>CM076575.1:1331505031-1331669323 GCA_034641835.2 Pinus albicaulis | reverse complement strand
CCTGTTGAGTCTCAAATCTGCATCTTTTCCATACACCTTTCTATACCATTTTCATCCACCTGAACCTCCCAAGTTGTCAATATCATTGCATATTAATTGCAAAAGATCATATAACATGGTTTTTAACTATATTTTTGTGTATGCTGTTTGATTTAGATTTTGTTCATTTAGCTGCGGAATCTTGCCACTTTCCGCAGCTGCTGCAACTTTCCGCAGCCATTTTGTGAAACTCTATGTTACAGGTGTCTTCAGGAGAAACGAGCCACATGGGCAAGTCTGAAATGATGTGGACATGGATCGTGTCCTATTGGCTCGAGCAAATCCATCTAAAGAGGCTGCGGTCAAAGGTGTCCAAATGGAAGTCAACCGTAGAGTCCCATGGTGACAGGACTCTGTTTCGTGTCACGTGAAGGTTCATATGGCCGTTTCTGAGTTGTGGGAGAAAAATCAACATCTGTACATGGCTCCATAGCCGAATTCAAACATCCACTCCTCATAGATTTACTCTTCAATACGGCCATGATCCTAGATCTGTGGATGTAATGGTCTATGTGTTCTCCATCAGCATAAACTTTAGGAATCAGTTATGTTTCTTTTGTTATAAATAATGCGTTTGTATACGCATATTAGATGAGTCTCTGTTAGTTTTTATTAGTCTGCTCTGTAATGTGATTACGTTGCCACTGTGCCGTAATATCACCTTTCTGTTATGACTGCATTTTAATATAAGAAGACTCTATTTCCAAACGTAATTCGTACTTGAAGATTGTTGCCAAGGCTGGTGTAGAGGGCCCCTGCACTCGCCAAGGTTATGTGCATTATTGTATAGTTCTTGTTTTATTTCTTTAAATTTCATTGTGCCATAATCCATTCACATGTTTATACATTTCATCTTTCATGGTATATATGCTTCATTTCTGTTTATAATCTTTCATACTTTCCATTTTACTTCTGTCTTTCATGTTTTATGTTATTAATCACTGATTAGTGTTCTTGTTTCAGGTTATAAATAGGCAGCCTGGGCATTTGCATAACTTTTTGACTAATGACATGGAATTAATATTGTTCTGCTGCTAATTTTCTTTTCTTAGTTTCTGTTTAATTTCAGTATTGCTTTGTTTATTTCAGTTTTTCTCATTTGCTTTAGTAGTTAAATTTAGATATATTAAACTGCTCATAACATCTTCAGTTGCCTCCGAAAGCCACAGCTAGACTGATGGTGAGGGATTGCATTATGAAATGTGTAGTTTTATATTAGTTTCTTTCTGCAAATTAGATATATTAAATTTCTCATAACATCTTCAGTTGCCTCCGAAAGCCACAGCTAGACTGATGGTGAGGGATTGTATTATGAAATGTGTAGTTTGATATTAGTTTCCTTTCTGCAAGTTAGAAATATTAAATTGTGCATGACATCTTCAATTACCTCCGAAAGCCACAGCTGGACTGATGGTGAGGGATTGAATTATGAATGTGTGGTTTGATATTATTTTACTTTCTGCAAGTTAGATATCAGTTACTCAAGTTGTTTATGGTTACTTCCGAAAATCATAGCTGGACTAATGATGAGGGATCAAAAGATAAGTTGATGTAATTTGATTTAGATTTACTTTGTTGCAACTTTTGGATTTCTTTCAGCATAGTTTCTTTAAGAAATAGGTTATCTTGCACATATAGTGCGCCGCACTTCATCAGCTTACGAATCTCGGATTGACAAATTAAATGCAGCAATTTAGGACACACTAAATTGACCAAACATTTTGGTGCCGTTGCCGGGGAAGTGTAAATAGGTAGCCAATTTCTTAAAAAAAAATAATAATAATAATAAAAGAAGGGAAAACTTGATAACTTCTTGAAGTATGCTCTCCTCTTTCACCTAGTGTGATCTGAAGGATCAGAAAAGAGAGTTATTGGTTTAGTAATTTCTTAAGTATGCTCTCTTCTTGCACCTAGTGTGACCTGGAAGATCAGAAAGAGGATTATTAGCCCAACTTTATATATATATATATATATATATATATATATATATATATATAAAATGACATGCATAGAGCAAGAGATTCTAGGGGAAGGTTTATAGCGAAAGCCAAGAGTTCAATTTTCACAACTCCATCTTCTTCAAGACATAGAAAAGATTCACCACCATCTACCCCTAGCCTTAAGATTTTTGGAATTCAAGGAGCAGTTGAATTAGAGGATTCTCCTATACCACCTACAAAATCTCATTTAGAAAAGGAAGAGACTCCCTCTCATCCTCCCTTGATAGAAGAATCAGAGGACTTTAAGGACTCTAAAGAAACTATCATGGCAGAGGAAATAATAGATGGATTTGGAGGTAGAGGTAGAGGTAGAGGAGGAGGAAACAATGGAGACAACAATGGTGAAGGAAATAATGAAAGAAATAGGGAAGGAGACAACTTGTTTGGATTCCCTATAGTTGATGAGGAAACTCATACAAAAATGAAAAATATCTCACCATCTATCCTCCCTAACTTTTATGGATTGCGAAGTGAGGATCCTGAAACATTTCTGTTTGAGTTTGAATTTGTATGCCGAACTTATGACACTATGGAAGACTCTCAAAAACTCAAACTATTTCCTTCAACTTTGAAGGGAGCTGCTTTGAAATGGTTCATAGGATTAGCCACTCAATCTATTAGGACTTGGGATGATATGAAACAAACATTTTTGGATAGATACTTGGACTATTGTATGCCCACCAATCACAAGGATGAGGTATTCAAAATGATGCAAAAAGAAGATGAAAATTTGGAAGACTTACTTGAAAGATTTCAATACAACTTGAAAAGAGCAAAAATGAGCAACTTAGATGATGAAACCTTGAAAGCCCTCATATTAAAAGCCATTAGAGATGAATGGATAGATATTTTAAACATGATGGGGAAAGGAGACATTTCTCAACTTCCACTTCGTGATATAACATAACTATGTGTCCATCTCTCAAGAGGAAAATCTAAAACAGGAAAAGGGCCTAGGGATCCTTCTCTTATTAGGGCTAACAAATCTGCAACTGGATCAGTAAGTAGGGAAAAGATTAGTAATATGCTTGATGAGTTCAAAACTGATATCTTAGGGAGCCTTAGTGAACAACTAGACACCCTTAAAATCCAAAACAAGCAGAAAGCAGAAACAGATGCTTTAGCCATATTTTGTCCGAAATGTAGGAAGAAACATGCTTTAAGGGAATGTCCCTTGCATGCAAAATTTGTAGAAACATGTATGATTTTCTCAGAGAATCATGAGATTAAGGATTGTCCTTCAATTCCTGGACTCAAAGTCGTTTTTCAAGAAGACCCAAATTCAGTATAATCTCTCTGTTTTGTTGCAATAAGACCTTGGCAGGGACAACAAACTCAAGGGTTTAACAACCCTATGAATTTTCAAACCCCACCAAATTGGAATCCTTGGCAACAACCTTGGCCCCAACATCAAAATCCATATTAGCCATGGGTACAAGGGATGCAAAATCCTTATGGGAGATTTGCTCAATTTTATCAATATCTTCCATCTTTTCAAAATCAACAAGCTCCACAATTTCCAAACCCAAATCCACAACTTTCATTGCGATTTCCACAACAACAACCTTCTCAACAAAATCCAAATCCTCAACTCATGCTCCCATACCAACAAAAGACAAATCAACTTCCAGCTCAGCCATTGCCAAATCCTAATAATAAAAATCCTCAGAATACTTACATGGTAGAAGGACAACAATTTCCTACCTATACGATTGTTCCTCTCAATGATGTACAACTCAGATCTGGTAGAGTTTTAGAAAAACCTTCTATAGATATTCAAGAGAAAGATACCTCTGAGGAGGATTCTCTTCAAGTCAATAAGGGTTCTGAGGAAGAATCTCTTCAAAATTCAAAAATTCAAAAAGAAAAAGAAAAGCTAACACCCACAACTCCTATAGTTGAGCAACCTGCATCTTCATCTACACCTCCTTTCCCGGAAAGACTACAAATTGATAAGGGGGTGGAAAAACAAATCTTGTTGCCTAACTATGACTTTCTAGATGAATTGAAGAATGTTTGTATCAAGATTCCATTGCTACAAGCCATTCGAGAAATTCCTATTCTAGCAAAAACCATAAAGGAGTTGAGTTTTAAAAGACCAGGAAGGAAGCTAAAGGACACAAGAAGAATCCACCTCGTAGGAAAGATTGCAGACATTATGATGGGAAAAATTACCATGCAGAAGTATGTAGATCCAGGAAGTCCAATTTTCAAGACACATATAAATGGGATAGAAATTCCAAACACATTGATTGACTTAGGGGTTGCTATCAACATTATGAGTAGACAGACTATGGACCAGCTAAAACTTCCTAACCTTCTTTTTACACCTACTCTACTGCAACTTGCAGATCGATCAATTATTAAACTAGATGGTGTATTAGAATATATTTCAGTCTCCTTAGATTCTTGGGAATATCCAGTAGATTTTATGATTTTGACTCCCAAGAGTAATCTAGGAGGGCACCCACTTATCTTAGGAAGACCTTGGCTAGCCACAGCTGATGCTTTTATTAGTTGTAGATCCGGGGACATGTACATTTCTAATGGTAATTCGACAAAGAAATTAAATTTGTATCCTCCAGCAAAAGCAATCACAGAAGTAGGAGACAATGAATGGGTCGATGATGAGGACATTATACAACCTGTCTTTACCATTTCTGAAATCAGTGAGGATAGTCAAATTCTGAATACATTAGAAAATTTTGAGACATCTTCAGAATATGACCCCACACAATTTCAGTTGGAATCTGACATAGAATATTTATCATCAAGACAAATGTCTCTTTACTCTATGGAAGAGTTTGGTAGTTCTACTATTGAGATCTTTCCAGGAAAAACATTGAATATCAACAAACATTTGGAAAAGTCACAACAAGAAGAACTAACTAAAATCTTGCAAAAACATTCTACTGCATTTGCATGGGAGTATATTGACATGAAAGGTATTGATCCTAAGACTTGCATCCATCATATCTATATTGAGGAAAACAGTAGACCAATCAGACAACCTCAAAGAAGGATGAATCCAAATCTTAGGAGATAGTGAAAGAAGAGCTCCAAAAACTACTCAATGTAAACTTCATTTATCCAATTTCAGATAGCCGATGGGTTTCTCCTCTGGTTATAGTACCTAGAAAGAATGGTAAATGGAGGGTGTGCATTGATTACAGGGATTGAACAAAGCAACTTTAAAGGATCACTTTCCTTTGCCTTTTATCGATTAGGTATTAGATACATTAGCAGGTAAAAAGTACTTTTCATTTTTGGATGGTTTTAGTGGCTATAATCAAATTCAGGTAGCACCTGAAGATCAAGATAATACCACATTTACTTGTCCATGGGGAACTTTTGCCTACCGAGTGCTTCCTTTTGGGTTATGTAATGCACCAGCAACATTCCAAAGAGCAGTACTAGGAATTTTTTTCTGATCTAATCCATGATTGTGTAGAGGTTTATATGGATGATTTTACAGTTTATGGTAATTCATTTGAAGAGGCATTAGAAAATTTGGAAAAAGTTCTTATAAGATGTAAAGAAACAAACCTTTCATTAAGCCATGAAAAATGCTTTATGATGTTTACTGAAGGGATTGTTTTAGGACATCATATTTTAGGAGATGGGATTAAGGTTGATACATCAAAAGTTGAAGTCATTTCCAAGTTGCCTATTCCAAATTGTCAAAGAGATGTTAGAAGTTTTCTAGGATTTACTGGTTACTATAGAAGATTTATAGAAAACTTCACTAAAATAGCATCTCCACTCTTTAAATTGCTTACAAAAGACCGTGAATTTAAATGGGATCCTCATTGTCAATCAGCTTTTGAAACTTTGAAAACAAGAATATCTGAAGCACCTATCTTGAGAGGACCAAATTGGAAACTCCCTTTCCATATTTCTACGAATGCTTCAGATACAGCTCTAGGAGCTGTGTTGGGTCAAAAAGATTTAGTTCCTTATGCCATTTATTATACCAGTAAAAATTTGACTCCCACAGAGTTGAACTATACTGTGACTGAAAAAGAGTTTTTAGCCGTTGTTCATGCAATTAATAAGTTTAGACATTACATAACAGGCTATGAAACTTTTATTCATACTGACCATTCTGCAATTAGATATTTAATGAAAAAACCTGTTACTAATGGCAGAGTGACAAGATGGCTCTTACTTTTGCAATAATTCAATATTACTGTGTTGGATAGACCAGGAAAAAAAAATACAGTAGTTGATTCCTTGTCTAGGATTCAGAATACTAAAGAAGATTCTCCCGTAGAGGATAAGTTTCCTGATGAATACTTGTTTGCAGTAACTATTAAAACTCCTTGGTATGCAGATATTGCTAACTATTTGGTTACAGGGAAACTACCTTCACATTTATTTCCAAGTGAAAAATGAAAAATTATTCAGGAAAGTTCAAAATATTCATGGATTTCTAACGAATTGTTTAAAACAGGGCCAGATCTTGTGATCAGAAGATGTGTCAGGGAAGATGAAATGCCTGATATTCTTAAGGCATTTCATGATGAACCATGCGGTGGACACTTTGCAGACAAAAGGACGGCCTATAAAATCCTCTCTTTAGGATATTATTGGCCTTCCCTCTTCAAAGATGCAAAACAATATGTCAAAAGGTGTGACAGCTGTCAAAGAGTAGGGAAACCTACCCTTTCAAATGAAATGCCATTGCAACCACAGGTACTCATTGAACCCTTTGAAAAATGGGCTTTAGATTTCATTGGACCTATTAATCCACCATCTAAGCAAAAGAAGTATATATTGGTTTGTACCGATTATGTTACTAAATGGGTAGAAGCCAAAGCATTAGTATCTGCTACTGAAAATTCAGTTGTTCATTTTCTTTATGAGGATATTTTTACTCGCTTTGGTGTTCCAAGAGAAATTGTGACAGATCAGGGGAGCCAATTCACATCCAAATTGGTGGAGAAGTTGATGGAAGAATACAAAATCAAGCACAGAAGATCTACTCCTTACCATCCGCAAGCAAATGGTCAAGTGGAGTCCACAAATAAAGTTCTTGAAAGTATCATCACCAAAACTGCTCATCTACATAGAAGAGATTGGGCAGAAAGGCTTCCTGAAGCCTTGTGGGCCTACAGAACTACATGGAGAAATACAACAGGACATTCTCCCTATGAACTTATTTATGGGAAAGAAGTCCTGCTCCCCATTGAGTTCCAAGTCAAGACCTTCAAGATAGCAGTTCAGTTGGGGATGGATTTATCAGAAGCTCAAAAGCACAGAATGGAGCAGTTGAATGAGCTAGATGAGATCAGACAAGAGGCAATTCTAAGAACTGATCTAGTTCAATATCAAAGAGCTAAATGGCATGACAAGTACATCAAAGAGAAGAAGTTTCAAGAAGGAGATTGGGCATTATTATTTGATTCCAAGTTTAAATATTTTTCTATATTTTCCAAAAAAAAAAAAATCTCTCTCTTTTCACAAGCTTTGTCACCACCCACTCCATTTCATTTCACTTAATTCCATTTCATTTCATTTCATTTCACTTCATTCCACTTCATTTCATTCCATTCCATCAATAAAAATATTTTTCATGACCATTTCTATCTGGTCATTTGTCATTTGATCATTTCCATTCATCCAAGTAATAGTTGTGTCAGTTTCTGCAGCTGACATCTGTTTCCGCAGCTGACTCCAGTTTCCGCAGCCAGAAGCAGATTCCGCAGCTACTACTCTGTTTTCAAACAGAATGTACAGTCAGATGTTATTTCCATAATTAGAAAATAAAATGCAGGTGAGAGGATCAAAAATAAAGACATGGAGCATTCAAGACACCAATGGAGATCAATCAGTTGAAGACCAAGAGCAAAGGCAAAGATTCCAAAGGTATGAATAAAATTTATTTCAAATAGCATTGAAAAACACATTTCTATATAGTTTTGAACCATGAGCTCTATCCATTACGCGCAATGATTATATTGACAGTTCCGTAACCTTTCACGATCTCCATATTATCCTCTTGCATTCATTCACAAACGGTTTTATCATTAAAATTCCGATTTTCACTCATGTTCCAATATCCCACCGGAGATAATGAGACGTATTCGATTTGACCAAGAACTCTTACAGCCACATGAATTCATAACCGTTGATTGAAACGTGCTCATATTTATTGCGCAGCCACCAAAATTCAAAACGCTGTCGAATGTGTTATACTTTGTTAATCTCTTTGTCGTGTCTCTGCCGTGTTTACGAAACCCCACTCTGCTCATTCTCACTCCTGGATATCTACCCACTGTCTCACTCCATTTCGTTCCTTTTGCTCATTCTCACTCCCAGATATCTACCCACAGTCTCACTCCATTCCGTTTGTGGTGCTCATTCCCATTTTATGATACATCCCCACAGCCATTGTGCTCGCTCCTGTGCATTCAACCATTCTATTTCCATTTGAAACCCTCACGAAGGAAAATTTGTGAAGAACAGAAAAGGGAAATGGGAAAATTGCTAAGAGCAAAGCCGGAAGGACCGAAGTTTATAGAGGGATATCCGCAAGTAAAAGAGATATTGAAGAAAGCAAATTGGCTGCGTTTTATCCAGAAATTCAGAGGTTATCACAAAGAAGTTACGAAAGCATTTGCAAGGTCATTTGATGGCTTGGAAGCGGAAATTGGAGACCTTAAGTTTGTGGTCAATGAAGCATCTATAGCAACAGCCACGGAACTTCTTCAGGAGGGGGAGCGTTGGTTTAAAAATAAAAGCATCAATGATGAGGCATGGAGAACAATCCTAAGAAACCAAGGTATGGATATAACTGTTTTTAAAAGAGGAATTCCTGTGGATGCATTGAAAGAGGAATAGGCTACTTTATTGCTAGTTGTTCAGAAATTCATTACATGTGAAGGCCGTTTTGGGTCCATGTATATGTACCATACCATGCTATTGATGAATTTTCTAGAAAATCAAACTCTCAATCTCCCATATTTTCTATTCAATAGCTTGAAGAAAATGGTTGTGACAGTTCAGAAACACTTAGGAGATGTAGAGCCCCATCTATATCACCACGGCCTTATAAAAATTATGATTGAAAAGGAGTTAAAGGAAAGAAAAGACACATGGGAACAATTTCTAGTTAGAAATTTCTTTGAAGAACCTCAGGAAATTCCTGAAGGTAGTTTAACAAGAAGGAGTAGAAGAAAAAGAATAAATGTTGAAACCCAAATTACTCCTACTCAGGAAATTCCTGTAGCTAGCACATCAAGAAGAAGTAGGAGGAAAAGAATAATTGATGAAATCCAAAATACTCCTACTACTACTATGGAAAGAACTGATAGGGAAGAGAGACTGGTAAAAAGGAAGAAGAAGGAAATCAAGGGTAAGAAGCCAATAACACCAAAAGAGAAAGAAACTATTGAGGTTGTACATAAAACTCCTTCTTCTGAAGAAGAAGATCATCAAGTGCTATCAGAAAGATTAGTTTATCTTCAAAAACAGTCATCTATATCCAAGAAGGCAGAGAAAGGAAAACAAGAACAAAAGGGTAGTGTACCACAGCATGTGAGGAGAAGCAGCAGGCTTAAGGGGAAATTGAGAAAAACGCAAATTAAGGGTCCTCATTTCATTGATTTGGGTGAGGAGACATCTGAACAGTCTCCAACTGACCATAGTCCATCTCAGTCAGTTAGTGAACCTGATTCCTTTCATTCCCAATCAGACAATGAGCATACTCCATCTTATTCTCAGCAAAATATTGATGTAAGCCCCTCCTCGGCCAGATTTTGAACATAACTCTCCTTCACAGCATTTTGGGGACAGCCCAATCAAAATGACACCTGAAATAGACCCCAAGCAGCAGGAGGTATATGACTATATAGAATCTTTGGAAAAGGCAGCCACAGGTCCAAGTACTTCTTCCATTCAGCCTCATACATTGCAGGATGATTTAGTTCAATCACTAAAACAGGAAATTTTTGAGCTGGAGCTTTTAAATAGGCACATCAAAAATGAAAATGAGACATTAAAAGAACAAGGCAAAATGGACAAGATCATCCATGATAATACTATGTTACATTTGGGAATATGGCAGAAGAAGAATAAGAAATTGAAAAGGAAATGCCAGAAATTGAGCAGAGCACTTGTAAATATCAAATTTAGGTGCTTAATGAAGAAACCCAGAATGATGGCAGTACCAAAGAAGAAGAGAAGGGGATTGGATGTGCTGGCTGAAGTATCAAGGCACATGAACCGAACAAAGAGTATCAAAATTTTGGTTGCATGAGGACATGCAACACCTTCACAGTGGGGGTATGTTGAGTCCCAAATTTGCATCTTTTCCATACACTTTTCCATACCTTTTTCACTCACCTAAACCTCCCAAATTGTCAATATCATGTGAAAAAGAGCATCTAACATGGTTTTTAATTATATTTTTGTGTTTGCTATTTGATCTAGATTTTGTTCATTCAACTGCGGAATCTTGCCACTTTCCGCAGCTGCTGCAACTTTCCGCAGCTATTTTGTGAAACTCTATGCTACAGGTGTCTACAAGGAAAACGAGCCACATGGGCAGGTCAGGAATGACGTGGACATGGTTCGTGTCCTATTGGTTCAAGCAAACTTATCCAAAGAAGCCGCGGTCAAAGGCGTCCACATGGAAGTCAACCATGGAGTTTCATGTCGGCCGGACTCTGTTTCGTGTCACATAAAGATTCATACGGCCGTTTCTAAGCCTGCGGAGGATAAATCGACATCTGTACAGGTCTCCAGAGTCGAATTCAAGCATCCACCTCTCGTAGATTTATTTTCCAACACGGCCATGCTCCTATATCCGTGGATGTAGTGGTCTACGTGCTCTCCACCAGCATGAACTTTAGGAGACAGTTATATTTCTTTTGTTATATATATTGCGTTTGCATACGCATATGAAGTTAGTCAATGTTAGTGAATGATAGTCTCTGTTATCTTTTAGTGTGATTACGCTGCACTTGTGCCGTAACATTACCATTCTGTAATGACTGCTTTTTAATATAAGAAGACTCTGTTTTCCAACTTAATTCGTATTTGAGGACCGTTGCCAAGGCTGGTGTAGAGGGCCCCTGCTCAGCTAAGGTTTTGTGCATTAGTGTATAATTTTAATTTCGTTTCTTTAGAGATCATTGTGTCATAATCCATTCATATGTTCATATATTGCATTTGTTTCATTTCTGTTTATAAACTTCCATAATTTCCATTTCATTTCTATCTTTCATGATTTATGTTGTTAATCACTGATCAGTGTTCTTGTTTCAGGTTATAGATAGGCAGCCCAGGCATTTTCATATCTTTTTGACTAATGACATGGAACTAACATTGTTCTGCTGCTAATTTGCTTTTCATAGCTTTTGTTTAATTTCAGTATTGCTTTGTTCATTTCAGTTCTGCTTATTTGCTTCAGTAGTTAAACTTAGATATATTAAGCTGCTCATAGCATCTTCAGTTGCCTCCGAAAGCCACAGCTGGACTGATGGTGAGGGATTGTATTGTGAAATGTGTAGTTTAATATTAGTTTCTTTTTCGCAAATTTAGATATATTAAGCTGCTCATAGCATCTTCAGTTGCCTCCGAAAGCCACAGCTGGACTGATGGTGAGGGATTGTATTGTGAAATGTGTAGTTTAATATTAGTTTCTTTTCTGCAAATTTAGATATATTAAATCATGCATGATATCTTCAGTTGCCTCCGAAAGCCACAACTGGACTGATGGTGAGGGATTGAATCATGAGTGTATGGTTTAGTATTAGTTTACTTTCTGCAAATTAAATATCAGTTACTCAAATTGTTTATGATTACTTCCGAAAATCATAGCTGGACTAATGATGAAGGATCAGAAGATAAATTGATGTAATCTGATTTAGATTTATTTTGTTGCAATTTTGAATTTCCTTAAGCATAGTTTCTTTTATGTTTAGTCAGCAGCAAGAATAGTTTAGTTTTCATGCTAAATAGTTCATTATTTTTATTAACTAGATTAGCAGCACTTTTTCATTTCAGCAGCACATTTTCATTTCCTTTCAAGTCTTGTCATTGTAAATTTCAAATTTCTTTTTAAAATTTCAAGGTAAATCATTATAGGGGATATCACTTCCTTGAAAAAACATAACCAAACTTGTTTTCATCTTAGAATTTCCATTTCACCTTAGAAAACCAAAAACGACAAAAAGTTAAGAAATAGGTTATCTTGCACATATAGTGCGCCGCACTTCATCAGCTTACGATTCCCGGATTGAGAAATTAAATGCAGCAATTTAGGACACACTAAATTGACCAAACACTTATATGAACTATAATCATTTTTTTGAATGAAATGGAACAATACTATTGAGGACTTATTACTAATTTTCTATGTGTATTGTCTACTTTATTTGTGTTTCCATATCTCCTTTCTTCCAGTTCTAGTTTGTGAATCATCATACGGTTATGTGTTTTTATTAGTCTCTTAAGCTTGTTATATGTCTTATCAGTTTTTTTTTTGTCTCACATAGTGAGAATTCCTGGTAAAATATATAGTATAACAGTGGAAGAGCATCACTCATGATAGCTAATCTTCATGATATTTCAGTGAGAATCTTGTCATACTAGAAATAGATTTCTCTCAATGGAATATTTTCAAACTGCTACTTTTTGTCAATTTGTACTAAATCAATAGATTTTTGTTTTACACACCTATTAATTCTCTTCTCATATTTCAATTTCCTTTCATCATAGACTAAAAACTTGCACCTTACTACCACATCAAGTTACAATACCCTCTTTAGTATAACTGTGGATACCGAAATCTCTCTTCACTAAATCAAAGTTTATACCATCTTCCAATCCTATAAAAAAAACATTAAAATTTCCTTAGAGTTTATGATGTGTCTGGTTAGGCACTTGTTGTAGTCCAAGTGTTAATTCCAGCTCCAACACCTCCCATAGTGGAAGAAAAGAAAGATGAAGGAGAAGGAGATCCTATCAAAATATTGCTCAAAGAGGCCCTCAGGAAACAAAGGAAAACGATGATAGATAACTTTCCCTACATCCTTCAATGAATACCCACCAACGACGCATATTATTCTAGCAGCCACTCTTGAGGCATCAATCCTTTCAAGGTACAGGTAAAATTTGACATTGCAATATTTGAGGGCTAAATAGTGCAAACATGACAGATAGATGGATGAATTTTATAGAATGGTATTTTTCAGTCCATGATTTCTCCAATCGATAAAATATTACCTTTTCTCTCCTCAAATTCGCCCCCCATGTCAAATATTGGTGGGAAATCTACTATGAACAGAGGGATGAGGAAGAACCCTAAGTTTTTTTATCCACACCCACTTGGATTTAATTTTGAGACGGCATCAAGGAACAATAATACCCCATGGGGAGCTATGAGGACAAGTACATCCAATGGACCATGCTGTGAAAGCAAAGTGATCAAGATGTGCACAAGATTACGAATTTGTTCCATACCCTGCACAGAAAGTTGGGTATCACAGATTTAGAGAAACACTTGGTGCTCTAGTACCATAATTGTTTGCATAGATAAATTTATGAGGAAATGGAGTTCCTCAACATTAGCTCACTTGGCACGGAATATCGATATGCTGCCAAGAACGAGGAGAAATTTAAGCAGAAGAAGCGAGAATTTGGATCCACAAATCGAAAGCCAAGGAAAGGCAACCCCAAATCATAGAACAAGGGGTAAAGCTAAAGTGGATCCACTCAGGATAGCCCACTGAAGAAGAAAGTGAATAACAACAAAACAAAGAAAAATAAAGACACAGGGAAGTGGTGGGAATTCCATAAAAGCTCCACTCACAACACATGTGAGTGTCGAGGCAAACAATCGCTGGTGGTCGAGCTGAAGGCATATGAATCAAATGCATGCTCTGATTCCGAGTTAGAACCAGACAAGTGGAATGACAAATGGAAACATATAATTTATGTGAAACCTAGTGCCACCATTTTCACCACCAAGACAATAATGATGAACCCGAAGATCCAGAGGAGGGGGAGCACCTCTTTCATTCCCACATGTGGCTCAGGGGTTGTCCACTTCAATTCATTTTCGATAGTGGAAGCCAAAATAACCTCATTTCAGCAGAGGTCTTCAAGCAGTTCAACCTACCGACCATATCACAACCACATTCATATACCATCAGGTGGCTTCACTAAGTAATATATCTCTGCGTCAGCCATTAGTGTCGTCTTCCCTACAACATCAAGCCCTTCACGGATGAGGTATTGAGTGATATTACTTATGTTGAAGTTTCTCATGTATTATTAGGCTAAACATACATGTGGAAGAAACATGATATGTATGAGTCCAGGCCTTGTTCTGTTATTATTAATTTTTGAAATAAGTTGTACAAGATATCAAAGGTAGTACTGCCTTCCATCATATCCTTTATTATTGCAAAGAAATGTAGTAAGATTATTTACCAAACCAAGAATTTTTTTTTTTAATTACGAATTGCCCATAGGACAAGAAGAATATTGTGGCTGAAGCCTCCAAACAAAGCTCCCTTGCACAGTAGCAACATATGGAGAAAGTCATGGAGGATCACAAGGACATTTTCTCCTCACCCACATGGGTTCCTCTACATTGTTAGGTCAAGCACCCGATTGATCTGATCCAAGGAGCGCCGATACCTAATGGGTCGATCTATCAATGCTCTGTTATGGAAACTAATGAGATCAAGAGATAGATTCAAGAGTTTTTGTAGAAAGGGAACATCAGGCCAAGCTCCTCACCATGTGGGAGCTTGATATTGTTGGTAGAGAAGAAGGATGACAACTAAAGACTCTATATTGACTATCGGGCACTAAAAAAGATCACAGTCTGGAATAGGTATCCAATCCTATGGATTGATGACCTCCTAGACCAGCTCACGGGGGCCAAATATTTGAGGAAGATCTACATGTAGTCTTGGTATCACCAGGTACCAATCAAACACTCTGATGTGTTGAATACTGCCTTCAAAGCCAAGGAGGGCCTCTTCGAATGGCTATTCATACCTTTTGGTTTGACTAATGCTTATGCAACCTTCATGTGGAAGATGGCCGACATCTTGCAACCATTCACTATCTCATTTGTGGTGGTGTGATTAGATGAAATCATGATATTCAGCCATACTTTGGAAGAGCACCTCAACCACATTCGACAAGTCCTCCAAACACTGCGAACACATAAGTTGTGTGCCAATTTGGAGAAGTGCGCTTTTGGCATGACCCAGGTTCAGTATCAAGGATACATTATTGATGAGTGATAGGTGCATGTGGATCTATCTATGATCCCAAGTCATTTTGGATTGGCCATCCCCAACCACTCTAATAGAGCTCCGCAACTTTCTCGGTCTTGCTAATTTCTATGACAAGTTCGTGTTGGGATTACCTCACATTACTTGGCCCTTCAGTCAAGTAACCAAGGGAGGAGTGAAAGAAAGATTATTTTGGTCTAAATCTTAACAGAAGACATTCGTAGAGTTGAATCATCGCTTGAGCTCCACACCAATGCTCACATTACCATAATTGAAACAACCATCTGAGATTGAGATAGATGCCTCTGACTATGCTATTGGGGTAGTCCTTACTCAATAGGGGCATCCAATGGCATATCATAGTGAGACACTGTTAGGTCCCTATATTACTAGTGTAGCCCCTTATTTTTGGTAGTGTAGCCCCCTTATTGTTATTGTTTACCCCTGTAGCCCCAATATTGTTATTATTATGCCCCATAAACACCACTATTGTTATTGTTGTGCCCTTGCATTATTATTGTTAGGTCGACAAGGATTATATTGTGACCCCATGGACTCCTATATATTTTAAAGGAGGTTTTTTCATTTGAATCATCCAATATTTTTTCATTTATTTAATGTAAAGGAGGTTTTCCCCTCGAAATGTTTGAATTCCAAGATGTTGAACTCTCCTTTCTTCTATTTTTGGAGCTGGTTTCATAACATTTTGTATCAGAGCACTGAATTCTAGGATTTTGCTGCTCCAAATAGGCCATCGTGGCATTTTCTCTATAACACTTTTTCTACTAAGGTTCAGAAGCTTAAATTGTCACCACGAGAAGCCAAGATCCTGAGGAAATTTGTGTAAAAATTTCATATCTTCATTCAAAATATTTATGGATATATGATCTGTGGAAGTTAGGGGTTTTGAAAGCTCCTAACTTTCATCTAAAATAGGTGACCTTGGGAAAATAGTCATAACTCTCTCTTTGAACATCGGATTGGAATTCTCTAAAAATTGGGTGAAATCACACAGACTGTAGTTTTATGTGTATCAATTTCAGAGCTGAAGGAGGAAACAATGACACGTGGAACTTCATACAAGTTTCCTCTAATGAACGAGTCCATAATTAGGTCATTGTGGTAAATTGGGCATAACCTTTCCTTGAAGAGTCAAAATTATGTGAGACTTGTGGCATTCAAAAGAAGATTTAGAGGGATACTATGACCAAATTTCAGATATTGAAGATCCAAAATCATAGAGATAATTCAGTTTCAATATCAAGCTCCTCAAAGGAAAGAAAAAGGTGTGTATTTGTTTTTTTCCAAATTACATAAGTCTTTTTTGAAAAATCAATTTGAAGTTATTCCAAGGGCATATTGAAACATATATATCGGTATTGTGTTCTAAAATTCCCCCTAAAAAGAATTCAACACCCTTTAAGCCTTCAAAAGACTCTACTATGAATCATAATTAGGAATAAGTGCAACATGAAATATCAAAATTACAAAAGAAAGTGCACCAAATTTCTCTCTCGCAAAGAGCAACAAAAAATGAAATGGATGTTTTGAAAAAAGGCATGGGAGCTAAGATGGATGGTTTGAAGAAATGCATGGAAACTAATATGGATGGTTTGAATAATGGAATGGAAGATAAGATGGATGGCATGGAAGCTAAGATGGATGACATGGAATATAAGGTCGATGAAAAAATGAAAGACAACATGGAAGACATGAAGAATGATCTAAAAAAAAACATGGAAGGTTTGAAGGAAGGTTTCAAAATTTTGATACAATAAATTATTCCTAATGGTGAAAATATAGTAGAGGAAACACATGATGAGAACAAAATAAATGTTAATCGTGATTTCATAAACTCTAATGCTGGATTGAATGCCAACAGTATTCCAAATATCGATATGAGGAATTTTGATGTCAAGGATACCGTAACATGGATACTACAGATGGAGAAATATTTTGATCTCAATAATGTGCAAAACACCCAAAAGGTACACATTACAACTTTGTATTTAGAACAAAATACATTTGTATGGTATCGATGGATTTTCTCCCATAAATAATTGTCACTTGGTCAATTTTTACGGAGGCAATGATAGCGCATTATGATGATACAAAGAGAAACACCTTCTTTAACCAATTGATAAATCTCAAACAAAAGGTTTCAATGGTGGAGCACATCGAGGACTTCCAAAAAATGAATATAAGGGTAGCAGATATTCTAGAGGAACACAATTTTGATGTCTTCATAAAGACTTTAAAGGATAACATCCAACATGAGGTTCGCCTTGGGGAACCTGATTCATTGGAGAAGGCATTCAGGTTGGTAAGGGAAATTGAATGTAAAATTATGGCGAAAATGAAGCCTACCACTCAAATCCATAAAGATGAAATTATTGCTACTCCTACGCTTCCACAACCTACAAGGTTGACACCACAACAATTGGAAGAAAGAAGAGAAAAATGATTTTTCTACAGTTGTGATAGATAATACACTAAAATTCATAAGTGTGTTGAAAAGAAATTATTTTACATAGATTGTGAAGAGGAGGAAGAAAATGAACAAGAAATTTCAAAAGAAGAGGATATACACAAGGAATCAACCCTAGAGAAAGAAGAAATGAGTCTGACCATTTCCTGTAATGCCTTGGCAGGAATTACCACTCAAACTCTCAAGGTATAAGGACATATCAAGAAGATAAAGGTGATAGTGTTGATTGATTTGGGTAGTACCCATAATTTTATTCATTGTAAGGTAGCCAAGGAATTGAATTGATTCCTATACCCAGCACAAAAGAGTCAAGTGATTGATGCAAATGGAGGAACTATAAGTCATGGAAAATTTTAGGGGCTAATATTTGCAAGTAGGATAATTTTCCATGCTTTTTCAAAAAAAAATGCTAATTTCCATTTTTTCCTAAAACTAATTCGCTTAAATTTTATAGTATAAAACTATTTTACCTTAAAAATCACTAAATTTTTATATAGAGACTATAAAAAAATATTATATATTTGAATATTTTTATAAAAGTACGATCAAACATTTTACAACTTGCATATTATGGACCAATGAGATTCGCCAAGGTTTATAAACTTTAAGATAAATTTCCATACTTCAAATTTTCTCTGTTATAAATTTCTCTCGAAAATGCCATAATATCAAGCTAAACATGGGGGGATATGTATTTAATAGTCCAATGTTTTCCATTCCAATGGGAGGTGTTGATTTTGTACTAGGAGTACAATGGTTATAATCTTTCGGGATGGTAGATTTTAATTTTCAAGAACTTTTCTTGAAATGTTTTTCGGAAGGAAAGGAAGTGGAATTATGGGGTATCATAGGGAAGTCGAGAAATATAACAAGCTCTAATGTGATGACAAATATTCTGAATAAATAACAATGAGGCATAATTTCACAATTATGCTCACTAGAAGTTCCAATATCAAAATCATCTATTTATCCATATCTCCACAAAGTCTTGGACAATAATTCCAAGGTGTTTGAAACTCCCAAAGGACTGCCACCTATTCGTGATCATGATCACGCTATTCATTTGATTCTAGGAAGTTCTCCTCCAAACATCAGGCCTTACATATATCCTTATGTCCAAAGGGGCGAAATTGAACATATAATTGCAGAAATGTTAGAGGTTGGTATAATTCAACCTAGTCAAAGTTCTTTCTCTGATCTAGTAATATTGGTGCACAAGAAGGATGGATCATGGCGCATGTGTCCATATTATAGGGAGCTCAATAAGCTCACTATTAAAGATAAATTTCCCATTCCTATGATTGATGAATTATTGGATGAATTACATGGAGTAATTTATTTTACCAAGTTGGATCTTCATTCACGATATCATCAAATTAGAATGAAGACTGAAGATGTTTCGAAAAAAACATTTCGAACTCATGAGGGTCATTATGAATTTTTGGTCATGCATTTTGGCCTTACCAATGCATCTTCTACATTTCAAGGGTTGATGAATTCCATTTTCAAACCCTTCCTTAGAAAATTTTTGTTAGTAATTTTTGATGATATACTAATATACAACCAGTCTTGGAAGGATCATCTTCAACATGTTGATTGGGTGGTCAAACTATTGGAGGCGAAACAATTATATGTGAAAACATCCAAATGTTTCTTTGGTGTACAAGAGGTGGAATATCTGGGTCATATTGTATCTCACAAGGGTGTTTAGGTAGACCCAAAAAAATTAAAGCCATTAAGGAATCAAAGGTCCCCACAACCATAAATTTATTGCGAGGATTTCTTGGGTTAACAGGTTATTATCGCAAGTTTGTTAAAAATTATGGGAGAATAGGAGCACCTCTGTAGGTTTTAACCCTGAACACAAATTATCTACACACGAATCTTATAACAGAAAATAAACAATAGCGAGAGCATAAAACATAAAACAGATAAACACAGAGATTTTCCCTTTGATCCCAAATCGGGACGACCAGCTTGATTTTTCATTATATTCCTTTTAGTGTTACAACACACATATATATACATGCCGAAGCATACATAAAACCCAATCCATAAACCTTGGATTAGAACATAACCGTAGTTCCCTTCACCGGATCTACAAAAATACCAGGGGCCGAAAACCATCGTACCCCAATACCATGTGCAAAACCATGCACAAAACCATGGATGCGGACTACCCACCGGAAATTAAGGACCAAAAATTTTCGGCAGAGTGTGCCAGAACTAGAAAGAATATAACACATACCCAACATTCTCCCACTTGTTGTTTCTTTCCACAGGGGGCCACAGGAGAGCTTAGTCATTGGGCCAATTCTTCAACACCCATTGTTTCTCTACACCAAGAGAACTTCTGAGTGCTCACAGACTTTGTCAATGCATCTGCAACATTCTTCAAAGTGTCCACCTTTACCGGCAACACCCTTTTAGCCTCAACCATATCTCTAACAAAGTGATATTGAACATCAATGTGCTTTGTCTTTGAATGATAAGCAGGGTTCTTAGCTAAGAAAATTGCACTTTGGCTATCACAGTCTATCCTTATAGCTTGTTGTACCAACCCCATACTTGAACACAATCTCTGCAACCAAACTGCTTCCTTGCTTGCATGAGTGGCTGCTATGTATTCTGCCTCTGTAGTTGAAAGAGCCACTACGGACTGTCTTTTACTCATCCAACTGACTGCGCCTCCAAATAGGCTAAACACATACCCACTTGTAGATCTTCTTTGGTCCAGATCTCCAGCCCAGTCTGCATCAACAAAACCACGAATGTCCAACGTTCTTTCCAATCCTGGTCTTCCCTGGTAGCACAAGCCATAATCACTAGTGCCACGTAAATATTTGAAAACCCGCTTCACTATTGTCCAATGCTCCTTCCCTGGGTTTGACATAAACCTGCTCAATACTCCCACTGCATGTGCAATGTCTGGTCTAGTACAGACCATTGCATACATCAGGCTACCCACTGCACTTGCATATGGAACACGGGACATATACTCCTCTTCTTATTGTGTCTTGGGAAACTGTTCAACAGACATCTTTACACCTACAGGAATAGGAACATTCAACAGTTTACTATCCTGCATATTGAACCTCTGCAATATAGTCTCGACATACTTCCTCTGGTTTAACCAGAGCTTCCTCTTTGCCCGATCTCTCTTAATTTCCATTCCCAAAATATAGTTTGCAGCACCCAGATCCTTCATGTCGAATTTGGAGAACAGTTGGGTCTTCAAATCTTGGATAATTTTCTTTGTCATTCCCAATCAACAACGTATCATCCACATACAAGACCAGATATATAACACGATCACCAATTAATTTAAAATAAACACAATGATCTTCCTTGCTTCTGGTGAAGCCAAGTCCCCGTATAGGTATCAAATTTCTGATACCACATCCTTGGTGACTGTTTTAACCCATACAGAGACTTCTTCAACCTGCATACCAGTTCTTTCTTACCCTTCACCATAAAGCCTTCAGGTTGCTTCATGTAGATCTCCTCTTCTAGATCCCCGTGAAGAAAAGTTGTCTTCACATCCATCTTTTCTATCTCAAAATCAAATGCAGCAGCAACAGATAAAAGTAATCTAATAGAAGTAACCTTGGCAACAGGGGAAAAAATATCACCAAAATCAATTCCCGGCACCTGGGAATAAGCTTTCGCTACCAACCAAGCTTTTTATTTCTCCACCTTGCCTTCTACATTCATCTTCTTCTTAAACACCCATTTTCTCCCAATGGGCTTCCTTCCAGTCGGCAACTCCACCAGATCCCATGCATCATTTTTGTGCGAGGATGCCATTTCATCAACCATGTCCTCCTTCCATAGTTTTCCATCCTCTGAATCTACTGCCTCCCTAATATTTTTGGGTTCATCATCAGTTATAGTTAAGGAAAAACCAGAACAGAAAGCAGATGGACTATACCTTTCTGGTTGCCTTCTTTCCTGAACTGATCTTCTCAAAGTTGGAGTTTGTGGCTCTTCATCTTCTGAGTCTTCTTCTGTTGTAGAGTCTGATTCATCCTCCTTTAGCTCAAACTCTATCTTCTCGGGTTCCTTTGGTAGGACTTCATGTTTAACAACATCTTTCACTTCTCTAAACACCACATCTCGGCTGTACACAACCTTCCTTGTTTCTGGGTTCCAAAGCTTGTAACCCTTTAAACCATCCTTATACCCAATAAAGATGCACCTTTCAGATTTATTATCCAACTTGGTCCTTTTCTCCTTTGGAACATGTTCATATGCATCACATCCAAATACCCTTAGATGTGAAAGAGAGGGTTTCTTACCAGTCCATACCTCATGTGGAGTCTTATCCTCCAACGCTGATGAAGGTGATCTGTTAACCAGATAGCATGCAGTCTCCATTGCCTCTGCCCATAATTCTTGTCCTAACCCGGTACCACTGAGCATGCTTCTTGCCTTTTCCATCAGTGTTCTGTTCATTCTTTCTGCAACTCCATTTTGCTGAGGTGTGTATGGAGTAGTCTTCTGCCGTGCTATACCACACTTCTTACAGAACTTTTCAAATTCCTTCTTGCAGAACTCCCCACCATTATCTGTCCTCAATGCCTTTATCTTCTTCTCTGTCTGGTTTTCCACCAGAGCCTTAAATTCTTTAAATTTGTCAAAGAATTCATATTTCTTCCTCAAGAAATATATCCATGTATTCCTTGAGAAGTCATCTATGAATGAAACATAGTACACAGACTTTCCCAGTGATGGAACTGACACAGGTCCAAACACATCACTGTGCACAAGTTCTAATATCTTGTTCGCCCTCTTAGCACCAGAAGGAAAACTCACCCGATTCTGCTTCCCATATACACAATGTTCACATAAATCGAAATCCAGAGAGCAATTATACATACCTTCTACCATACCATTTCTATGCAGTATCTGAAGGCCCTTCTCTCCAATATGTCCAAGCCTTTGATGCCATAGCATGGTCTTTTCTCCAGACACAGCTAGGCTTTCCGTCCCACTTTAAGGAACCACAGAATTGTTACACCCATCAATAACTGTGCTACCTTGTAGCTTGTACAGAGTTCCAGTCCGAACTCCCCGCATTAATACCAGTGCTCCCCGAACCATCTTGCAGGCATCTTTCTCGAACACTGTTTTTACACCTGCATCATCCATATTTCTTACAGAAATCAGATTTCTGGCCAATGCAGGAATATGCAGAACACCAGGAAGTGTTCTAATCCTTCCACCTTGCAGCTTCAGCTTGACCTTTCCACGTCCGATGATTCTGGCCTTCCTATCATCCCCTAGGAAGACATCACCACCATCATATTTCTCGTACTCGCAGAACCACTCCCTATGGGGAGTGAAGTGAAAGGATGCACCTGAGTCAATCAACCATGACTCATGATCTACATGTGTATTTGAAGAAGAAGCCAAATACACATCCCCATCTTCATCCGAGGTGGTTTTTGCCTCTGCAGAAGGAGCATCATCAGATCCCTTTCCTTTCTCAGGAGCTTTAGATCTGCAGTCCTTTTTGTAGTGCCCTTCCTTTCCGCATTTCCAGCACACCTTTACAAACTTTCCAGGAGATTTAGATCTCCCTCTAGATTTAGATCTCCTACTCGAAACCTTATTCTTGTTTCTGTTCTGGGACCTTCCTCGTACAGATAAGGCATCTCCATTCTGACCCTCCATATTTCTCCGTCTCATTTCCTCCGACAGCAAGGCTGAGACAATATCATCAAATTTCAAGGTAGTTGTATTGCTACCTATTGCAATAACCAGACTGTCCCACGAGTCTGGTAGAGAGCACAACAAACTGATGCACTTATCTTCATCTAAGATTTTAATATCAATAGACGACAACTGACTTACCACAGTATTGAAGGCGTTCAGATGCTCTGTCACCAAGTCTCCATCCTTCATCCTCAGGTTATACAACTTTTTCCGCAGGAACAACTTATTCACCAGAGACTTAGATTGATACAAAGTCCCTAGCTTGTCCCACAAGGTCTTCGCCGTAGCTTCCCCAGATACATTCAACAATACTGAATCTGAGACACACAACCGTATTGTGCTCTTAGCCTTCCGATCTAGTTTCTTCCAGTCTTCATCTGACATTGTTGTTGGTTTAGTACCTGGATCTACCGTGATCCACTGATCTTTATCCACCAGCAGATCCTCCATCTTGAGCTTCCACAACTCAAAACTCTGACCATTAAATTTCTCGATCTCTATCTTCCCGCCACTCGCCATCTTCTTTCACAGCAAGAATCGATCCTGTAGATCTCCCACTGAACAGGGTCTACCTCAGGCCCAAGAAAAAAACCCTCAGCAGCAAAGGCGTCCCCTTGAAGCCGAAACAACTTTGATACCAAATGTAGGTTTTAACCCTGAACATAAATTATCTACACACGAATCTTATAACAGAAAATAAAAAATAGTGAGATCATAAAACATAAAACAGATAAACATAGAGATTTTCCCCTGGATCCCAAATCGGGACAACCAGTTTGATTTTTCATTATATTCCTTTTAGTGTTACAACACACATATATATACATGCCGAAGCATACCTAAACCCCAATCCATAAACCTTGGATTAGAACATAACCGTAGTTCCCTTGACCGGATCTACAAAAATACCAGGGGCCGAAAACCATCGTACCCCAATACCATGTGCAAAACCATGCACAAAACCATGGACACGGACTACTCGCCGGAAATTAAGGACCAATATAACACATACCCGCGCGTGCTTAGTCGTGGAAAGAATATAACACATACCCAACATTTTCCAAGCTGGACTTGAGACAGGGGTATTATCAAGTGCGGATAGCTGAAGGAGACGAGAAGAAGACTGCAATAGTGATGAGATATGGAAGCTTCGAATTCCTAGTCATGCCATTCGGGTTGTGCAACGCTCCAGCCACGTTCTGCACTTTGATGAACGACGTACTACGTCCACACCTTGACACCTTTGTGGTGGTGTACTTGGATGACATCATTATTTTCAGTGATAACATGGAGGATCATAAGAAGCATTTGGCATTAGTCTTCGAAGCACTGAAGAAACATCAGCTATAATTGAAGAAATCCAAGTGTATGTTTGCTCAGACCAAGATTCCATTCCTTGGACACATTGTTGGGCCGGGTTATATACGGATGGAGCCGAGTAGAATCAAGGCAATAGAGGAATGGGCAGAACCGAAGAATGTCCATGATATGAGGGTTTTCTTGGGAATGACTAACTACCAATGAAAGTTTGTAGAGGGGTATTCCAAGATAACTGCACCACTGACGGACCTTTTGAAGAAGGGGAAACGATGGAGTTGGACAGAGAAGTGTCGTGAAGCTTTTGAAGAGCTGAAGAGAAGGATGGTGACAACACCGATACTGAGGCTACCTGATTTCGAGAGACCTTTTGAGGTTCACACTGATGCTTCATATTTTTCAATCGGAGGGGTTCTATTGTAGGATGGACATCCAGTGGCTTATGAAAGTCGAAAGTTGCAGGATAGGGAGCGCAGATATCCGGTTCACGAGAAGGAAATTACTGCCATCGTTCATTGTCTGCATGTCTGGAGACATTACTTGGTTGGGAAACCATTTGTTGTCAACACTGAAAACGTTGCTGCAAGTTACTTTGCATCACAACCGAAGCTGTCAGCGAAACAAGAACGTTGGAAAGACTTCTTGGCTGAGTTTGACATGACTCTTGAGTACAGATCGGGGAAGCTCAATGCTATGGCAGATTCCCTCAGTCGAAAGGCACAGCTAGCAGCATTGGAAGCCGAAGACCGAGCTGATAGGACAAGAAGCAGGGTCAATATGTCCACAGAGATGCAAGAGAGACTTAGAGCTAGCGTGGAAACAGATACACAAGCAAAGTTGATCATGAAGCAGGTGAAGGAAGGGAAGACACGTAAGTTTTACTTACGGGATGGCTTCTTGTTCTTTGGGGACCGAATTTACATTCCAAAGTCATCGGGGCTTAGGAGGCACCTTTTGAAGGAATGCCACAACTCAACTTGGGCTGGCCACCCAGGTCAACGTCGGACTATGGCATTATTGGAGAGGGGGTACTTCTGGGAGAAGATGCGGCAGGAAGTAGAGGAGTATGTACATACGTGCATCATTTTTCAACAAGACAAATCGGACACTCATAGACAGGGAGGTTTGTTGCAGCCTTTGCCGATTCCGGAGAGACCATGGGCAAGTGTCTCTATGGAATTCATTTCTCAATTACCAATGGTTCAGGGGTATAACGGGATCATGGTCATTGTTGACCATTTTTCCAAGTATGCCACATTCATTCCGACGAAGCTACCATGTGGAGCAGAGATGACAGCTGATCTTTTCTTCAAATACGTTGTGAAGTATTGGGGGATACCGATGAGTATCGTATCTGATAGAGATTCACGTTTTACAGGGAAGTTTTGGAACGCCCTGTTCAAGCTAGTTGGGACAGAATTGCTGCAAAGTTCGAGTTACCATCCGCAGACAGATGGGCAGACCAAATGGATAAACGCATTGCTGGAGGAATACTTGAGACATTTTGTTACGGCTGATCAGCAGAATTGGCTAGGACTCCTGGATATTGCTCAGTTTAGCTACAATATGCAGAAGAGTTCCACAACAGGGTATTCTCCATTCGAATTGGTCAATGGACAGATGCCGCTTGCACCGCATACGGTGTTACCAAGAGGATTTGGCAGGAGCCACCATGCAAAAATGTTCTTAACAACATGGGAAGAAAACTTGGAGATAGCACGGATGTGCCTGCACGATGCTGCAGAAAGGATGAAGAAATGGGCAGATAGAGGTCGAAAGGATGCACACTTCGATGTTGGAGATAAGGTTTATCTAAGAATCACCAGAGATTAGTTTCAGCCACCTAAAGGGACTGCTAGATCTTTGACGAGACGATATGATGGGCCTTTCCGCATAAAGAAGAGGATTGGTGAAGTTGCATACGAATTGGAAATTCCAGACCATATGCATGCTAGGCACCCTGTCTTCCACATAAGTCAACTGAAAAGAGGCAAAATTGATGCTGATGATCCAGATCGAGCAGCACCACCGAGAGGACCAGCGATGATCATTGACAAACCAGACTTAGTTTTGGAGAATATCCTTGATCTTCGAACAACAGGAGTTGCAGGCAATGCACGGAGAGAATTTCTCATTCAGTGGGAAGATCGACCGGAGGATTCAAACTGGGAACCGGAGGAAACGTTGTGGAGATGGAAGAAAGAAATAGCAGAGTTTGACGAACAGTTGATGAGATCTATTGGATTTCCGAGGACGACAATGACTCAAGGTGGGGGAGTATGTCAGACCCACGAGTTGGACGCCCATGACTCGGGTGAGTCGGGCGCCCCTCACGGGCGCTCATGAACGATTCGATAGACGGGCGCGCGCCATGGCGACGGGAGCGCCCTCACGGCGTCTCGGCCGTATTACACATGGGCGGTGAGGAATGGTTATAGTGGCGACCAAAACTCTAATTATAGACACGACGAGTTGAAGCGGCGCGACACCAACGAGACTGACGGTTGCAATACGAACGATGGGCGCGTGTAGCCAAACGAGGGGGTCGGCCGAGACCACCGACGCCCCACCATAACGTAGCATTGTGGTATAAATACAAAACGATGAACGAAGGTTGAAGGCATCGAACAATGACCATCCAAAGGTTCACCGCAGCACAGGACTTGCGATGTGAGCAAATGATGCGCCCGCTGGGCGGGCAGCCAACGAAACGAGCCGAACGTGACTTGGGCGAGCGACAGTAGCGGCGACTCTTAACACGGCGCTGCGGTGGGCCGAGCTGCGGCAAGAAGCGACGGGAGCGTTGGGTGTGCGACGCACTACGCGTACTACGGGCGAGAGTCAGGTTATGGTAGGCGTGGTGCGCGGGGGTAACGACGGGCGGCCGTGACACGGGCGCGGGTCGAGTCGGGTGACTCTCCGCCCGCCCGAATGGTCACAGGCCGAGTCGTGCACGTTTCCATTGTAAAAATAGGCGCTCGACCTGTATAAACCAGCGAGACAATTTTATGATATTTAATATATAAAATTGCGTTTTCTCAAATCTGTTCGGTGCATTTCTGTATTGTGGCTGTTGTTTTATATTTCCGCTATAAAACGTAATTAACAAGTGAAGACTAACACTTAAAAAAATAAGTTAAGGCGTAGTCCGGAAGATGGCAAAAACGAATAAGGGCCGTTTAGCCGGTGCCGCACGACCCGCCAGCAAGGGTGCACAAGATGGGGGCGTGACAGACTGTCACGCCCCTACACCTCGGGTGTCTTCCAACCACGCTTGTAGGCAGGTGCGGCACTGCCATACTTTTTCTTTTTCTAAATACTCAAGTACCCAGACTACGCCTTTAGCAACATTCGTTAGTTATATTACAAATGTTCTTTCAATTATGCGGAAATAAACATAAACATCAAAATCCAATCCAAAAGTACGCCCATACATACAAGGGAGGGGCAACTCCCTTAAAATGAGTCCGCCCGGATAATATGTTTCATAAAAATACAAGTTTACAACATCCAATCCAGCATAAATCACTTATGCTCCTTGGCAAGGCTATTTGCCTTTTTGCCAAGCTCTAAGGCTTTCCAATCATCAAACTAGCCTAGAACAATCATGTACAATCAAGAGTTTCAACCTGCGGAAGTGCTGCCCAAAACTGCTCAAGTGCTGGTCACCCGGGTCACTCAACCGTTGCTCCAAATCAGTGCAGAGAATTTTTTGAGCTGACCGTGTCTCCAATCCGTCCCTCACCCATATGGTTGGATGTGTATCGGAAATACGCACCTTCTTCAATTTACGGCACCTCAATCCGACACCCGACGCTCCCGGAATCGCGATTTTACTGCTGGGCCGTTGCCGTTACTCAGCGCCCAGAGCGACCCGACTCGACCCGCTCGTCGTTCATCTGCGCCCGACCCGACCCGACCCGACCTGCAGTGCAGCCTGCGGTGGTCTGTGGTGCGGTGTGCCCAACTGCGACCCGACTCGACCCGACTCCGTTCAGCTGTGTTTCTTCGCCCAACGAGTTGTTGGCAACTCGTGTGGTACCCTTAACTTCGCTTGATGTTCGTTGTTGTTGATCGAACTTGGTTGTTTTCCTCCACTCTCCAACACGTCCACCTTTATATATGCACGTCAAGTGGAGTGTGGGTCACTCATTTGCCACGAGCTGACCCATCCGTTTGGTCATCCGCCCACGAAGTGTCGTGACGCCCACGCCCAATATGTCGGCCGACCCACCAACTCGTTCGTCAGTCTTGGCTCGCCCAAGGTGCGCCCGTGGTGGGATAAACGCGTCTTGCCAAAGCCGTGTTGGTCAAGTGCGACGCGCCTCTGCTGCAACTTGCCCCTCTGACTCGCCTCTGCTACACCCGCGCGCCTGTGCCTCTCCGGTGCGTCGTTCCGCTCGTTACGTCGCACGGCGCCCGAACTCGTCCAAACGCCCAACGAGCGCGCCCGTTCCACCGAACGCGCCCATGAAGTCGTGGGGCCTTACATCCTCCTCCACTTCAAATACGACTATCATCCCGATAGTGCTACCAACGTTGCATCATATCGTCGCAAAGTATCATTGCAACTTTCGTTGCAAAGTCTCATCGCACAATATCGTCGCAACGCCATTGCACAAACCAGCAAGGTTTATGTCTATGAGATATCTCCCCAATCATCATCAAATCCATGTGAATCTCTGCATCAAGTACTCCAACCAACATCAACATAACAAAATCTGCTATGTATCCGGCATAACTCCGCACACTTCCGGACCCCACAACTCGAACTAGTTGGGTAGCTAATCCAACCATAACGTCCTCATCATGAGAATGCACATCCTCATACCATGCGTTAGTCATTCCTCCTGCAATCTGTCACATCCATCAACTCGATCAAGTCTGAATCTCATCCAAGTGCCATGTTTGGGTCCATGAAGTGTATCCATCTCATCCACAACATGCTGTCCATGATGCTAATCCATGTGCTACTTGTATGCAAAGTAGACTCATCCTCCAAGCATCACCAAACTAAGAAGTGTGGCTAAGTTAAGTGGACTCAAGCCCATGCCAAAGTGTGTGCCACCAAGGCATCTCCATCGCTGCATCTTCATCAAACTCCAAAGTGTCCTAGCTCTATCATCTCCATCAAGTGACTCCTCCTGAACACACCCCATAAATGTGCTCCAAGGTATGCATCCCATAATGCATCAAAATCAGGACCAATCCTCACCTCAGCTCCTCAATGAGTCAGATACTCCAAGATCACCATAATATGAAGTCTCCAATGAATGCAACTCCATCATGAACTCCCATGCCTCATCATATCCAAAGCGTTGGTAAGCCTACTTGTATTGGCCATGAATGCCATCACAAGTTCTCACTCTGCAAACATATGAATGTCTCATAGGCTGCTCATCCAACCAATGTCCAAGTTGCTCATGGTGAAAAACGTCCCATCAGTCCATCTATAAAGAAGATCTCCATGTAGGCCATGTCCATGACTTTGGCTGCCCATGTGTTCATCTAAGTGAACTCAACTCAACTCTCATCATCATCATGTCCCAACATACCGAAGTGAAGTGCTCTCGGTCACTCTTTCCTCATATATATGAGTACTTCCTTCAAGCTGCTCCTCCACTAAAGGTCTGCCAAGAGGTCCTTCTTGGTTTAAGCCATGAAGAAGTCTACTCCACCAACGTGCCCTACCACCAAGGTAGTGTATGGGTCATGCCGGGCACTTGCCATTCTATGTGGCTAAGCATGACCCTTTCCATCACAAAGGTCATCACGTTCCACCCTTGTCCCGGGCATTTGAACCATCAAGTGTACGGTCACAAACTGCCCCATCATGGTTTGTAACATTCCATGTCCCTTGTTCCATCAATGTACAAGGTCTCATCGTAGGCATCCAAGGAGTAGTCATCCATGGTGTTGGCAAAGAAGTCATCTTATTCCTCATCCCCATATGCAGTCCATCCTCCTTATGCTTCCATGAAACACAAGTCATATCTCCATGAAGACTCTTCAAGTGAGTGTCCTCCATCCTCATCAATGCCTTTGATGTGTTCGATCCTGGTACCACCTGCTCATCAAGTTCCTCCTCGATCATAGTCACATTTGCAACATCTCCATGTGGTTTGTCCACCAATGCTTGCAATGTGTCTTGTCTTGGTTCAACTTGTGTCACAAGTTCGTCCTTCATCTCTTCCATCTTCATATCATCCTCATGAGAATCATCCATCTTCGATGCTTGCAACGTGCTCGGTCTTGGTCCAACTTGGTTATCAAGTTCACCCTTGACATCTTCTACATCTGCAACATCCTTTGGTTCTCCAAGTTCAGCAGTTCGCCCATGAAAGTCTTCCAAGGAAGTTCGCATCTCCACTATCTTGTCTTCAATGTGTTCCAAGTGTTCCTCCACTTGCACAAAATCCTTGTAGTGTTCCTGCCTTCTTTCCTCCAAGAACTGTTGATTTCCGTTGCTCCAAATCAGTGCAGAGCGTTTTTTGGGCTGACTGTGTGTCCAATCCGTCCCTCACCCATATGGTTGGATGCGTCTCGGAAATACGCACCTTCTGGTTTTTATGGTACCTCAATTCGACACCCGACGCTCCCGGAATCACGATTTTACTGCCGGGCCGTTGCCGTTACTCAGCGCCCAGACTCGACCCGACTCGACCCGCTGTTCAGAGGCGCCCGACCCGACCCGACCCGACCCGACCCGACCTGCGGTGCGGCTGCGGTGGTCTGCGGTGCGCTCGCCCAGCCCGACCCGACTCGACCAACATCCGTTCAGCTGTCGTTACTTCGCCCAACGAGTTATTGGAAACAAGCATGATGTTTCAAGTTTCTAGCCTACAAAAAAAATGGAGGAATGCCAAATGGGAATAGGAAATGCAACATAGGAAAAAAAAATTCATTTTTTCACTTTTCAACACACTAGAATGCAACATTGAGAAAAAAAATCAATTTTTCATTTTTGAACAACTTAAAAACAATTCATAGAAAATAAAAAACTAGATTAGAGGACCTAACTCTTTCTTGCAATCCTCCTCTTGCAAACTTGATCTCTTGCAGCTTGCTCCTTGCTCTCTCCTTGGCACTTCCGCTCTCCAAACTCTCAAGCTCTCCTTCTCTCCAAATCGCTCTACAAATCTCAAGCTCTTGCTCCTCTTGTTCTCACTCTCAACTAAAACAATAAAACTAAATGAGGAGGGTGGGATTTTATTTACCCAACCCCCCCCCCCTCCCTCCCAAAAAAAAAATCGAAATTTGACGTTAGGAATTTTTTTACGTGCCGGGGAGCATTTTTTTTTCCCAGGGAGTGTTTGGGAGCGAATATTCCCCGACCGCTTCCAGTATTAAAAAAATGCTCTAGAAGTGTTTTTTTAATGGGGGAATCGCTCCTTGAAACGCTCCCGAAAATACTGGGAGCGTTTTTTCAGGCTCGGAAGCATGCTCTCGAAAACGCTCCCCTCAAGAAGCTTTTTCGGGAGTGCGCTCCCGAGCACTCCCAAAGAGCTCCCGAACGGAGTGCGTTTTGGGAGCGGGATCGGGGGGGGGGGGGGGAGAAGCTTCCCTGCAACCTTGCCCTGGAATATAGAATCCAAGGGTCACTCCATCTATGATAAATATGTATCATTGTGAGTAATAGTGCATCAAAGGTTTATCTTTCTGATGTGTCTTGTGTATTTTACCGTGCTCACCATTGTTGAGTTTAACAATCATTTAAAAAGAAAGAGGCCAATATGGAGACCTTTCATATCTTATTACAATAGCAAAATGTACATAATAAATGGGCCAGATGATGCATAACAAGAAATACAAGCCTCCAATGGAAAAAATCCCTCAATATGAGGTGCTGCAATTATATAGAAAAGCTGGAAGACACTTACAACGTTATTTTATTAGCTCTGCAACAGAAAATGATTATACATCAGATCTAGAGCTGATATGTGCCTCAAAAGATAGATCCATATCATATCTGAGCACTATACAAGCTCCTCTAAAGAACCCTGTAAGGGTTTTCAACAAAACACCAAATACAAGTTGTAGATCTGAGATTTAAGACTGCAGATCTACTGAAAAATACAGATCTTAAAAGTGTGGCTAATATGATATGATCAATAGAATAGCCTCCTCTGATAGATCCTCAAAGTGAAAGGCAGATCCCCTTCACTTGAAAATCAACTCTCCAAATGGTGTGCCAAACCACCCTGCAACTCCTCCTACAAAAATACCGCAGATCTAGAAGTAAATTGTGCTGTAGGGATGAATAACCAGTTGGCTTGATGTTGAGATCTGAAAATATGCTCAATGGCCTTCAATACTGTCCTCCCAATGGAAAGGAAGTCTCCTCCATTGAAAATAAGCAATGAGATGACCTAGATTTAGAGATCTAATCACCACTTGCTGCAACCTGCAAAAACAATCAAACCCTCAACAGGATCTGCGCTGTAGTTGAAAGAAGAAGCTTGGACTTAAGCCTGATAGTGGACATTGTAGTACAAAATATCCCAAGAGGCCTCTCAAGGAAAAAGGTGGGATTCCCGATCAAGAACACCCTGTGTTAAACATTACTCTATCTCAGCTAAACAACAAGAGAAATATATATGTCTAAACAGACCATATATTTAGAAATATAATATACATCAACATATGGATATGGCTGCCATCCTCTTCCTTAAATAGAATATGAGCTTACAAACCCTAATCCCCATCAAAAAATATCACTACATTCACACAAAGAATCTCCATCTAAAACTGCGTTGTCCCTCATTGATGACCACTCCTCCATGACAGCGCTGTTGATTTGGTCAAGGTTGACCCAGCCAAAGTGATCTAGGCCCTTTCACACCAAGGGTGATTTAATTAAGCTGCCAAGTTTTGTCTCTTTCATATTTGTCATTGATTTATTCATTATTAAGGAGAATTATGGACCTCCTTTGCCCTCTTATTCTTTAAACAAAGCATAAAAACAAAATTGAATATTCCAACTAGCTTATAGCTAATTTAGGAATATTACTAGGGGATAGGACACACTTGATCTCCAAAACCGAGAAAAGGATTTGAGAAATTTCAGTTGGTGTTCAAGTTATTCAAATAATTAATTATTTTAATGGATTTCCTAAGTCTAAACTTAGGAAAATAAAATAATTAAAGTGAATTAATTAACACGTGTTGAAATTGTCTTAAGTCACATGGATCAAGCAGTCTTTTAATATTAGTCGTTTATGGGTGATTTAATCTCGACTGTTGAAGGGTTCAACAAAATGTATAAGATAAAGGCTTGAGGGTCAGTTGAAAGAGATACACAGTTGCAGAACTGAGGAATAGATATGGAATTCTAGGGTGGGTTTGTTAAGAATTTCCGGAGGAATTTCCTGTAGTAAGGGGTAGTATTGGCCAAGGGAATGATTTGATTCCAGGGCCAAGAGGCAGCAAGAGGCAGAGGAGCAGCAACAAGGGCAGCGCAGAGGGGCTTCAAATCCACGCAGTATAGCAGGGGCAACACATAGGGAGCTAGGGCCACGCCGGGCTGACACAGACCTAGAAAAAGCAGCGCAGGGGCAATGTAGACTCTCCAGGGGTGACACATGCCCTCCTAGAGCCATGCAGAGGCTGACACATGCCTTCTAAGGTAACATTGGGGCTTCAGAAGTAGAGCTGAGGGTTTCTAGGGTCAAATCTGAGCTGAGTCTTGTAAATCCCTTTTGAGGGTGTGGATTAGTCTAATATTTGGCACTAGAACTTCAAGGTTGCTACAGATTTTATTTCTTTTATTCTCTGTCGGGTTTTCCAGATCTAGAACCTAGATTTTCTATACTTAAAACTAATTAATAATAAAACCCTCATATCTGCTGCACCGGTTTTCCCACTTTGGGTTTTTCTGGGGACTTATGTCCAAAAATACATGTGTCACTTTGTTGCATAAGCGTATTATTCAGTAAATGATCTGCATGTGTAGGCTGTAGTTGTCTTTATTTTCGGTATTTTCTGAATCTAATTTCTGGAAATAACTTGTAGTAATTAAATCAAGTAAGAGAAAATAACCAATACACTGCAGTAGATTTTTCACATGGTATCAGAACGATAGTAGATCAAGTTGAATCTCCAACAATCAGCTGAAGAAATATTTTTTTGCAGGGTGGAAGAGGAAGCAGCAAATCCGGAAAGGGCATCTTGACAGCGGGAGAACGCTGATACAGAAGAGGACATCGCTGTAGCTGCAAAAGGCCTTCAGGCTTACGCATACCCTTCCCAGGGTAGCATAAGGACTGCATCACCCAGTTTAGGGTTACGTAGTCCACTTCTGAGCAACGCTGGGACTGCGCTGGGCCAACCAAGGAGATGCTGTCTAGTCAATTCTCCAGTTGCAGAACAATTTTGCAATATCCAGAAGCAGTGCTTTAGATCTTGGGATAGAGTTTCTGTAGGTGAAAAATTGTGCCTAGCTAAGGCAATAAAGGCAGGAGGAAGACAATTACTCAACATATCTGAGCCAAATAGATCTGAGATTCAATCAGGAGGATTGGAGAGTGCTGTCCATTTGAGTTTTGGTGGAATATTTCCAGGAAGGTAGTCAGTATTCAATAGAAGCAGCTACTAGAGGGTTTCTAGTCACCAAGAAACCCAGGTCCAGAGGGAGAAGTGTTGTTTCTATCAGATCTAAGAAAATATGGCTCGATATGGACTGAGGGATCAAGATAGATTGGACGACATGTCCAACTATGTTATTTGGAGGGCCAGAATCCTCTCAGTTCTGGATGAGTATGGGCTTACAAGGCATGTAGAGAAGATTCTTGCTGTACCAACCGATGCAGGTCCTCTCAAGAAGTATGAAGAAAATCAAGCGCAGCTAGAGCGTTTGATCATAGACGGAGTCAAGGAACACGTGATTCCTCATATTGCTGGTAAGACTACAACAAATGACATGTGGATAGACTTGGAGACAATGTACCAAGGAGGCTCTGTGTAAAGAAGAATGCTTCTTGAGAACTAGATGCGGTTGTTCCAAATGATGAAGGGTGAAGAGATAGATCCATTTCTCTTCAGGCTTCAAGCCATCCGAGATCAACTTATTGGCATTGGTGCTACTCCGGATGAAGGTCTTTTAGTGAGGAATTCTCTGAATGCAGTCTCGGAAGATTGTGAAACATTTGTCTAGAGCATTCTGGGAAGGGAAATGTTGCCATCTTGGGCTGATATGTGGGCTATCCTTCACCAAGAGGAGATCAGGAGGGTCACCAAGCATTAGAATATCAGTGGAGGAAGCAGAAAGGCCAAAGTCAAGGAAGAGGAGGAGGATGCAGCCCTTGCATCAAGGGAAAAGAAACAACAAGGGAAGAAGAAGAAGGAAATCTCCAAGGTTAGATGCTTTAACTGTGGTGATCTTGGTCATTTCGCCAACGATTGTCCTAAGAAGAAGGACAAAAGCTCTTCTGATTCCAAGGTTGCATCAACAAAGGATGATGGTTCTTATGATGATGCAACCATGAGTGCTCGCGTACCTCGAGATAAGAGGTGGGGTGACATGGATTTTTAGAGCATCTACAGACAATGGCGGGATCCTTGAGTCAGCCCTACTCTTGGATCACATACGAGCTACAAGATCCTTAAGACGACAGCGGGATGTGTCGGGAGATGGTTGCAGATAGACACATTGAGGCGGAAGAGGGAGCTGAAGAGCTGAAGAGGGAGCAGTGTAATGCAGAGGCAACAACGCAGAGAGGGTGATGGGACTTCAACAATGCAGAGAAGATGGGCTCACGCAGTGTAGTGTTGTAGCATGATAGTGTCTCTAGGAGGACAACGTGATTCAACATCCAGGGAGCTTCAGTGGTGGAGGGAAAATTGACTTGTTTGTCAAATAGTTGGGCATAGTCTTTCAGTTGCTTACTTCTCAGCAACTGGGTTGTAGTGTAGCAGTTAGCAGTGGCAGTGCTATGGGCAACATGATGCAGCAATTTGAGAGGGAGCTGTAGTACATATGTGGCATTGTTAGTGGCATGGGCAGCAGTACAGAGAGAAACAATGCAGTGGATGGAGGGTAGTAGGCCAAGCATCAGTAACATAAAATCCAGCTTCAAGATCTTGCAGTGCATGGTGTGGATGCATTGCTAGAGTACACTTTCCTAGAGCACGCTCCTTGCTAAGAGGGAGTGTTGAGATTTTGTATGGTTGGTGTAGCATCGTGTGTGCTCTAGCCCTGAAATTTTGTGGAGGGGCTAGGACACACTTGATCTCCAAAACCCAGAAAAGGATTTGAGAAATTTTTAGTTGGTGTTCAAGTTATTCAAATAATTAATTATTTTAATGGATTTCTTAAGTCTAAACTTAGGAAAATAAAATAATTAAAGTGAATTAATTAACACGTGCTGAAATTGTCTTAAGTCACATGTATGAAGCAGTCTTTTAATCTAAGCGATTGATGGATGATTTAATCTCGATCAATGAAGGGTTCAACGAAAAGTATAAGAGAAAGGCTTGAGGGTCAGTTGGAAGAGACACACAATTGCAGAACTGAGGAATAGATTTGGAATTTTAGGGCAGGTTTGCTAAGAATTTCTGGAGGAATTTCCTGCTGTGAGGGGTAGTATTGGCCAAGGGAATGATATGATTGCAAGGCCAAGAGGCAGCAAGAGGCAGAGGAGCAACAACAAGGGCAGCGCAGAGGGGATTTAGAGCCACGCAGTCGAGCAGGGGCAGTACAAAGGGAGCTAGGGTCACGCAGGGCTGACATAGGCCTAGCAAAGGCAGCATAGGGGCAGCGTAGACCTTCCAAGGTTGACGTAGGGTCTCCTAGAGGCACGTAGAGGCTGACACAGGCCTTCTAAGGTAACACTGGGGCTTCAGAAGCAGCGCTGAGGGATTCTAGGGTCAAATCTGGGCTGAGTCTTGTAAATCTCGTTTGAGGGTGTGGATCAGTATGATATTTGGCACTAGAACTTCAGGGTTGCTGCAGATTTTATTTCTTTTATTCTTTGTCGGGTTTTCCAGATTTGGAACCTAGATTTGCTGTACTCAGAACTTCTTAATAATAAAACCCTCATATCTGCTGCACTAATTTTCCATCTTTGGGTTTTCCGAGGACTTATGTCCAAAAATCCATGTGTCACTTTGTTGCATGAGTGTAGGTTGTAGTTGTGTTTATTTTTGGTATTTTCTAAATCTAATTTCTGGAAATAACTTGTATTAATTAAATCAAGTAGGATAAAATAAACCAATATATTGTAGTAGAATTTTCACATTTGGAGGCCGAGTTGATTGACTTTGATCGCGCTGCTTTGGGGACGATTTGTTGCTGATTTGACTAGTGTTGACTTTCTGGTTATGGATTTTGGTTGAATGTTGTTGACTGCTATTTTGACAGGGGTGATTTGATAGTGTTTGAGCATGTAAATTTGTATTATGTACTCTCTTTTTCTCTCTTTGCTGAACTATTGAAGAATAATAAATTTTTTTTTTCAAAGGGTTTTCCCCACATTGGGTTTTTCCCTGGTATCTGCCAAATATTGTGTCTTGTTGTTTATGCTTGTCTTCTGCATTTTGTTTATGTTCTATCAACATTCACTATCATCGTGATTAAGCTAGCTGCTAATGTGATTGCTAAACTAGAATTTGATATTGGGATATAAGAAAATTTGAAGTAAATTGCTCTTAATGTAGAAATTTGATAACTGATATGTTATACACCGAGATTCTCCTGATCACACACTATTTTAACTTCATGCATAATACAGAATCTCTTCTACCATTGATCATTAATTGCGGAAATAAAAAAAATCGCATGTGCACATTAAAACCATAAACAATCACACATATGAACATAATATTTTATGGGAAAGCTTAAAGCTGAAAACCCCCAACTATCTGTATATTATATGTCATAGAGATCATGTAACAAGCATCATACAAAGCTCCTCACAAGCTCTCAGTACATTCTCCAATTGCTACACACTAATCAAGCTCGATCTAGCAAATCACATGTTCCAATCTCTGCCACCTGATAGCCTGCCTCTACTGCGCAATCACTGCTGAAGAATGACTCATAATGAACTTCGAACCACCTGGCTTGTACTGCGCAATACTCATTGGCATCTCCATCAATGTGTGGTGCAAACTCATGCACTAGTATAGTCACAACTGATAGTCACACTGCTCTTTCACGTACCTCTTCACTGGTCTCCACTGAAACTGTCCATGCACTGAAGTTAACTGATGTATTCTTTAATTGATTAATGAGTTTATAATTAGTGAATTAATTAATAATTAATTCACACCACTCTTACTAGTGTATCAATCAGTTAGACTAGATACAATTAGCTCAATTATGTTTAACTCAGTTAAACTGAACACAACTCCATTAACTTCCTCAATCAACTCCACCAAACTCTCTCACATGAGTTCTAACTAAAGTCTTCATGCAATAACTTCACTTGACCCTTAGGAATAGCGTAATTCCTTCTGTCAGCTCCTGTGCCACATCTGTGCACTTAACTGAAGTGCTCCAAGAGAATAAGATAATGTTTATAGTCCAAATATTATTAAGAGCTAATAATATTCGACATATCTATTTTTAGACTAGCAATCTAAAAATAGATTCCACCCAATATGTCTAAAAATGGAAGTCCATCTATTTTTCCAACTTGACCAACCATCCACAAATAGCATCCTGCAACTCATAGAATATGATCGACATGTCTAAAAATAGACATAGTCTAAAAATAGACTTTGCGCCAAAAATAGCCTGCGGGCCCACTTGGTGAAGGCGAATCTTTTCACTAAGCTCATCATCTTGTTGAATATCAACACTCCCTATCAACAAGATAGGGATTATCTGCCACCCCGATCCTGTCTCTATGGTATTCGAGTTTTCTCCTGGTGAGCGCCTTCATCAGAATATCTGCATCCTGATCCTCTGTGGGAATGTAAGAAAGCAACATGATCTTCTGCTGCACACAACTTCGATATGATGGTACCAGATGTCAATATGTTTAGATCTATCATGAAATATTGGATTAACCGAGAGTTTAATGCAACTCTAATTATCACAATATACCATAGTAGGATCTAAATGAGAACCAAAAAAACCGACCAGGATCTTCCTCATCCATATAGCCTTGCATGCAACCAAACTTGCTGCCATGTACTCGGCTTCCGCTGAACTCAGTGCCAAGGATCTTTGTTTCCTACTGTACCAAGAAACTGTTGTAGATCCAATACTGAAAATCCCTCCAGATGTGCTCTTGCTGTCTGTTGGGCTTCCTGCCCAATCTGCATCCGTGAAGCCATGTAGCTTCACCTCATCCGACTGTCTGTACCACAATCCATACTCAGATGTGCACCTGAGATACCTCAGGACATGCTTGCCTGCCTTCCAAAAGAGCTTGGTAGGCTTCACCATCGCTTGTGAAAGCTGGTTCACAACATAGCATATGTCCTGGGCCGTGTATTGACCGTGAGCACATAAGCGACCCCACGAACCGTCGATAAACAGTGGCATCCACTACTCTCTCGCCGATGTAGCATCCTCTTTCCTCCAACCACCAGGAAGAGGAGTATCAACAGGCTTGCAGCCATGCATGTTGAACTTCTCCAGTATCTCCCGGGCATACTTTCCTTGAGACACAAACAGTCCATCATTGCGTTGCCAAATTTCCAATCCTAGGAAATAATGAAGGAGGTGTTAAATTTGGACAACTAGGTCCAAATTCCATGTTATGATGCTCAGATTAAGAGGCTAATATTTTTTTTGGATTCCTCTTTCGGAGAGGTGTAAAATCCATATATAATATATCTTAATCTGATGAGAAGAACATTTATTTTGAATTTATTATTTATAATAAATTATATGTGCAGGTCGGCCTTAAGGTTTCACACACCCCAATGATGGATATAAATACAGGCAAAGTTGGATAGCATTTCATTACAACACAACTCACATCTTCTTCTCTCATCTGAGATAGTACGAGCTCCTTGGAGGACGAGTTCAACCCACACGTGTGAAGGAGAAGAAGGACGGATTTTTGTACAGCTAAGCTGAAGGACGAGTTGCTGCAGCTAGGGTTTTGCAGAAAGTTTGACCAGCGTTGACTTTGGTCAACGCATGGTCCAATTGGGCTGAAATTTGGTTTGAAGTTCGATTTTGGAAGGCCGTACTGTTTGGCACAGAAATCGAGGTCAAAGGGTTGACCAATCTACTGCTGCGTTGACTTTGGCTGCTCGCGTTGACTTTTTCTCAGACAACGTTGACTTTTTTGAGTTGACTCGTTTGTCGATTGGAGGATCATAGACACACTTTCGGGTTGGCCGACCAAGGAGACTTTGCTGGTTGAAGCATCCTGTTGACCGCCGTAACGCACCACCACATTTTTCCTGTTTCTGATTTGTCTTCTATAAGATCCACTTATATGTTCTATCTGCATTTTACTTAACTATTTGTATGATTGCTGTGAGAAAAGTAAAGTTGCTCCAAGCATAGAACAACTACAAAAATTTACAGGAGGCCCGAGTCCTTCATCTCAAACTCTTTTGCAAGATCAACCTTGCATGGGAGTATCAAAAGTTCATCACTCGTCAAAATCAAATCATCTACATAAATTACAATGATCAGCAACTTACCCTCCACCACAATTTGGTATAGGTTCGGATCCGCCTCACTCTTGGAGAATCCAAGTCCAGTGAAATAACTGTCTATCCGTGTGTACCAAGCATGAGGTGCTTGTTTCAACCCATACAATGCTCTCTTGAGCCTGCACACATGCGACTCGCTGCTGAAGATCTTGAAACCTTCAGGCTGCTCTATGTACACCTCCTCCTCGATGAATTCATTAAGGAACGCAGTCTTCACATCCATTTGATGAATGTGCCACCCCATCTGCACTGAGAGAGCAAGAATTGTCCGTATGGAAGAATACCTTGCGACAGGTGCAAAGGTCTCCTCATAATCGATCCCCTCTATCTGTGAAAAGCCTCGGGCAAAAAAGATTGCCTTGTGCTTCTCCACACTCCTGTCAACTGCCTACTTCACTTTGTAGATCCATCTCGAACCCACCACCGATTTCCCTTCCGGTCTCGGGACAACCTCCCATGCACTGTTTCTGAAAATCAAATCATACTCTTCCACCATGGCATCTACCCATGCGGGGTCCCCCACAGCTTCCTCGAAAGAGGATGGCTCTATCATGATACACTTGCTCATAAGATCCATGTATCCAGTGTACCGATCAGGTGACTCTTCCACTCCATGAACCTCCTCTCGTGGCCGATCCACATCCTCGAGGCTCATCCTTAGGAACTAATAGCTCCTCATCTGCATGCAAGTGTGGCTCCCTCTCAAGCGAACACTTCATGGCTTTCTCCTCGATGAAATTTGATATCTTATACGCACAAATGCCTTGCGACCTGCTCCGGAAAATACACACGATAGTTATGGGGTGACGTTGTACCCCACAAATATCCCAACCTCTGCAGTCGACTCTAACTTCTTCCTAGCATCCTTCATCACATGAATGTAAACAGGTGAACCAAAAATCCTCAAATGGGAAATATCAAGCCTCTTACCAGAAAACACCTCTTCAGGTGTACTCATGCCAAGTATCCTGTGAGGACAACGATTTTGCACATAAACCACAGTATTGCATGCCTTAGCCCACAAGTGTATGGGAAGGCCCTGATCATGCAACATCGCCCATGCAGCACCCACGATTGTTCTATTCTTTCGCTCCACGACCCCATTCTGTTGTGGGTTATGAGGCGTTATGAGCTCTCTTCGAATTCCTTTTGCACTGCAAAAGTCTTTGAATTCACCACCATTGTCACTCCTAAGAGCCTTCACCTGCTTCACAGATTCTTTCTCAACTAGTTCTTTGAACTCATAAAACTTTGAGTATGTCTCGCTCTTCTTCTGCATGAAGAAGATCCAACACTTCCGAGAAAAATCATCAACAAATATCACATAGTACCTGTGCTTCGCTGTCGAAGCTACTGAGAAAGGTCCACACACGTCTGTGTGAATTCTCTCAAGGATCGTCGTGGTGCGACTATCCTTCTCGTGAAAGGTGGATTTCACAAATTTTCCCAAAGTACATCCCTTACACTGATTTGACTGCACAAGTGTACCTTTGGGAAGCCCGATAGAAATCTGCTGCAAAATTTTCAAACCTCCATGGTGAAGGTGGCCCAATCTTTTGTGCCACAGCTCGCCATCATCTCGGCTCACCACTCCTTCTGCCTTGCCTGCCATTGTTGCGCAACCATCTACCTGCAACTGATAAAGGTTCTTAACTCGAACCCCTATCCTTCGAGTTTCACCAGTTGCCTTACTGTGCAGGAAAGCCTTTCCCTCGCTAAAGACAACATCATATCCCTTGTCTTCTAACATGGCCATAGAGATAAGATTCTTCTTCAATCCTGGAACATGCATCACTTCCTTCAATACAAAGGGTTTACCATACTCCCTCCCAAAGGAAATGGTACCGATACCGGTCACACTGTATCTACCATCATTGCCCATCTCGATGTGCACTCCAAGATCTTTCTCATCCAAATCAGTAAAAAAATCTTTGTCTCCGGTCATATGAAAAGATGCACCACTGTCAAGAAACCACACTGAACCCATCACACTTGAGACCAAGCATGCGATCATCGAAAAATCCAGCTCAAACTGCGAGGCTAAGGCCTCTCCATCTGCAGATCCAACAACCTGCTTATTTTTCTTCTTCTGTGGACAATTAGTGGCGTAATGTCCATGTTGGTGATAGTGAAAGCACTTCACCTTGGACATGTCCTGCTTCTTGCCTTTCGCACCGGATTGAGAAGCATTCTTCTTGATCTTCCCCTTCCTTGCTTTGGCAGCCAAAGCAAAATTTTCTTTATCTGAGTTCTTTGATGAAGATCCGTCCCTGGTACTTCGCCTTATCTCCTCTTGCACAAGATCCGACCAAAGTCACTCCCGTCCTGGCAATTTCTCCCGACCATTGACAGAGTCCTGATAGGAATGCCAACTCTTCGGAAGCCCAAGGAGAGCCAAGCTCACCAAGTCCTCTTCATCAAGAGTAACCCCCACACTTCACAGCTCATCCCTGCATTGGATGAACTTTGTGAGGTACTTGGGCATACTGTCGCCTTTCTCCATTTTTATGTTCCTGAGTTTATCCTTGAGTGCCAACTTCCTCTGGTCGCTCTTTCTTTGGAAAAAGTCTGTCAATGCTTTCCACATCAAGAATGGAGAAGCCTTACCATGAAGGCTGGACACTATGTGATCCTTCACACCTTCCAATAGAATCCTTCGACACTTTGCTGTCTTCTTTTGCCATGCGTCAAGTGCGGCAGCATCGCTAGAAGCAGGTTTTGAAATTTCTGTATCTATGAACTCCTTCAACCCATTGTCATCCAGCACTGCCTCCATCTTGTCCTTCCATGCAATATAATTTGAGCTGCTCTCAAGGGCATACTCCAATCGCAATCTGTTGAAAGACATCTCAACTTCGACACCAAGAAAACACTGCTGCATATTCGAATTCCACCAGCACAAAACTCAACCGCTTCAATGTTTTGCAATTGCTCCAATGATCAATATCGCTCTGATACCATGTATAAATTTGATAACTGATATGTTATACACTGAGATTCTCCTGATCACACACTATTTTAACTTCATGCATAATACAGAATCTCTTCTACCATTGATGATTAATTGCGGAAATAAAAACAATCGCATGCGCACATTAAGACCATAAACAATCACACATATGAACACAATATTTTATGGGAAAGCTTAAAGCTGAAAACCCCCAACTATCTGTATATTATATGTCATAGAGATCATGTAACAATCATCATACAAAACTCCTCACAAGCTCTTAGTACAATCTCCAATTGCTACACACTAATCAAGCCCGATCTAGCAAATCACATGCTCCAATATCTGCCACCTGATAGCCTGCCTCTACTGCGCAATCACTGCTGAAGAATGGCTCATAATGAACTTCGAACCACCTGGCTTGTACTGCAAAATCCTCATTTGCATCTCCATCAATGTGTGATGTAAACTCATGCACCAGTATAGTCACAATTGATAGTCACACTGCTCTTTCACCTACCTCTTCACTGGTCTCCATTGAAATTGTCCATGCACTGAACTTAACTGATGTATTCTTTAGTTGAATAATGAGTTTATAATTAGTGAATTAATTAATAATTAATTCACACCACTCTCACTAGTGTATCAATCAGTTATACTAGATACAATTAGCTCAACTATGTTTAACTCAGTTAAACTGAACACAACTCCATTAACTTCCTCAATCAACTCCACCAAACTCTCTCACATGAGTTCTAACTGAAGTCTTCATGCAATAGCTCCACTTGACCCTTAGGAATAGCGTAATTCCTTATGTCCGCTCCTGTGCCACATCTGTGCACTTAACTGAAGTGCTCCAAGAGAATAAGATAATGTTTATAGTCCAAATATTATTAAGAGCTAATAATATTCGACATATCTATTTTTAGATTTTAGACTAGCAATCTAAAAATAGATTCCGCCCAATATGTCTAAAAATAGAAGTCCATATATTTTTCCAACTTGACCAACCATCCACAAATAGCATCCTGCAACTCGTAGAATATGATCGACATGTCTAAAAATAGACATAGTCTAAAAATAGACTGTGCGCCAAAAATAGCCTGCGGGCCCACTTAGTGAAGGTGACTTCTTTCCACTAAGCTCATCATCTTGTTGCAATCTCAAAAATTAAGCATAGAATGTACCATTGTTATCTAAAATTAACAGTTATATTGAGACCTCGGACCCTAAGTAGTCATACACAAAATTCAGATTGTTGAACTTTTATAAAGTTAAGGAGACTTTGACCTGTGAGAAGAAGTTCAAGGAAGTAAGCACAAAATGTTGTAAAGTCTGTGGGATAATTATTCATATACCCCCTCCCTACCTTAGACCTGTTGGGTGCCCAGATTACCTCAGACCTAACCACAGACATCGCAGGACAGTTTCGGGGTTCAGATATATTGAGTAATCAAGACAACGAGCTTGGACAATGGCTTGGACTTGTGTTTATGTGCTTCGGACCTGTGACACAAGTGTAGGAGCATCAATAAGCTAACATGTGGAGAAATAAGAAGGGTTGAACCTGCAACCTTACCTCGGACCAACGTTCAGTTCTGTGTTAACAATTGTTGGAGAATAGCTCGGACTTATTGCTGCCCTTGTTGGAGATTAATAGCTCGAACTCATTGCTTCCCTTGTTGGAGATTGATGCCTTAGTCCTGTGATCACATACTTGGATTGCAGTCCTATGATGAATAGTAAACAGTGAAGAACATTGAAGGTGTATGGAGATTTGAGTGTTGAATAATCTGGAAGCCTGGAACAATGAACTTGGAGGCTTGTACAAGTGAAGAGCTTGAAGATCTTGGATTGTGTGCATATTGGAAATATGAAGTAGTCTTGTGGAGAAAATGATCAACTGTTGAAGTAAGTCTTTCATACACTCTATTTGTTAAAAATTGAAGGTTTGGAGCCTCTAAAACAAAGTTGGAGCCTTGACAAAGATAGGGCTGGAGCCTTATAAAGCCCAGTTGGAGCTTGGCAATAGGTTGGAGCCTCATAAAGCCAAAGTTGGAGCTTGGCAACAGGTTGGAGCCTGGTAAATTGAAGGGTTGGAGCCCTCAACATCATCGTACTCAAACTTTTGTAAAAAGTGGGTTTGTTTCCTCATTTGTTCCTAATAAAATTCCTATTATTTATTTTTTGATTATAATTGTGAAGAGTCTTAACTAGTAAAAATAACAATTGAAAAGAAATACTGATTCACCCCCCTCTCAGTATTTCCAACAAGGTTTGCTGCTCGAATTTAAGACTCTTGTAAGACTTGCATGACTCTTATAAGACTTGCAAGTATTAGTGGGTCTTGATGGGTTCTATAGCAAGACGGTTCACTCGCATAGAACCCACACTCTCTACCCGTACTCGTCCAAACCTGTATAGAACTCGCTTGTATTAAAATTGTGACAATCACATATGACCCACATAGGACCCATGGAGATACTCAAAATTTGATTTTTATTTTTTAAATTTCTTTTGGAGGTAATGTGGCCAGGGAAAGGGAAAATGGAGGGAAGAAAATGCTTTAAAGCACCTCTCTCCTTCCCATTTTTGATTCACTTGTCATTTGAGTGTTTAACTCATTTATATGAGTGTTGAGTGACTCCATTGCATAGCGAAGGAGCTTCTTGAACAAAGGCTAAAGGAGGATTTATTAGATCAGACCTAGCTTCATCACAACCAGGTAGGGTTCATGACCAACTTGATTGCTTGTTTGATTTATTTTTGTCATTATGTAACTTTTTATTTTTTTATGTTATAAATTTAGTTTCTTTTCGTGTAATTTTTTTTTCTCTATTCAATTAAATTTTTTTTGGCTTGGGGTTGAGTTTCTCAACCACGAATGGGCCCTGTGTGTGGAAAATAAACTTAGCCCCTTGCCAAAAAAATTTAAAAAATAATTGAAAATTGAAATAATAATAAAAAAAAAACTAAAAAATTGAAACAAAAAAAAGATTACATTTAAATTTTCGAATATCAATTAAATTTAAAAATATATTTTCTTCTTCTTCTAGATTCCATCATCATGCCACCCAAGGGTAGTAGAAAGTCTCGCGATCTAGCATGGGCACATGGTCAACAGCTCATTCCTTGTAATGACCACCATGTCAAGTGTAATTATTGCAATGCCACAATGCTTGTGGGCATAAATAGGCTAAAATATCACCTAGCTAGAATTCCTGGAAATGGTGTGGGATGTTGTGAACATTTCCTTTATGAAGTTACTGTTGAAATAGTAGCTGCTTTGGAAGCCATTAAAGAAAGTTCTAAGAGGGAAAAAAGGAAGGTTGAGGTTGTTGGGATAGGTAGATCTCAGAGTGTACCAAAAAATCAAAGTGCAGGTAACTCCTCTTCAAGTGTTGTGGAAAATAAGAGTATAACCTATTCTTTCTTCACTCCTCGTACAACTCCAGGATCTTAGCCAACCTTGGAGAGTTATAATGAAAATAAGAGGAAGGAGGCACATATGGCAGTGAGGAGGTTTTGTTAACCATAATAGTCTTTCATTCAAATGTGCAAATTCTTATTTTTATCAGTCCATGGTGGATGCCCTTGCAAGTGATGGCCCTGGATACAAAGCCCCCATCTTATAATTCACTTTAGGGGGAAAGAGCTAGATGAGGAGCTCAAGTGCGTCAAGGAACAATTGGAGGGCATTAAAAACTCATGGAAGTTTACAGGTTGCACAATTATGTTTGATTGGTGGATAGATCAGAAGGGTAGAACAATAATAAGTTTTGTTTTAGCTTGCCATAAAGGAACCATGTTCCTAAGATCCATTGATGCATCTGCACATGTAAAAGATGCACATTTGATTTTTACATTGTTGGTTGAGGAAGTTGGGGTTACAAATTTTGTCCAAGTAATCATGGACAATGCAACAAATTATGTGGCAGTTGGAAGGCTACTTTGTGCCAAATATCCCACCATTTTCGGACTCCATGCACTTCCCATTGCATAGACTTGATATTGGAGGACATTGAAAAGTTGGAGTTGGTGCAAAATGTTGTGTAAAAGTGCAAACAAATTACCAAGTATATATAACCATGCTTGGGTGTTGAACCTTATGAGGGAATTCACATAGGGTGAGTTTAGTCACCCAAGTATTGCACGGTTTTCTACAAACTTTCTTGCCCTCCAAAGCCTTTTGTATGAGTACCAAGCTTTGAGAAGAAAACTAGAAGCATTGACTGTGAAAGAATTTGTCTTTGGTTATAGTTTGTGGGAGAAAGTCACTGAGATTGTCAACTTCACTGAGCCCCTTATGAAAGTATTGAGATTGATGGTTGGAGAGAAACCTACAATGGGATATATTTATGTCGGCATGGACAAGGCCAAAGAGGCCTCAAGACTTTCTACAAGGGAGATGAATCTAAATATCTCCATTTATGGAAAATTATTGATTCCAGGTGGGACAAGCAATTACATTCACCAATGCATGCAGTAGGAGCATATCTCAATCTGAGTTTATTTTATAATAAGGGGTCTAACATTCAAAAATATACCGAGATGATGAGAGGTGTCATGATATGCATTGAGAAGATGTTCCCAGATCAAGGTATTCAAGACAAAATCAACATATAATGAGATATGTACAAGGTAGCATTTGGCATGTTTGGATTTAGCTCAAGCCAACGTCTCAAGGACTAGAAAATGCCTTGTAAGTAAAAATTATTAGAACTTAGCTTGTAATTTTGCTAGTTCTCTTTTATATGTTTGGCGTTGCAAACTAATGATCTTTTTGTTATTTTTTACAGCTCATTGGTGGATAGATTGTGGCACTGAGGTACCACAATTACAAAAATTCACCATTAGAGATTTGAGTCAACCTTGCAACTCTTCTTGTGAGCGCAATTGGTTGGTATTTGAGTGCATCCAAAACAAAAAGAGAAACAAATTGGAGCTTGAGGGTTTGGAGAAGTTGGTTTTCATATACTACAATCTTCAAATGCTCACAAAACAAGTGCAACCAAAGGGTCTAGATCCAATTTTATTGGATGGTATTGATTTAGAGTCTCATTGGGTTGTGGAGGAGTCCCCTGATTTGAGTTGCCTTGATGAAGAGACCGAGGATCTCTCTAGTTTTCCATCTCAAATGGAGAATCCAAATACATTGGCCTCATAGTTGCTTCAACCTTCCGATGTTAGCACTAGCTCCACAAGGGCTTATTGTAAGCGTAGTCGTGCATGAGTGATGATACTGAAGAATATTATGAGATTACGACTTATCATTTACGACATATGTATTTGAATTTTTAACTTGCTGCCATTTTTTATTTTGATTATGGAATCAAGATTCCTTTTCTTACTCAGTATCTAAATGTTTTGCTTACAAAAATCAAATATGTCATGTTGTATTTTCATAGCTATGACTCGATGATGTTATGAATTTTTGCATATATTGTGGCTTTTGTAACTTATAAGGATTGGAATTTTCATTAGTTTCTTTTTTGTGCTTAAAATTTACCATATTTTAAGTTTAGTTTTTTTTGTTATTTTACTTTATTTTTCCTAGTCTTATACCAGTAGCCGAGTCAATAACCAGACGAGTCTTATACAAGTACGAGTCATGCAACATTGGGTACCTCCACATCCAAAATCACCTCCCCTCAACACTCGTGTACCTCAACTGATCGACTAGATGCATACTCATCTAAGGTTTTTATTATTTTTTCACGTTGTTCTAAAAATCAAGATGGGTACTTGCGCTATGTAAGAAAATCCTCATCCCCACTAAGCCTAGGGTCTCCACAATCTTCAGATGTCCCTCAGTTGGCCTGCAAATCAAATGAGGAAATCCCTTCATTGCTCCACAATCTTCAGATGTCCCTCAGTTGCCCTGCAAATCAAATGAGGAAATCCCTTCATTGCTCCACAATCCCTTAGCGATTTTGTAGGCTATTGCTTCTATGGGTTGGCAAACACACATCAAATCGTGACCTTGTCAGCTTGTTTGGGGTTTTAAAGGTTCCTTGCTCGAATTCAATACAATAGATTAAATTTTTCAAGCTGAAATTATTCTAGTAAGTATTAGCCATGTGCGTTTCTACCTCCACATGCAAAATCGCCTCCCTTAAGCGTTCAGTGTACCTTTGTTGATCAACTAAATGCATGTTCATGCAATTTTTTTCTTATTTTCTTGTTGAATTCTGAAGGGACTCCTCAACCACCATTCAACCCCCATAATTGTGGTAGGTGGTTACTTCAACTACCAGACTCCCTCATTTAATGATCTTGGAAAAAGGTAAGAACATAATTTCAAATTTAAATTTTAGCACATGGATTTGGTAGGGATTTTGGAAATTACAGGCATGGTCAATTCCCTGACCATACCCCCTCACCAATTCTCGCTTGTGCTATCATAGTTAGTATAAGTGCTCATATTCTTAATCTATAGTTCAAAATCATTTTCCATTAATGAGAAAATAAATACATACATAGTGTTTTTGATTTTTATAGTTCAACATGTCCCAACAACATGTAAATGTCGATACAAGGATCAAAGTGGGGGTGATACAAACTTGATTGGTTATATAATCAATTTGGTTATTAGTTAGTGATTAGGTATGCAAGTTACCTCTCAATTGACTTGACTTTTCTTGGAACAAGATATATAAGACATTGTTTCAAGAATTACATATTGAGGATCTTATATTCTTTTCATGTAATTACATCTGGCTATTGTTCCTGAGATTAAAATTCCTTCCTATACTTGATGGCTTTTTGGTGCACATGTATGAAAAAATATGTGTCTAAACATCAATGGCACTAATCATAGTATTAAAAACCGGAACCAGTGACCGGACCGGTGGACCTAATGAACTGGTAACCGGACCGGAACCGGTCTAACCGGTACTGGTCAGGTCCAAACGAACCGGTTTATAAAAAAATACATCAGATAATTATTTTTTAATAAAAAAAACTATTTTTAAGATTTGCAACCATGATTCAAATCCAATAGAGACAAAATATGCAAAGTTTGCTCATTTATATACCATGTAAAGGTGAATATATCAAAATGGCACCGAGTGCAATACATATCATCGAAAAATACATAAGCAATGGGGCTCCAAATGGCCCATAAAGTCCAAAAGCAATGCTACAAGCTATGAGGCCATTGGCCTAATACAAGACTACATATTAGTGATTTAAAACATGATCACTCCTCATCATGATCAAAATCATCACCACTACTAGACAAGGGATCATCAACATGAGCCACATAAATAATATGGCTCACAATTTGAGGACTCCTAAAACTCCTCTACAACTTTAGTAGTAGTAGTAGCAAAAATAGACATCAAAACTACAAATCACTGAGCAACATGGTCTCTCATGAAACTCATCATTGGTTCATTGCTACTAGAAATGGGATCATCCACAAGAGATACATAAACATCATCTAGCTCAAAATCTTCAGACTTGGATTGCTCAATCTTATAACATGATAGAAATTAAAAATGTTTAACATGCCTAACCAATGATTTTGGTTTGAGTGAAGGGTTCATCTCCTCAACCTTAAAATGTAGTAGAAAAATATCAACATGCCTAACTAGTTGTTTTCCTTTGAGTGAAGGGTACATTCTTGTTAAGGCCACAGTAGGGGAGTTCAACAATCAATACCACCAACATCAACAAAGTTCAACAATCAATGCCACCAACATCAAGGTTTTTAAAGGACTTCATGCTCTTGATAAAATGCCAATCTCATACCCTTACACATGATATAATCAAATGGAAACATTGCAAATCCCCAAACCATGAAACCCTAAAAATCATTAAGTTTGCTGAATTTTGAGTGAAATCTAAAATTCTAGTTTCTCCATATGAAATCCAACGAGGTCGAAACCACTCTTAAACACCCTGAGTCATTTCATGGTAATGTTAAAAATTTAAGTAAGTTACATTTCCTTTATTTTTCATTTTCATCCTTTTACTTTAAGAATTTAACATTACCATTAATTTCCAACAGAATGTGTCAGGAAAATGAGAGGGTAGGCATGATTTTCTTATGGGGGATATTTTTGGAGGAAAACAACCCTAAATTACCCTAAAAAAAGCTTCAAAACTCAAAAAATTGCATTATGTGGGGTCCATAGTTGGCCTAGCAATGAACTGGCCTGTTTAGGATGGAACTGGCCGGGTTGACCATAAACCGACCGGTTCCATCCTAAACCGGCCAGTTAGCACCGGTTGGACTGGTTTTTTGGCGAAGAGGAGGGTTGAACCCGATTTTTCTACCAGTTTGACTCGGTCAGCTAATGAATTGGCCGGTTTGACCTGTTTCCGGTTCAAACCGGCCGGTTTTTAATACTATGCTACTAATAGGGAAGTCAAAGACCAATTGCAACATGTCGCATGATAGATGAGCTAGATTTAGGGTATCATAGTCAACTTGACATGGCAAACCTTTAGACCAATCATGAATTTCCACTTGGTAGGCTGGTCCATCCAATTTTGCAAAACTTGACATGACAAAAATTAGCAAACTCGAGAAAAAAAATCAACAAAACTTGGAAAGCATATACTCGGACCTGGAAAACTCGAAAAACTTGGAAAAATCAATGACCTAAAAAAGTTAGGGAAAAATGGGAAAAATCTGGAGAATCAGAGATTTTTGCAACAATAGTCCCACCACATGAGGTGATACAATTTTGAGCTTAAGAATATTGATTTTAAAATGGGTCTTCATTGGAGACTTTTTCCTGTCAAGTCACTGGAAGGATATTCCTATAAGACATGCATCAGTTGTTGAACGGAATTAGTTTAACCTCTCCATCAAACAAGTGTCTTTCTTTATTTTTATTTTTATTTGTCATATCTTGTGTGTACATTTCAATTTGATAGATGCATTGGTCACATGTATCAATCAACTATTATCAAATTCTCACGAAAATGTTTTACTTTTAGAATAGTTGAAGAACTTGATTGCAAAATAGTTATTGAGAGAGATCCATTGAAAATTTTATATAGGATCTTGAGGGTACTCCCTTGAATTAGAGGCTCACCTGATTCAAAAGGGAGAGAGACATTGTTAATGAGTGGGATATTGGCCCTAGACTCTTGAAAAATGTTTCCAGCTTAGAAATATTTCAAAGGGTTGAATTGAGAGATGAAAAATTTTTGGTGTAAATTTCAATTTGATAGATGCCCATTGGTACATGTATTAATCAACTATGAGAAAATTCTTCAAACTAAAATTCTTTCTAAAATATTATATTTTTAGAGTAGTTGGAGAACTTGATTGCAAAATACTTAGTGAAAGAGAGATTAATTGAAAATTTTATATAGGATCTTGAGGGATACCCCACCTTGTATTAGAAGTTAACTAATTCAAAAGGGAGAGAAGCACTGCGAGTGACTGGGACATGGTCCCTAGGTTAAACTTTGGAGGTCTCTTGAAATATTGTTTCCACTTAGCAATATATCTAAGGGTTGATATGAGATATGACAAGTTTTTGGTTTTGTTGCCTAGGAGTGAACGTTCCCTATGGATGATAATACTTGTTTTTTTTTTTTTTTTGGTAGTTTAGACTAATCCTAATCTTTCCATTTTTTTCTCCGCCCATCCCACCCATGGGTTTTGAACCGGTGACCTTGTAGATGGAGTGCTAAAACAGTGCACGCCATCACCGACTGCTCTACACCACGTGGGGCTGAATGATAATACTTGTTTTATTTATGTGATTGTTAAGAGAAAATTGATAGCATCCCAATTTAAAAGGTAGTAAGTATCTCGAGGCAACTCTTTGGTGAGGGATCAACAACTTGGACCTACAAAGATCTCTTTTGATCCTAAAAAGGAGTTTACTCTACCAGTGGACCATTTATGAAAATGTTGAGTAAGACACAAACAAAATCATTTGATTATGTTCCTGAAATTCTGGGTAAGAAAATTTTTGATCTATTTTGAATGTTTATTTGTAATTCTTTGCATGATGTTTTAGAACATCTTTCCTGAATCTCTTGCCTTAGGTGAGCTAACCCCTGCCTGCTAGTGCTAATCAATCTCGTTGAGTCACACACATAATTGATAATCTCCTTGGTCTTGCCTGTCAACTATTTATTGAGGGATCAGATAACATGGACCTTAAAAAGAAGATCTTGTTTTGATCCTAGAAAAGAGATTATTCCACCAGTGGACAATCCATGGAAAAGTAGTGTAAAACGTGAACCGAGACCCATGATTGCCTTCCTGAAATTTTGGGTAAGAAAACTTTTGTTGTTTATTAAATATCTGTTCATAGTTCTTTGCATGATGCGCTAAAGCAACAAATACACAACATTCCTGAAGCTCTCTCCTTAGCTTTGTTTGGACAAGAAGAGCCTTTTTTCTCTTGATCTTTCGTTCATCAGTTCCACACATGATTAGTTTTAGGCCTTTGTTTAAAGGGAACACTTTAATTACTTCTTCAACACTCATTTCTGTTGTTGCTGCGCTTTTAATTGCTATTGTTTAAAAACTATCCCTGCAATTTCCTTTGGTTAAATGGCACAACCAAATTGGATTGCCAGATAGGTATGCCTCATTTGATTTCATTGCGATATATGAACAACAAAATGCACTCTCTGATGGATACCATAAATTCCTCCCAGTATATTAATAAGGCAATAGTGCTATCACAACTAAGTAGTATGCTTTTGATAATTTTGCAGATGAGTTCATTGTTAGCCATGAAAAACGTCCTTCATGAAGTGATTTGTTGGAAAATGCTAGTAAATGATATAATATCTTAATAGCAGGGGAACTGGCAACATGGAATGCATTTGAACAAGCTTCTAGAGATCGGCGGGGTGAAAAGGACAATAAGATCTTATTAATAGAAATAACTGAAATCAGAAAAAGAGAAATGAAATGGTGACAGAATATAACATCAAATTTATTAAGACATTCATGAGGTTTCCTCTGACAATCAAAGTTGTGTATACCGATGCTTTAATATTTTATATTCAAAACTCCAACTTCCTCTCAAGAGAAGAAAATCTTACAAATTCAGGAATAGCCTATAAACACACACATTTGGAAACAACTTGATTTCTGTTGGGAGGGAAAAATGACCTGAATCAACTTAGCATATATAGATGCTAAATTTGAAAAGAAAAATCCGACTTCAACATAACTAGTGGTGTTGGTCCGATTTCTATGAAGGCTGAAAAGACGATTGAGAAATTTATTTCAAATTCCAAGTCAATAATGCTATCACAACTAAGTATCATCTTGATGTTTGTTATACATTTGATAATGACTTTGATATTAACCATGAAAATGTCCTTATTAAGTGATTTGTCCAAAAATTAGACGACGATGCTAAGAAATGGTATAATATCTTAATAGCAGAAGGAATGGCAACATGCAGTGCATTCGATCAAACTTTTAGAGTTGAGTGGGGTTAAAAGGACAATAAAGTCTTGTCAGTGGAACTAACTGAAATTAGAAAAAGAGAAAGTGAAATGATCAAAGAATTTAACATCAAATTTATTAATACATTCATGAGGGTTCCTCTACCAATCAAAGTTAAAAGCCACTGCTTTAATATTTTATATGAACACATTTAATTAAAAATCCAGCATCCTGATAAGAGAGAATAATCCTACAAATTGAGAAGAATAGCCTACACTGCTGATATAAATTTGGAAATAAATTGATTTCCATTGGGAGGGTAAATCAACTTCAATCAAATGAGTGTATATAGATGCTAATTTTAAAAAGAAAAATCCATCTTCAATATAAACTAGTGGCTGCTCTAATTTCTAAGAAAGTGTACAAGGTGGTCCACAAATTTTGATGAAATAACATATTTATTTCAAACTCTTAGCAATGAGGTTGTGACAATAGAACGAGATAAAAAATCATCATACCCTCTAAATGAATAATTTCAATAAAGACAACAACATCAACGAAAGAAACCTTTATTCTTGAATAAAGAGAGATATGTTTATAGAAGAACATCTTTCAATTTTGCTCCAGTGAAACAAATTTTCTATGTCATCCTCTTTTTGGTGCAAAGCCCGTAAAGTTCCTAATAGACAAGGTTGTGGTATTTTTGAACAAGTGGCATATGTGCTTAACAATGCCTGACAAGAATTTGAAGGTCAATTTGGGGATATCCAAAAAAAATGCATGTTCTTGGGGAAGATGAAGATCATTTGGAAAATATTTTGCATACCATGGCATGAATGGATTCATTACAAAGAAAAATTATTTTTTTACCAAAGGAACATATAGCAACTATTGCATAGAATCGCTGATAGATATGAGTTGATCATACCCACTTATTAGGAAGTGTACACAATACAAGATGATATGGTGGAAAAAGTTAGACAAGTAAATGTGGATAGAACCAATCAACTTGTAAAATCTAAAAGTTTAAATCTGCTACACAAGACGCAAAAGCCTCAAATTTTCAGGTGAATAAAAGAATGTAGAGACGACAAAACAGTAGCCTAGTAAACTAGATTAGATGCTAGTTGTGGAAACTAAAATGAAAACTGTGAAGCAAAATTAGATTGTGGTGTCACAACATTTGGGTATTCTTCTAGGTGCCTTTCAATTCAATTTTAGTACCTTCGATTGAGTTGATTAAAATTGCTCACAAAAAAGAGAGTTTATTATTGTTTGATCTTTAATGGTACATTAAATCAAATAGATATTGGACTTGAAGTATATTTGGGCATGAGTAAAAGAAACCAAATAAATTATTCACTATTGTGGCATATCACATTGGTGGTTAACGACATGTTATTTAATAATTTTATGCTTGATCTGAATATCAAAATGCCCAAAGAATATGATAAGAATTTTTCATATTTTATTAATATGAAAACCCTCAAGTTAGGGCAACACTAGACGATTGTTCCTTTTATGGAAGGAATACAATATTGTTCACAAACAAAATATCATACAATATTTGAATATCACACACAAAATACCCAAGAATATGATAAGAATTCTCCACACTTTATTAGTATGAAAATCCTTAAGGTGGGGCAACACTTTACTGTTGTTCCTTTTAAGCAAGGAATACACTGTCGTTCACATGCCTCTTTGAGGAAGCAACCTCTTAATGAGCTAAGCTCAATTACAATATTCTTCCACACATATTTCATGAAGATTTCTCCATCTTTATTAATAATTATCAAGAGAACTCTAATCATAACATATTTCTAACTCCTTAGTGGACCTTCTTTAATAAGGGCCCATTACGTCTCATTCTATCCTCATCTCCTTTAATTTCTCAAAACATCAGTGTAATTCCTGGAAATGGCCTGATAGTTAAAATTTGGGAAGACAAAATAATGAATAACGCTTCACTAGAAAATTTGGAACAACTGAAACCCCTTTGAGATCACTTCAAGTCGATCAGAATCACAACGCTGTCACAAATCTCAGTGTGGGATGAAAAAAGGAAATGGAAAGGGTGGCTTCTGTCGGATCTCCCTGAAGAGCTAAATGAGCAAAAAAAATAACTCATAAATATTCTCGAGGGATGTTCTCCAATAGCAAGAGATAAACCAAACAAATGGTGCTGGAAGAACACAAGATACTTAGTCAAAGAAGGCTACACATATATCCTCTTTGAGGAACAGGTTCCCCGTAAAAGTGGGATATGGAATTGGATTTGGATGCCAAATTCTATACCCAAAGTAAATTACTTTGACATCTAGCAGCGAAACCACAAGAAAATTCTCTCACAGGACAACATAGGGAAAAGAGGTATAAGCGGGCCAACCAGATGCCCTCTTTATGAACAAGAGGAAGAAACCATAAACCATTTATTCATAAAATGCACATATATCAAACAAGTCTGGAAGGAGGCTTTCAGGCAGATATTCTCCACAATAATTTGGCCAGCAAAGATCTCTGTGTTCTTCTCAACACCAAAAAAATGGTATAAAGGAAATCTCCAAACTAAACCGAATTTGAAATTCCTCCTTCAATCTCTACCAAAGTACATCTGTTGGAAGATTTGGATGGCAAGAAACAAATCGACCTTCAAAATGAAAAAACTTGCTGCCAGAGTATTAGTGCTCTCAGCCTTATCATTCTATTTCGAGTTCAACTCTCCTCAGCTTGACCCATCGTTAGAACAATTAGAAAGGGAGTGGTTGTCTCCATGGTCCTGGGGCAAGAAAGAAAAAACAACAAAGGTGGATCCTCCTAGCTGGTGTCTCAGAAGCACACAAATTGAGCTAATGGACGAGATAAAGAAGAAAGGGAATTGGGCTCTTATGTTCGATGGAGCCTCCAAATGAAACCCAGGGCAGGTAGGGGGAGGAGGGGTCCTGATTTACCCTGATCGAAAAATAAGGCACAAATATGCCTGGGGGATAGGTAGAGCAACAAACAACCTAGCGGAGGCAAGTGGCCTTTGCTCGGAATCACCTTAGTAAAAGAAAAAGGTTTGAGACATTTGTGGGTACTGCGGGACTCCTATATCCTAATAAAAAACCTGGTTCAAGGGAAGGAAAAAAAAATGATAGAATCAATCAAATTTTAATCAAAATTAAGGATGAAGCAAAGGAATTTGAAGGCATCCAATACACTCATGTGCTCCGATCCCTAAACACTCAAGCAGATGAGCAGGCTAATAAAGGGTGCAGATTGCTGAAGGGAATATGTGATATCGATGGAATCATGGACATCAAGTCTATCCCCTAACCCTTCCATGCTCATTGACATAAAAAATTGGGACCTCACCCCTAGTTTTCATAAGAAAACCATGGACCTAAGAAAGTTGAGCCAAATTTACATGGACCTCACTCCCTCTCAGGATTTAAAATTCCCCTACCAATCTCTTTTTCCAGCTCCACTCTCCAATTTCCCCTCCCCTCCTAGATCTTTTCCCCTTTGTCCTACCCCCTTTCCCAACCCCACATTGGACAACATTTGGACAACATTTGCCATGGAAAACATTTGGACAACAATGGGACAACAGTTCCTTTGGACAACAATGGAACAACATTCACCTTGGACAACATTCACTATGGAAAACATTTGAACAACATGTGAACAACATTTGGACAACATTTAGACACCATTCATTTGGGACGACAATGGGACAACAATTCCTTTGGACAACATTGGGACACCATTCACTTTGGACAACATTTGGACAACATCCACTATGGACATCATTTGAACAAAATTTGAATAACATTTGGACAACATTTAGACATCATTTATTTTGGATAAGCATTGGGACTACATTTCCTTTGGACAACATTTGGACAACATTTACAATTGGACAACACTCACTTTGGACATCATTTGGACAACACTCACTTCGGATAGCATTTGGACAACATTCATTTTGGGATTTCAAGCTTGAATCTCTTTTGGACGATATTCTCAACTACGTGCCAGGTCCCAGCAGAAATGGATAAGGCAGTTACAATCCAAATTTTGAATGGAAAAGCACAAATGAACATACCTTGGCAACTCCTTTTGTAAGCTCTATAGCACACATGGGAACGGTATGCACCGTAGATATAAACAAAATAGAAATAAGGTGTCTACAAAGACAACCCTGTCTGTAGACATTGGAACATTTTTCGAATTTTGGCAAGACAATGACATGATGTAATCATCTGGTTTATTGCCGTGATCCGGACACAAATTAATGAAACCACTACTATTTACTATTAAAAAAGAAGAAGGGCCCATCACATTTATTCATCACTAACTACCATAGTGGGCCTTATTTGATAATATAGGGGACTTAGTTCCCCTTACGCTGAATGACCTCTTTTGGACATATAATTTGTTAGGGTTGGTGTGGAGGAATGCCAATAGTTATATGAGTGTAAGAGACCTTGGAAGTTGAATCTAATAGTCACACAAATTGTATTTAAATGTATATTTTGTGAGTAATATGTAAAATATAATTTATCTAAAACTTGTCTATTACTTTTGTTTGTGTTCAACATGGTATCAGAGCATGCTTAAGTGCTAGCCTCTTTTCCCTTTTATTGAGGGCTCAAAATTCTCTGCCTCAACATTATGAGGAAGACCACCCTGTCCAGACCTTAAAGCAACTCCTTTTCCATTTGGAATGGTGGTTCCAACTAGTTAAACTAGGTCCAGTTACATTTTCCCTGTTGATATCGGTTTGAGATGTGTCTTTATTTACCGATATGTAGGGACAACAGATTGATTATTCTTGCTAATCAGGCAAGAGAATGACCCTTAAGCTGATATGGGGCTTAGCCAAACCACGACAAAGTTATGCTTTAAAGTTAACCTATCCCAATTTAAGTGTTAGTCTAACTTAATGCTATTTATCCTAAGCTATATGTTAGTATGTCAAAGTTACTACTAATGGTTAGTCTTAATGGAAAACTATGCTAAATATATGTTAACACTTCTTCTAATACTAATGTTAATATAAACCCTATATTAATTTAGGTTAATCTTTGTTGTTAATTCTAAAGTAAACTATATTAATGTTACCATAATATTAAAGTTATGTTAATTCATAAATCTAATGTAATCTATAATTCATGTTAACCATATTAAATCTATGTTATTATCCTAATATGACTTAAACTAAATTGAAGGAACAATAAAATGTAATATTAAACTTTTACATTACCAAACTACTTTATTATCTATAAGATATAATAGAAATAATTCAATGACACTAAATATTACTTTAATTCTATAAAGTAAATATAATTACCTACCCATTGTAAGTACTATAATATGAAAGTATTTAATATTACAATTAATTTTAATTGTAATATTACTATATACTAATATTTAATCTAATCTATTGAAACTATAGCTATGTTACTTTATCAAACTTATGTTAATTCATAAATCTAACAATGTCATTATTTAAAGGGTTAAAGATTGATCCTAGGAAACATTAGTATTCTAATTAAAATGAAATCTAGTTAAATATTACTTTTTTAAATCTATTAATTTGATTAGTCAAAAGAAATTGTTAATTCTCATTAACTTATCAAAGCTAATTCTATACTTAAAATTATTAAAAAAATACCAAATTGATATATACAACATATATAATAAATTACAAGTTATACAACATATATAATAAATTACAATTTCTTCTATTGATCTATTAATGATAAAAATTAAAGAATTAGATCAATACGAAGGTTTGATCAAACCACACCTTAATGAGTCTTTTTTTTAAAAAGAATTTAATAAATAATTAATTAAAATTAAAGAATTAGATCAATAGGAAGGTTTGATCAAACCACACCTTAATGAGTCTTTTTTTTAAAAAGAACTTAATACATAATTAATTTACAAATACAAAACTGATTTAAAATGAAAATAAACTTAATACATAATTAATTTACAAATAAAAAACTGAAAACTGATTTAAAACAAGAAATATAAAAATTCAGCATTCTGGTAATAATATATAAGAATGAAAATTCATTAAACAATGCCAAACCTTATTAAGAAATACACAGTCCTTGAGTATTTCAAACCTATAACCTTACTTCCTTCCTGCAATAGTGCAATAATGCTAAACAATTAAACAGAGCCAAAAACCCTCTCAATCTCGACCATCACTCTCTCTCACTACAAAGAGCCAAAAAAACTGTCAATCTCTACCATCACTCTCTCTCACTACAAAACAATAGTGCATGAGCACAAATTGAATCATAGTAGAGAAATCCTCGTGCACTAGATCGCGACCTCCAGCATTCCAATCCTCTTCGAAGGATTTCAATAGCGTCCTCCTCTTCCTTCTGTCAATTTCCTCCTCTCTGAGTTCGTGCTCATTTAATGACTACAATTTAAATATGTTGGAATTTCTGAGAATTCCATAACATTATGGAGAGAATAATACTCTCCTCTTTAACACAGAAAAATAAAAATTTTGCTCTCAGGAGATAGAGTTTCACACTTGAAAAAGCTTTCTATTTCATAACCAAAAACTAAAAGGTTCCTCTGTCGAGGAATTACAAATTCTGACTGCTGCATAACACACTGCAGAAAAACAAGTTCACTGTCTCTAAAAAAAAAACACTCTGTCTCACAAAAACAACGCACTGCTGTGCTGAAACAAATACTCTGTCTATTACAAAATATAACACTGCTGTGTGTTATGATTTCCGCACTACTGTGCTTTTCAAACAAAACATAACATTACAATAGCCTCACGGGCTTTTTAAATTTTATAGGCCACAACATATAATAACAAATAAAACTTATAACTAAAAAACTAAACAAGACTTTTAACGTTTAGTCCTATGAGGGCCCACAAATATAGTAGCGCATATTTTTATATGTTCCAAGGTCTAAAACCTTTCGTGCATTATATGAAAACATTACATTGCAAAACAAACTATTTAAAAAACCTCGGGCCCCACTATTACAAAGACCTTATGTCGTGCGATGAAATAAATCATAACACAACATTAAAAACTTAAACCATCGCAAACATCCATCTGGACTTCAACCTGCGATTAAATCAAAACATAATGGGCGATTTCGCGTTAAAATTCCACTGACGTCACAAGAATTTTTGTGCGCGCGATGAAAAATCAAATCCGCCTCATAAATCATACCGCGTCCGAAAATTGGCTGCTGACGCAAGCCAAGTTTGTGACGCGAAAACCTTTTATGAAATCCGGTTCATAAAACCCATCAGGTCCGTGTCTTAAGATTACAAAGCGGCCAAACAAAAATGTCTCGATTCCGATTAGAATGGACGTGCGATGAGCTGTAAACTCATTTGTATAACCATTCATCGGGTCCGGACTTCATACTGTGCAATCGGGCCATAATATAAAAGACTTCCGATGCGATGACCACATTGGGACATACCATCGGAACAAAACACAAAGACGGTGGATTCATATGAAACGTTTCGATTGTGATGAACGCATCGGAACTCACCACATCAACAAGACACTTTGTGGGGACCACTGTTTAGTAAAAAAACTCCTCCCGCGCATAAAAAAAAAATCTCTGTTTTCAATTGTTTTAACAAAAATAACAAGCGGCCCTATGTATACTCTATTTCTTCAAATAAAGGAAATGCTCTGTTTTATCAATGTACAGAGGCTCTGTTTTTAAATACAATGACTGTTCATCAGTTTTAGAAAGCGGCCAGTGACAGACTCCCTCCATACAAATCTGGAAAGCGGCTGAGAACAGAATCCTTTCAAATAGAATTAGAAGGCGGTCACTGTACAATATTTCAATTGAAAATAACATTTCAACACTCCCCCTTAATTTCAACTGCTGGGTTATCAGTCATACCCAGGCATTTTCTCAAAAACTCAAAACTCTTTTGCCCCAATGGCTTGGTCAGAATGTCTGCAAAATACTCTTGAGTTCTGCAGTGTTCTAAAACAATTTTTCCATTGTTCACTAGCTCCTTGATGTAGTGAAATTTTGTGTCAATGTGTTTCGTTCTCTTGTGAAACACAAAATTCTTGGATAATGCAATAGCTGAGCCATTGTCACAATAAATCTCAGTTCCTTTTGCCTGCTCTTGGAACAAACTTCTCAACATCCTCCTCATCTAAATTGCTTGACACGCTGCCGCTGTAGCTGCCACATATTCTGCCTCTGCTGTAGACAACGCTACAATAGGCTGCTTTTTAGAAGTCCATGAAATGGCTCCTGAACCCATGTGAAAAACATAACCGGATGTGCTTTTCCAGTCATCAACACTTCCAGCCCAATCACTGTCAGTGTATCCAATTAAATCTGAACATTCTGAAGTAGTACATAAAATACCAAACCTTTTAGTACCTTTACCATACCTCAAAATTCTCTTCACTGCCTGCCAATGTGCTTCCTTTGGCCTCTCCATGAATCTGGAAATCAAACTAACAACATGCATTATATCAGTCCTAGTTGCAGTCAAATACATGTGGCTGCCAACTATGCTCTTGTACAAACTAGGATCAAAATCCTTGATGCTGTCCTCTTTGCTGAGTTTTAATCCCATCACTGTGGGAGTGATTGCTGCTTTGCTCTTTTGCTTGTTGAATCTTTCCAACACTTCATTGACATACTTTGCTTGTGAGATAAAAATCCCATTTTCATTTTGCTCTACTTCTATTCCTAAGAAGTACTTCAGCAAACCCATATCAGTCATTTCAAATTCTTCTTTCATGACCTTTTTAAAAATTTCAGCAAGGCAATCATCATTACCTGTAAAAATAACATCATCAACATATAACACAACAATTAGCATTTTACCATCTTTTTCTTTGATGTAGAGGGTGGGTTCTCCCTGACACTTTTCAAATCCATTTTCCAGTAGATAGGAATCTATCCTACTGTACCACGCTCTTGGCGCTTGCTTTAGCCCATAAAGAGCTTTCTTCAACTTTCACACTTTGTGCTCTTGGCCTCTCTTTTTGTAGCCTAGAGGTTGTTCAATGTAAACCTCTTCCATTAACACTCCATTTAGGAATGCTGACTTCACATCCATTTGGTAAACTTTCCACTTGTTTTGTGCTGCTATGGACAACACTGCTCTCACGGTTTCCATTCTAACAACTAGTGCAAAAGTTTCCTCATAGTCTATCCCATGCTTCTGCTTATACCCTTTGACAACAAGTCTTGCCTTGTGTCTTTCTATTTTTCCTTCAACATTACTCTTGGTCTTATAGACCCATTTAACTCCAATGACATCTTTACCTTTTGGGATTTCAACCAAATCCCATGTCTTGTTTCTTTCTATGGCATTAATCTCCTCATCCATAGCTTCTATCCATTTCCTATCTTTAATAGCTTCTTCAAAGTGGATAGGGTCATCAACATGACAATACAAAGCAAACAAAGAGTTCATACCTTCATTTGCTACCTCTTGTTCATAAATGTCATTTAAATTTCTGAACTTCTTACCTCTTTCATTAGGTGTACAAATGCTTGAAGAAGCACTTGAATTTCTTCCTTGTGGTGTGCTTGGAGAGGCACTTTCATTTTTCCTCAAGGGTGTCTCTTGCTGCCCTTGTGTTGGTGCTGCTGATTGGGGATGAATTTCAGCCAACTCATCATCATTTTCATCATGAGATAAACAATGTTTGACATTCACTGTTTTCTCTATGCTTCCATCCCAAGCTTCCTCTTCAATGAACTAAACATCTCTTCTCACAATAAACTTCTTGGTGGATGGGTTATACAACCTATAAGCTTTGTATTCCTCACTGTATCCAATGAATATATACATTTCTCCCCCTTGCTGTCCAACTTCTTCCTTAGCTGATTTGGAATGTGTGCATAAGCCACACATCCAAAAACTATCATGTGTGTGACACCTTGCTTTGTGCCACTCCATGCCTCTTCCGACACTTTGTTCATAACTACTTTTGTAGGGCACCTATTCAAAATGTATGGTGCACAATGTACAACTTCATACCAATAATCCTTAGGCAAATGATTTTCCTTTAACATACTCCTTACCATGTCCATTATTGTTCTATTCTTCCTTTCAGCAACTCCATTTTTCTGCGGAGTATATCTAGTTGTAAACTGTTTATGAATCCCATTTTCTCTACAAAAATGTAGAAAATATTTAGAGATATACTTACCTCCTCTATCAGTCCTTAGGACTTTGATATGCAGCCCAATTTGGTTCTCAACGAGTGCTTTGAAATTGCAGAATCTTTCAAACACTTCACTTTTGTTTTTCAAAAAGTAAACCCAAGTTTTTCTTGTAAAATCATCTATGAATGTTAACATATAGTGGCTGCTTGCAAGTGATGGAGTTTGCATCGGTCCACCTAAATTTGAGTGGACAATCTCTAAGGGTGATTTTGCCCTTATTCTTTTCCCGGTTGGAAAAATTTCTCTGTGTTGTTTCCCCAAGATACAACCTTCACAAAGGCTATCCGGTTTCTTAATCAATGGAAAAACTCTTACCATTCCTTTTCTATTCAACAAGTTAAGACCTCCAAAGTTGAGATGTCCAAATCTCAAGTGCCACAACCAATTTTCATCTTTTGGTTCGCTTTGGAAAGCCTCTTGTGTCAGTGCTGCTATCTCTTCTTCATTTTTCAAATCTGCTCTCATCCTGAGAGGGAACATCTTGTTCCTTGTCATCTTCACTTCAACAATACATTGTTTGCTGGGTGGTTTATCCATGATGGTGCAAACATCATCCTCAAAGAAAACATTGTACCCCTTTTGAACAAGCTGTCCAATACTTAAGAGGTTACATTTCATTCCAGGAACATAATAAACATCTGCTATGGATTTCTTTTCTCCTTTCCTTGTTAAGACATTTACATCTCCTTTTCCCATAACAGAAACTTTACTATCTATCCCTAATGTGACTTGTGACTTCACATTCTCATCTAACATAGAAAACATGGCTATGTTTCCTGTCATATGGTTACTACAACCGGAGTCTAGAAACCATAAATCTTCACTCTTTTCCTCAGCCATATTACAAGCTAAAAACAATTTATCTTGGCTGATATTTTCTCTAGTAAAATTTGCATTTGTTCTATTACCCATATCATGCTGCTTCTTTTTACATTCATCTGCATAATGTCCATATTTTTTACAATAGTGACATTGGAGATTGGATTTATCATACCTTTGTCCTTGAGCATTCTGCTGACCACTTTGCTGGCTGCTGCCTTGGCCTTGATGCTGATTTGGATTGCTGCCCCTTCCTTGAGCATTTGCTGGACTGTTTCTTCCACCTCTGTTTTGGCTTCTGCCTCTTCCTCTCTTGTTTCCTCTGCCTTGCCCTCTTCCTCTTCCAAAGGACATCTGGGTCTTAAAGGCATGCTCTAGAGATGAGTTTTCATTTCTACCCAATCTATGCTCATGTGTCATCAGTGATGCATGTAAATCATCAACTGAAAAGTTTGTGAGATCCTTAGTCTCTTCTATGGTGGTGACAATCACATCAAACCTTGAGGGTAGACTCCTCAATAGTTTCTCCACAGTCCTTATCTCTTCAAGAGTCTCTCCATGAGACCTTATCTATGTGACCATTCCAATCACATGTGTGAAGAATGAGTCAATGTTATCTGACTCCTTCATGTAGAGAGTCTCAAAATCTCTCCTCAACAACTGTAGTTTTGCTGTCTTCACTTTCTCCATGCCTTGATAGGTTGTCTTGAGAGTTTTCCATGCTTCTTTGGATCTCTTAGTTGCTGCTATCCTTGGAAACACACTCTCATGCATTGCTTGATACAAAAAGTAGAGGGATCTGGAGTCCTTCTTCTTATTGCTCTTCAATAGTTCCTTCTCTGCCTGAGTTAAATCATCAAACTCATTTTCATCTGCTGGCTCTTCAAAGCCATCCTCAACAAGTTCCCATAAGTCTTGGGAAGAAAACAGGGTTCTCATGGTTATTGCCCAATAGTCATAGTTTTTCCCATTAAATTGTGGGAGCTGAGTATTACCAATACCCATGCTAGTGCTAGCTCCAGCCATACTTGCACTCTTAACTATGCTTCAAAATAATTGACTGTGTATTTAAAATAACTGACTGTCTTCAACAGTAACACAAAAAAATGACTTGAGAATTACCTTGGATTCTTATTGACTGAGTCTTCACTCCGCTGGAGAAGCTGCTGCAACAAAGAAATCCTTCCTTCAGCTTCTTTGACACCTTCAAAGAGCCTGGACTAGCTCTGATACCATGTTGGAATTTCTGAGAATTCCAGAACAGTATGGAGAGAACAATACTCTCCTCTTTAACATAGAGAAAAATAAAAATTTTGCTCTAAGGAGACAGAGTTTCACACTTGAAAAATATTTCTATTTCATAACCAAAAACTATTACAAAAGGTTCCTCTGTTGAGGAATTAAAAATTCTGACTGCTGCATAACACAATGCTGAATTACAAATTCTAACTGCTGTTGTGTGTTATGATTTCCACACTGCTGTGCTTTTCAAACAAAACATAACATTACAATAGCCTCATGAGATTTTTAACTTTTATATGCCACAACATATAATAACAAATAAAACTTATAACTAAAAAACTAAACAAGACTTTTAACGTTTAGTCCTACGGGGGCCCACAAATATAATAGTGCATATGTTTATATGTTCCAAGGTCTAAAACCTTTTGCGCATTATATGAAAACATTACATTGTAAAACAAACTATTTAAAAAACCTCGGGCCCCACTATTACAAATACCTTATGTCGCGTGATGAAATAAATCATAACACAACATTAAAAACTTAAACCATCGCAAACATCTGCCCGGACTTCAACCTGCGATTAAATCAAAACACAATGGGCGATTTCGCGTTACAATTCTGCTGACGTCACAATACTTTTTGTGTGCGCAATGAAAAATCAAATCCGCCTCATAAATCATGTCGCGTCCGAAAATTGGCTGCTGACGCAAGCCAAGTTTGTGACGCGAAAACCTTTTATGAAATCCGGTTCATAAAACCCATCGGGTCTGTGACTTAAGATCACAAAGCGGCCAAACAAAAATGTTCCGATTCCGATTAGAACGGACGTGCGATGAGCTATCAACTCATTTGTATAACCATTCATCGGGTCTGGACTTCATACTGTGCAATCATGCCATGATGTAAAAGACTTCCGATGCGATGACCGCATCGGGACATACCATCGGAACAAAACACAAAGACGGTGGATTCATATGAAACGTTCCGATTGTGATGAACACATTGGAACTCGCCACATCAACAAGACACTTTGTGGGGACCACTGTTTAGTAAAAAAACTCCTCCCACGCATAAAAAAAAATATCTCTGTTTTCAAATGTTTTAACAAAAATAACAAGCGGCCCTGTGTATACTCTGTTTCTTCAAATAAAGGAAATGCTCTGTTTTATCAATGTACAGAGGCTCTGTTTTTAAATACAACGAATTTTCATCAGTTTCAGAAAGCGGCCAGTGACAAACTCCCTCCATACAAATCTGGAAAGCGGCTGAGAACAGAATCCTTCCAAACAGAATTAGAAGGCGGCCATTGTACAATATTTCAGTTGAAAATAACATTTCAACAAAATAGACAATCCTTTCCTGTTGAATAGGAAATCGAATCTTGCGAGGACGACTGCAATCCTTTCCTTGTTGAATAGGCAATCGAATCTTTCCAGGAACCCACGTTTCCAGTGATTTATGTACATCTTAAGCTAAATTTGGTTTGTCTGCCATCTGTGAAAAATCACGAATGATATGGAGGTCAAGGATCCGAAATTTAATCTTGTGCTTCCAGTTGAGGATAGTGATTCCCGCATAACGCTGTGGTCACGATACCTTCAAACAGTCATCACGGTCCAACGTTGTTGCTCGTAATTAGACTGGATCTCTGGCACAATAATTTTCTCCTATCGAATAGGAATTATCTGCACATTTAATTCTCGAACATATTTGCAATCAATCTTAACGAATGTCAAAACTAAGCCAATTAAAATTCGAATAAAAGATAAATTAAGAATTTGAAACATTCGAAGATTTTCCAGAAATTCGGGCTTTCTGCGTCAAAATTTGAGGTTCTCTATTGTTTCTATCTATCACGATCATATTGGAACTGATCCCTTATTTTTATCCACACCAGATCCAATTCCGACGATCGGACTTATTAATTATATTAAGTGATAATAATTTAATCAAAATCACACTTTTTTTTTTTTTTAAAAAATCTAGGATAATCGGTCACTGGTGAGAGTTTTCCTGAAGAAGGCCCAGGATCAAATCCTACTGGCTGCCACTATAAACCTAGGCTAGGTGCAACAGCCTGCAAGCCACACAATAGCAATTAACTTATGCCTCAACAAGAGCCGAGACGTCCACTATGGGGTCGCCTACTCTTCTAGCCAAGATACAACAAGCCATATACTCAATGAGATTTAAACCTCCGTCTCATGGGTTTCACCCAACAAAACTTACCGTTAAACCACATGTCACTGTATATCAAAATCACACTTTAGTGTACATCTTCGGTTTCAGCGTATGGTAGCAGTTTCGAGAAAAATTCGGAGAAAGTGCGTCACATGAATTGATGTTGAGTGTTTTGTTAAATAAATTACGTTGAGTGTCGGTTAATGGACTTGCCTTGTTTTTAAATACAAATCACAATATATTTATATTGTATGTTACATACATATGTATTAATCATATAAAATGAATTGAACCATTTTTTTTTGTAGGAGGCTTTGTTTTTGTCATTTGCTTTATGATATAAGAACGTGGTTTGTTTCTATTTATGTTTTAAAATATGTTAGGCTGAGTTATTAACTTTATATTATATATACAATATATACTTTATTATGTACAAAAATATTTTTAAATTTAAATTTTATTTTATAATTTACGCTATTCATTGATTACAAATATATATGTTTGGTATATTACATTATTTACAATGTTTCTAGTTAGGCCGATAGGCCTTCTCTTTTGAATTAATACAGTTGTTTTTTCGTCAACCAATTCATTTTGATAATGACACATGTCACTAGTAAGACGTGTGCAAAAAAGTAGCAAGTTCACATATTTCTCTAAATTTTTTAGGAATTTTCCCTCATAACTCATTTTTTTGAATTACTTGATCATAAAAATCATAAAATATAATAGTTCCAAAAATAAAATAATACTATACCTTTATCATAAAAATCATAAAAGATAACCGTTCAAAAAAACAAAGAAATATACCTTCATCATATATATATAAAGTTAAAAAAAAGCATAAGAACATGATAACTTTTTAACAAAAATGACACCGAGTTTCCATTTCTAATTTGGGTAATATGATTTATGCATTATTGGTAGTATTCTTTATTTGCTAATGCTTTACTCTTGCCTTGTGCTTTCTTTTATTTGCATCGTAGCTCTTCATATTCTATATATACCATATGTGGAGGATATGACCTTATTCGAAGAAATTCTGCTGGGGAGCATACGTTAAATAGACTGGGGAGAGTAGGTTATTCAAAGAGATTTCTACTGGGATATAGAAAAACACGCTTATGGAAGCTGCATTTTCACGTTATTCCATGATGAAGACTCTTTTTTTTTGCTTTAGGCCTATTGAGCTTTGGGGGTGCGTAATTTGCATGAATTCATTGGGTATTCAATATGTTTTGCAGAGAATATTTTATCACATGCCTGCGAAAGAACTAATATGATACAGTAACCCTTTTATTTCGCTGATAATGAGGGATCGCTGGGAGAGAAATTAGTGATGAAAAAACCCCCTATTCGTCGGAACATTTTGGCTATGCTTTCTTTGTAATCATTCGTTTCTGAATCCATGTTTTCTGTAATCTTTCAGATAAAATAATATTGGATTGAAGATATTGGTGCACACTTGAATGATAAAAACTATTGTTGGCAGGTGAAGGGGATGGGAGAGCGTAGAAGCGAAGTTGCATTGCCCACTATTGGCTCTGGGCCGCCGTCATGTTATAATAAATTCGAGGGGTGCAATCCATGTATGCCTGTGCAGTGCACCATCACTCCACAACTGCAATGCCCCGGCACTCCAATAGGTGGAGACGATCCAATTATGTGGAAATGCGAATGCGGCAACAAATATATGACCCATCATACTACCAATCCCCTGGTATTTGAGCGCTGATCGCAAAACTATTCGACTGTCCGCCACCTTTCGCAGAAATGAGAGACCATGGAATGTTTCTCCAAGTACAAAAATTTCTGCTTGAAATAAAGAAATCAGTTCATGCTATTAATGAATTATACGAATGGTCCCACTTGTATTTGCTTAACTGTTTTGTTAGGTTATTTTATTTAATTTAGTTCATGTTATTAATGAATTATACGAATGGTTCCACTAGTATATGCTTAACTGTTTTGTTAGGTTATTTTATTTTTCTTTATAGTCTTAAGCTCTAAAGAATTTTAATGTGTGCTTTATAAATGGTGATTGTGTGAAACCATTATGAAAATACACTTTCTTTTTTTGGTCAATCAATTCATTTTGGTAATGACACATGTTATTAGTGAGACATGTATGTAAAAAAAATAGAAAGTTCACATATTTTCTTAAATTTTTAGGAATTTTCCCTCGTAACTTATTTTTTTTAATAGAATTAGATATCTTTCCAAAAGGATTATTTTTCTTTATAGAAAGTAACCATAAACTTCTAAGTTGCCCAATTTGAACTCACATGTCACTAGTAAGACTTGTGTAAAAAAAAAATAATAAGTTCACATATTTAATTAATATTTAATATATAAAGTAATATTTAAACTATAAAGTAATGAATAAATCTTTAATTCACATATTTATTTTAACCAGATTTTCTTCACATTTTTCTATTATATTGTAATTGAATTTCCACGAATCTTTCTCTAAGTTGGGTTTTTTACCATTACACTCTAACTAAATTTCAATTCGTCTTTTGCAAGTTGGGATAATTATATTAGTTGAATCCCACATGTTGTTGCTATATAGCTATGATAAAGCTTATTTTTTATTGCAATGTATGATTTATGAAGAAAGCTATACTTAAATATGAATTCGATGTCTTTGCCTAGTGATTTGATTCCTAGATGTCTATTTTCTACCTTTTTGAATTTGAACTTTTAACCTTTTACAAGAAGGCATGCATTCTTAACTATTAGAAGTTTAGAACCACTCTATGTATAAATGGATCCTTGAGACATTCAATTTTTGTAAATTAAAATATCATCTCATCTATTAGTTAGATTACTTTAAAATATAATGTAATCAATTTAGTATTTAATATTCCACCATGTGGTTCTAATGACATTGGAGAATGTTTTTGTTAAACAATTCTAATATAGTTACATATTATAAACTTAAGAAAAAAATACAAAAAAATTAACTTAAATTTAAGTTATCAATTGCTATTTTCTTGTACAACTTTTTTGATTTAAAAAACCTATCGGCCTCTCTTTGCGCCTTTTGGAGCAACTGCTAGTTATAATGTTAATTTATCATGTGAGAAATGAATTCTAATATATATATATTATATATATATATATATATATATATATATATATATATATGTATGTATGTATATATATATTATAAAAAGATGAAATGAAATTATTTTACAATGATTTATAAAATATATATTTATGTTAAATATATTTACAATTTACATTAAAATTTATTTACAATACAAACGACTAATGATGGTTCCTCAATGCAAGTGTTAAGTATTAGTAGTAGAGAGACATAATCAATGGAACCCAATGTGTAATGTGAAATGACGTGCCAAGTTCTCTAGAGATAATGCCAACCAATGAAATCATATGCTAAATGAGAGATGATATGTCAACTGAAGGTGCCACGTTGCCTTCAGTTGACCAATATGGAAATGTTTCCATGAATGCAAAATACAACAAGGAGGTGCCAAAAACCAAAAAACCTCAATCATAATGGTAAAAAAAAAAGGTGTACAAAATATGATCAAAACCAACATGATTGTAAAAATGCAGAGGCAAGTGATAAAGATCATAGAATTCAAAATTCACCAACCCGTCAATAAGAGAGGGGTTGAAAAATGAAGGGTCCCCATTATTTTGTTGGATACATCATGGGGGGGAGGGGGGGAGTGGGGGTTGTTGGCCAACAACACCTTCTAGAACACACCTCTGCCATCTGCAAACCACAATAATGCTTCCCACCTTTAACATGATCCATCTGTGGCTGGTGTTGTCTATGTAACGCCATTCTGAATCAGTACTCTAGATTTCATATTCATTTATTATGTATCCCATTGATCCTCTCAATGACCTAGAAACATATTTTGGGTAGTCATACTAGCCTGATCGTCTTTTCTACTTAAACTTTTCACACTTTTTCAACTTTGTGTTAGTGTGCTCTATCATCTCTGCCATCACACACATTTTTCTACAAAATGCCTCATAATTGTCAGGTCATTTTGAATATCTGGAAATGGCATTTTGAATTTCGACACTCAAGGAAATCCTCTAAATGTATAGACTTGTGATTGTACAAATCTTCAAGAAATTAATCTCAAATTGATAGACCTTACTCCACCAAATTCTGTTGCCCTTCATTTCCGGATTCCGTTGAAATTTGGTAGCATCGGGAGGTACTTCTCTCATGGATTTTGTGTCGAGTGTGTGGGAATAATTAAAAGGCACAAGAAATATTTTATTTCTAATTATAATTCGACTTAAGTTGCCAAGCCGACTTAGGTTGGCCATCAAGGCCAAGGGACACATTGTTTGGGGTTTCACACCCCTTCAAAAAGTATAAATACAAGAATATGAAAGGATTATTCTTCTTGTGTGGAAGAGGCTAGGTGTCACTTAGCCGTAAGCAACAAAAGGAGCCACAAGAGAAGAAAGAAGGGCTAGCCATGGAGAATTTGAAGGTCTAAAGCATTTGCTAGCTGGGGAAAGAGGAGACCACAACTAAGAGGAATTTGGTCCCAGGTGCAAGAAACAAGTCATATCCCTTTTCTGAGCCTAGAAAAGGGAGGTTGAGGTCAATCCAAGTTGCTACAGGAAATTTGCAGCTAGCCGTAGGAAAGAAAAGGTGACTACAAGTGGCCACAAGCCTAAGGGAGAAGGTGACTGTAGGTAAGGAAAGGTGGCTATAGGATTAAAGAAGTAAGATGAGGCCACAAGAAGGCTGAAGGAGCTAGATGCGAGGGAAATCAGGCTGGTTGTGGAGGAGAACAAGGGACAATAGGCTGACCGTGGGATTAAGATAATTTCCAGGTAAGTCGATTGTTGTTTGTGTAATTTAGGAAGGGTTGGTAATGCCCTAGTTTGCTACAACAATGTTGCTAGAGTGTTGTAGGTGTCTATATTTGGGCAGGAAATGATTAGAGGATAAAGTCTTAGCCTTATGTGTTTGTTCTGTTGTCGACATATATTGTCACTCCTAGAGACAACCTAGAGTTGCCATAGACCAGTGCCTAGGACATCTTATCATAACAAGGAGCGTATAATATAACTTGGGTGTCAATCCAAAGGCTCTCCTGCTATCTCTTGTAAACAAGGAAATTGATTCAAATGGGACCAGAACTCATAGAAACTGCCACAGGGAAAGTAATGTTGCAGGGACAAAGTGCAAAGCTCTAACACAAAAGCATGAGACAGTTAAGAGACAATTTATTGTAAAGAGGGCCGATTCAAGTAATATGCCACAGAAATCAAATATCAGAAGGCATATGCAGTGAAAGAAATATAAGAAGATATTAGTTAACTTAGGTCTGATACCCAGATACACAACAGAACCATGTATGGGCTTATCAATCTAAGAATCCATACATGACAATGGCATTTTAAAAGCACCCTCCCAAAGCAACTAATATAGCAGAAATATGGCTGAAATGGACATGAAACAATATATCATGCCTGAGCCATATTTAAAGCGCTTGACTGATCCAAGTATGGGTATCAAATAGGATAAATCCTTACCTAAAATCAGTGATCCACTCGCATTCCAGTAAATGATACAAGAAGATGGATAAAATGAAATGCTGTATTAAACACTTAAAGGAAATTACATACTGTGGGATACCAAAGACCAGAATCCTCTAATACAGATAGAACTCCTCCTCACTGAAACCCTACGAGAACTAAGCCTTCATACAAGAGTTTTAACAAGATGTATACAAAATTTCCTTTCATTGCACAATTATCTGATGAAAATCTGGAACCCTTACAATGTCTTTCTTCTAGGTTTTTATAGAGGAGGAAGAAGAAAAAATCATAAAAGAAGTAGGTGAAAACAATTAATTGTTTCATTAAAACAAAATGGCGGAAACATTTCGTGCCCACAATATTTGACGGCCATGAAATATCACATGTACTCTGCGGCCATCTCCATGAAGTAAATGCACTGGGCAGGAAATCTCTTCAAGAGCACGACAAGAAGGCAAAATCACACTAGCATTCTGTCCTTGCCTTAAGAGAATTCGGCTGAAATAAAATCTGGAGGGCATGGTTTTCTGTGCTGGGTACCATTCGCCTTCGAACCTTGAATTGGAATTTAAATTCTTCAATATCGGACACTGCATTCCTTGATCTTCTACTGATCCTCTTTGCCTCATCATAAATACTTTCATCTACAAAAATCTGCCTTTTAAATTACTTTGAAGGGTTTGATGGATTGTATCCTTGTCTCTTAAGTAACAGTCATGTCGCAACAAACTCCTAAGATTTTCTTCATAAATTTTCCTCTGAAAAATTGTCCTTGGAAGAGGCCTCGGCCTTTGTAATGGGGGCTGCAAATTATGATAGTTCTCCATAGCCATAAACCTGCAAAACCCACAAACACGTTAAAGAAAACCAGACACAGGGATGGTGAATGTGGCGGCGACCATGGAACGATGATGTAGACTGGGAGAAATGACGAGAAGATGCAGGGTGGCGGAAAACACAGGTAAATAGCGGAGAAATGAAGGGAGAAAATGAGATATACAGTGGGATGACGATAAGTGAACGAGGCGGAGATACATAACATAAATACTGAGATATGACACATAAACGGGATATGCGAATGGTGGAGGGGAACGCAGATGACACGTGGACGTACAAAAGACTATACGGAAAGGACGACGAGGAATTTGTGACGTGGAGGTGGACCAGGTCAACGGTTGGGTAGACAAACGATCTGAGCCACACGATCCTTAAACGAGATCAACGGTTTAAACTGCGTCGGGCGGTGATGTGATGGTGGGCCACGTGCGTTATAAGCTTGGTTTAAAACACATGCAGCTTTGAAGAGGGGTCACTGTCGGATGAAGGCCTCAGGATCTGACGGTTCACGCTAATTTCGCTGCGCGTTCGCGATCGAACGTTAACGCGCGAAATGGGGCGGTATTGGAACAGTGGCCTGGGACACGTGGCGCCTGCTGAATGGAATCGCTTCCATTTGAGAAAAACCGCCAGCCCTTCAAAAGCGGTGCGGGGGAAAACATGCCGGTTTTTACAATAAGTGCATGCATGGGGACCACCGGACAGGGACAGGCCGCGGACCGTCGATCTCTGGTTTGATCGGACGTTTGAAAATATGCCTGATGGCTTCATGCGGTAAGTACCTTCGGGTTTGGCATTTGGTTTCAGTTTGTGGTCGCATGGGGAACGGAACAAAGGGGCTATAGTTAAAAGGGGCTGGGTTTTGAATATGTTTTCAAATACGAATTTCAGTCACCTTAGTGCATTTTTGGGATTAATGAGAGAGTAACGATAGGTGGAAAAACGGATGATCAGGCCAGACAGAGGGGCCGCGGATGGCTCAAGAGGACTGATTATCAGAATTTAGGCATGATGCTGATATGGTCAACATGTTCAAAGGGATTTGATATTGTATGCAGGAACTGTATAGGGATTGTAAAGGGACACCATCCCTGATACATGAGCCCTATGGTTTTTCTTATAAATGGACAAATAAGAAATAATATTTGGGCATATAATTATTATGTACTATGCATTGATCTAATTGTTGGTATATTTTGATGTAAGGTGGATATATGCTTAAAGGAGTAAGATGAGGCCACAATAAGGTGGAAGGAGCTGGATGCGAGAGAAATCGGGCTGGTTATGGAGGAGAACAAGGGACAATAGGCTGATCATGGGATTAAGAGAATTTCTAGGTAAGTTGACTGTTTTTTGTGTAATTTAGGAAGGTTTGATAATGCCCGAGTTTGCTACAACAATGTTGCTAGAGTGTTGTAGGTGTCTATATTTTGGAAGGAAAGGAATAGATGATAAAGTCTTAACCTTAAGTATTTTTTCAAAGGGATTTGACATTGTATGCAGGCATTGCATAGGGATTGTAAAGGGGCACTATGCCCGGTACATGAGTCCTATGGTTTTTCTTATTAATGGATAGAGAAGAAATCATATTTGGGCATATAATTATTATGTACTATGCATTGATCTAATTGTTGGTATATTTTGTTGTGCAAAAATTTTTAAGTTAGGAATTTTCGATTTGTTTATGTTTTCTAGCTAAAGCATAGACCAGACTTGAGGTGCTTGGAATTCTAACAGATTCGAATTTCAAACGGGAGGAAGAGGGTGACACATCATCTTCAAAGCCAACCATAATTCTTCTGTGGCAAACTTGGATCCAATGACTTGAATTTGCAATGGAGATAAAGAAGAGGCACATGGAATTTTCGGCGGGGACACGAGAATATTGAACTCAACCTTGGATCCTTTGAAACAATAAAAGACAAAGTCATATGTTGGCAGCCTTTTCAAGGGTGTCATAGGAGCCCAACGAAATTTTTCCCCTAACAATGGGCATTCAAAATTTTGACACCCATTTCCCCCATTTTCTCATTCGAATTCCTTTGAACTACCTTGACATCAATGAGCATGTTTCACGTCTATTGCGGTTGTTTTGATTTGAAGGAGGTTTAGCCATGTCAAGTTGTTCTTAATGTTTCAATAATCTAACTTGGAGTTTGGTTATGAAGCTAAAAATATTTAAAACAAAGAGATTATGATGATAGTAGGATAAAAATGAGGATGTATTGAGGTGCTACTACACTACTGCGGTGAAGATTTGTGATAGAACAAGGCTGAGAGTGTATGTTGTAGACCAAAATTTATATAGAAAGAGTGCGTGAGGATTTTGTTTTGGATAACTGACCGCTTAAGCAATAACACACGTGGAGGGATTTTATGAATATTTATGCTACACTCTTTCGAAATTTGATTTGATCCCTGAAACTGATTTGAGGAGGGAATCACTTTCAGTTTCATCAAGTCAAAGTTGACATGGTTACTTATTGATTTTCCTTTTCGTTCACCTTAGTTGGCAGCCGACTGAATCTAATTTCCCCACTTGACTTGGCTCATCTAAACATAGACAAATCTGTAGTGCTTCACTGATATCATCTTAGCACTAGATTTGTGTTCTAGAGCCAACTCAGAGTCAAAATATGAACTTGTTGAAATATGTAACTAGGTTTGGTCTTCATAATTACATATGTAATCATGATTTTATATATTTAATGAAAAGAGAAAAATAATTTTTTAATTGTGAGTCTTGAGACATGGGTTTCTTGCACAAGAGGATTTATTTTATAGGTCAAGCACCCATTGAGTGCTTCTAGGTTTTTCATAAAGTCATTGAGTCATTATCATGTATTAAAGACCCATTTGGGCATGTTACATATTGTAAAAGAAAATTTAATGAGTCAAAATAACCTACAAGACCTTGTCATGACAAAAAGTTCAAGTCGGCCTACACAAGTGGACAAGTCGACCTAAAAGCAGCAATTTGACCCTATGAGAAGCCTATATAAAGAAGAACTCGACCTCATTTGGAGGCACTTCACTCTCACACACAAGTTCGATAATAAGGGAGAGAATAAGTGCGAATAAGAGGAAGACAAAGAAAGGAGGAAAATTCGAGCTATTTTGGATTTGTTTTTAGGCTACTTCTCTCCACACATGTAAAGGAATTAGGGTACACATTGTTGCAGTGAAGCCGAGTTGTAGAAGTGAACTTAGGTCATCAAGAAGAATTGTTTGAAAGTCAAGTTCTCTATGAGAGAGAATCTACCCAACCAAAGAAGAGAAGATGCAGTTTCCTAGCAAGTCGAATTTGCAGTTGTAGTTACAGTTGCGGTCAAATTTGTAGTTGCAGTCGAAGTTGTAGTTGTTGTCAAATTTTTAGTTGCAGTTGAATTTGCAGTAGAAGTTGCAAGACAAAGTTACAGTCGAAGCCGCAGTTTCTGGGTAAGTCTAAGTTGTAGTTTTTGGGCAAGTTTCAATTGTAGTTACTGAAGTAGCAATTGCTAAGTAGGTCGAAGTTGTTGAAAGGAGAAGCTATTCAAAGAGGAAGCATTGAATTGGTCTTAGAGGGGTTCTTGGTGAAGGGTCTAGGTCTTGGAATTCATCAATTGAAGTTTTTATAAGAAGAAGAATTCTTATGGGTTTTCCTCTCAAGTTGGAGAGGTTTTTGGCCCTGGCTGATTGCCTACATCTTGTGTCCTTTGTCTCATTGTTATTTATGGTTTGTTAGCTGTTTGATGAAGAAGAACACATAATAATAATCAAGTACAAGAAGAACCTAATTACGAAAAGTAAAAATTCCTCACATGCAGTTATCATTATAAGAGAAATCATCTAATATATCTGCACCAGATTTCTAAACATGGTATCAGAGCCAAGTTAACAAGTCAAGGAAGGGCATCTCAATAGGGCACACTCAAGCTCTCAAAGGTCAAGGTTCTAGAAGGATATTAAGGGCATCAAATAATTAAGAGGTCCTCCCATATCCAAGGAAATTTGAAGATAATGGCTACTTCGTTATCTTTAAGGAAGTGTCAAAACCCTAGATTGATCAAAGAATAAGTTCAAAATTAAAGCATTATTGGGATCCTCACTCAAATTTTCATCTCAAGGAAGGACTTCGATTTGAAGCATCCTGAAGACTACTCATCCAAAGGAAGCAAGGAAGGAGCTGTTGGCATCATAAAAAATATTCAAGGTGATCTCCTTCTCTTTGGAGTTAAGGATCACTTTTGAATAAAACTATATTCATTAAGAAGAATCATTCTATCATATATATCATCATCAAATTCAAGAAGGTATTAGTATGGAGTATCTTTACAAGTAGGTACATTTATTTCTACATCTGAATCTGTCAAAATGTATTTTTTCAAAGAAAGAAACAAATTGGTTGGGGTTTCAAACTTTCTAGCATTGAAGAAGAGGACATATCTGAACCTCATAGAAAATGAGGTCATGGAACATGTCAAGGGCTCATTCACCAAACCTCCAAAAGAAGATGCTCAACCACTTACAAGGTATATGAAAAGGGAAGTAAGGGATCATTCACCAAACCTCCAAAAGAATATACTGAAGCACTTGCAAAGTTTATGAAAGGGGAAGTAAGGGCTCAAAATATTCTCATAGAATCCATCAAGGATCCCCTCATTCCCTATGTATCAAAATTAGAAACATCAAAATAAATATATGACAAACTTGTAGAGTTGTTCTTCATAAGCACTGCAAGTGAAGTAATCTCATTAAGGAAAGAACTATACAAGATGAAGATATCAAAAGAAGAAGGAGTAACCTCATAATTTATGAGGATATCTGAAATAAGAGATCAACTACAAGGGTTGGGAGAGATAATATTTGACAGAGAAATGGCTATCATAGTATTGAATGCACTAATGGAAGAATGGTGAAACTTCGCATCAAATATCTATGTGGAAAAAAAACTACTCCATTCAATGAACTATGGCCATTGTGAAAAATTTAAGAAAATAGGTTGAAGGAAAAATATGATGTAGGATCAAGTGAGAAAACTCAAGCATATGTTGCTATGCCAAAAATAAAAGGGAAGTTTGGGAATTTTGGTCCTCTAAAACGAAAGAAGAATATGGAAAAGGTTCAATGCTGTGGATGTCAAGAATATGGGCACTATAAGAGGGATTGTCGTAAAATTAAGGACAACATCAAAAGAGGAAGGGGAGAATCCCATATCACTGAAGAATTGAAAGAAGTTGAAAAGAAGAAATCCAAGATGGAGGAAGTAAAATATCTCTACTATGATTGAGATAGTCTTCCTCACCTAGTTATTTTCAAGTTTCCGTTTTAAGTTTTCTGTTGTAAAGTATAATTATCATGGTAGGAATCATTAGAAACATGATAGGGTAAGAGATGGCATCATAGAACCATATGATTGAAAGAAAGAGCTCGTGACATCACCATAAAGAAGCATGAAAGATAGATGAAAGAGAAGTCTGTGGCTATCACCTGTAGAAGGATGTAGCTCTTGGTATCCTCATTATAAGAATAAGTAATAATTATGGGAAAAATAAAGTCATCTAGTATAGACCTCATCATATATCATTAAGAAGGAGAATTTGCAGGATGAGGATGATCAAGATCCTTCGTTGGAATATACATTGGAAGGTTCACCATTGGAAGAAGCAAGTGTCTCGCCGGGAATTCCAGCTTGTATGGGATTCATGGGATGATGGTATGATGTCAAATGAGGTGAAGTAGGTCAAGGGATTGAAGTTATTTCAATCAAGGAAGCTGGAAAAGGAAGTCTAGGTGACCAAAAGAAAGAGATGAGGTATGTATGCTTGTACTTGATAAAATAGTGTCATGTCATATCGTTGCGGATATCATGAATGAGTGCTCTACCTCAAAAACATGATCAAACGAAAGTATTTCCTCTCGTGAAAGGATGCATGAAGGCATGGTTCAAAAATTGACTAGATGAAATCAACATAATATGTCCTCATATGAAATATGAGGTGGTTGAAAAAGTTGAAGGAAATATCATTGTAAGTCCCTGAGAGGAAATGTGTGAATAAAGGAAGGAAGATACCATAAAAAAAATACAACTATGGAAAAGGCAATAAACATCCTAGGATTGGAAGATTTGACTATGATATCTCCATGGGAAAGATATGAAGATCCTAATGAAATCTAAAAAAGAAAGAGAACATTGACGTTGTATATATTTTTGGAGATATGTCAATATGTATGCAGGATGTTGATGCAAACAGGAAGTTTTCATGATGAAAGACTGTCACAAAGGTAATCTTGATTTAATGATTCATTTTTCTAATTTTTGAACAATATCTGGATGGGCTATTGCAGGGATGCCAAGGGAAGATATACATATGTATTCTACAACTGATGCTCATGTGGTAGGATGAAAGGTCCTTAAGGAAAAATGGCATGGAGAAGGTAGAAAGGCATGAAGGAAGGCCAAATATGAACAAATGGATCACTTTCCGATGAAAGAAAGATGGCATGATTGACATGATTCATGAATGGAAGTGATGGATGGTCGATGCCCTATGAAGAAGTCCAAAAATATGTAGGCTTCATAACAAAGAAGAAATTCATGACATAGAAAGAGGGAGTCCTACAAGCAACCGACTGTCCCATGATCTCCACCTAGAAGGGTTGCTGGAAGAAAGTCCCTGGATAAGAGGGAGCGTGGTCAAGTCCCTGGCTAAGAGGGAGCTTGGGTACATTCCTTTTATATGAATGGGTGCATTCCTTCATTTGAATGGGCATATCCTCCCTAGTTGAGAGGGAGAGATAGACACATAATTATTGTCTTCACTTGGGAAGAAAGAATGGAGGATTGGGTAAGAATTTGGCATCTGATACTCTTTGAAGATGTGGTAGGGAATCCAAGATAAGAGTAGTCATAGAGGATTGATATTCTTTGAGGACTGGGAATCCAAGATAATAATAGTCTTGGTGTAACATACTCTGAGAGTACCTGGGTGCTGTATGTTATGAGAGAGACAATGATTAGGGTGTCTATAAATCATTGGTCTCACTAGCATTGTGATTTGTTCTTGTGTAGAGATAGAGATGTTAGTCAAGGCCTTGCTATGTGACAATGCTAGATGATATGATGCTAAACAAATGGGTTACCAATTTGACTCTTCTTATGAGAAATTTTCAGATTGAGAATGTCCAAGTACCTTGTATGGATTATGAATACCTTCCTAGTTAAGAGGGAGTGTTGAAATATGTACTAGGTTCAATGTTCATAATGACATATGTAATCATGATTTTATGTATTTAATGAAAATAAATAAATAAATTTATTATTGTGAATCTTGAGGCATGGATTCTATGCTCAAGAGAATTTATTTTATAGGTCAAGTACCCATTGAGTGCGTCTAGGTTTGTCATAAAGTCATTGAGTCATTTTCATGTATTAAAGACCCATTTGGGCATGTTATGTATTATAAAATTTTTTTTATTGATTCAAAAGACCCTCCAAGACCTCGTCATGGCACAGAGTTCAAGTCGGCCTACACAAGTGTACAAGTCGACCTAAAAGGAGCAATTCGACCCTATGAGAACGATATATAAAGAAGACCTTGACCTCATTTGGAGACACTTCACTCTCACACACAAGTTCGATCATAAGGAAAAGAAGAAGTGCGAATAAGAGGAAGACAAATAAAGGAGGAAAATTTGAGATATTTTGGATTTGTTTTTGGGTTACTTCTCTCCACACGTGCGAAGGAATTAGGGCACACATTGCTGTAGTGAAGCTGAGTTACAAAAGTGAAGTTAGGTCATCAAGAAGAGCTTTTTTTGAAGTCGAGTTCTCTATGAGAGAATATACCCAAGAAAATAAGAGAAGTTTCAAAGTTTCTGAGCAAGTCAAAGTTGTAGTTGCAGTTGAAGTTGCAAGACAAAGTTGCAATCAAAGCTTTAGTTGAAGTTGCAGTTTTTGGGCAAGTTTCAATTGCAGTTTCTGAAGTAGTATTTTATCAGTAGGTTGAAGTTTCTGGAAGAAGAAGCTATTCAAAGAGGAGGCATTGAATTGGTCTTGGAGGGGTTCTAGGTTAAGAGTCCCGGTCTTGAAATTCGTCAATTGAAGATTCTATAAGAAGAATAATTCTTGTGGGTTTCCCTCTCAAGCTGGAGAGGCTTTGGCCCTCTCTGATCACCTACATATTGTGTCCTTTGTCTCGTTGTTCTTTATGGCTTGGTAGTTGTTTGATGAAGAAGAACACATAATAATAATCAAGTACAAGAATAACCTAATTAAGAAAAGTAAAAGGTCCTCATAAGTGGTTATCATTATAAGAGAAATCATCTAATATCTCTGCCCTAGATTTCTCAACACTTGTGACAGGGTTTTATATTTTGTTAGTCACTTCATTTACACAATAAATATTGATACTCGATATTATGAATTTATCTCATAAATATTCAAAATATTAATCCGATTTTTGGGTTTTTTGAGAATATCCATTTTTTTGGTATTGAGACACATATATTCTCTATTGTGTTTGTGTTTATGGTATCTATTTGGCATTGGAATCATTGAAACAATCTTCTTGTAAACTAGAGTTCCTGGTGTCATCACACTATTATTGCAAAGATTCTTCTAATCCATTTTTTCAAAATATAATTAAAGTACTCAAAGGTTGCTTGACATAATTTGGTGTCAATAATTTTTACCCCATTTTTTCTTGTTCAAAGTGTTGTAGAGATATTAGCCCAGTAATGGTATTTCAATTTCATTATAGCTAGAAGATCATTTTTGTTCATCAAAATCAATATCAATTTTGATACTTAGCTTCTTCTCTTTTTCTTAATGTGCTAAGAGTACAAGTGGGTATCTTTTGCTCATTATCTTACTATTTTCCTATTATTTTCTAAAAACCCAACTTAATTTGATGTATTTTTAGAAGTGAAAGAGTTGGAATGAAATTTCAAAAATCTTACATCAAATATACTGAGTTTTTCTAATTGTATAATGAACCATAAAATAAAAACGAAGACACAAGCACATAAAATACATAAATTTACCCAAAATAAAAACAAAGACACAAGCACATAAAATACATAAATTTACCTAGGTAACGTTGACTAGGGAAAACTTACAAACTGTGTGTGTTGTTATTATTTATTCTCAGCAAATTGTTTGCTTAAGAAATTACAATGAACAAGGAGAAACTTCGTTTCTTTATAAAGTGGTCTGCACATAATCTACTTGCCCTCTCCTCCTTCACGTGACCCTCTCTCAGTCTATGCAATGTATGGAACCCATACAAGTTTGTGTTGTCTTTTGTGCAGCCTCTATGAGCTGAAACTCAACCTCTGGCTATAGAAATCACTTGGCTGTAAAATATGAGGTTGGTATGGTCCCTTTCTCTCTGCCCTCATATGCTTCTAAATGATTCCCTAGTGCTGAGAAATATGGATGTAATAGATGAGAAGAACACATACAACTTTTTATGAAACCATCTCAAAAAATAGAAGAAAAGAGAGATCAATGCCTTAGAAATAAGACACTTCGAGGGGGAAACCTCCTTTACATTACATAAATGAACAATTCTTGGATGATACAAATGACAAAACCTCCTTCTATATATAGGAGTCCATGGGGTCACAATATAATCCTAGCCGACCTAACAATAATATTTTAAGGGCACAATAATAACAATATGGGGGTTACAGGGGTACAACAATAACAATAAGGAGACTACACTAACAACAATAAGGGACTACACTAGTAATATAGGGACCTAACATGCCCCTCTCCTTCAAAAAAGTGTTGTCCTCAATGCTTGAGTAGATATGGATGCTTCTGTATAAAATTCTCATCCTTCCATGTATAATCTTCAGTGGGTAAGTTCTTCCAGTTGATGAGATACTCTGAAATTGGTCAATGTCGTAGTTGTCGAGTTCTTATTTCCGTGACTGCTTTATGTTCCAATATGATTTTTAATTTCTGGAAATATTGTTTGAAATGGAAGTTTGTCACCTATAACTTATTTAAGCATGAAACATGGAAAACTGGATGCACTTGCGAAGAAGCAGGAAGCTCCAATTTGTATGCCATAATACCAATATTTTGCAACACTTTGTAAGGAAAATAGTACTTTGGTGATTATTTATTATCCTTCTTAGCTTGCTTGAGGGACATTTGTTTGTATGGTTGTAGCCGTAAAAATACCAAGTCTCCTATGCCAAAACTTCTCTCGTTGCGATGTTGATCTACCTGTTGTTTCATTCGATTTTGTGCCAAATTTAGGTTATCCTTTAAGATTTGGAGAACTTATTGTTGCTGCTCGATGTGATCTTCCACTGCTTGAACCTTATAATTTTCTCTTAAATATTATGTGATGGACAGTGGATGATATCCATAAAATTCCATAAATGGGGTCATTTTTTCACCAGTATGGAAGGAAGTGTTATACCACCATTCAACCAGAGGTAACCACATAACCCATTGTGTTTGTTTATAAGATACAAAACAACGAAGATATCTTTCCAAACATTTGTTCACTATCTCATTTATACCATTGGATTGAGGATGATAAGATGAGCTATGAGCTAGTTGAGTACCCAAACAAGAAAATAATTCCGTCTAAAAATTTCCAGTAAAAATGGTTTATGTCGCTTACAATAATCTTTGGGTTTCCATGTAGATTTTGAATTTTTTCCATAAATGCAGTAGCAACTGTACTTGCTCTAAATGGATGAGATAATGCACAAAAATGTGCATACTTGGTAAGTTTATCAACTACCACCATGATGACACTCTTTCCTTCGGACTTAGGTAAACTTGTGATAAAATCCATTGAAATCTCCTCCCAACGTTGACTTGGAATGGATAAAGGCTGTAGAAGACCCAAGGCCTTAATTGTCTCAACTTTATTTGGTGGCAAACCAAATATTCCGCCACAAACTTTTGAATATCAGATTTAAGGCCATCCCAAAAAAATTATTTTTACACCTTGTGGTAAGTTTTTAAAAATCCCGAGTGTCCTCCTAAAGGAGAAGTGTGCAATTCCAAAAGAATCTTTTGTTTTAGTTGAGAATTCTTACAAAGATATAAGCTATCTTTGTAGCATAAAGAATCATTTTTCCAACTAAATGTACCAGATGTACTAGGATCTTGCTGCAACTTTTGAATCGGTGTCCACACTTCTTTGTCCTTCTTCTATTCATCCATTGCTTCGGTTATCCAATCTGGTTGAATAATTGAAATGGCACAAAGCAATGCTTCCACCTCTTCATCCTTTCTTGAGAGTGGATCTGCAACAACGTTTAGCTTCCCTTTTTTGTAGATGATTTCAAATTCATAACCCAATATATTTGTGACCCATTTTTGCTTCTCTTCTGAAGATAGTCTTTGTTCCAAAAAGTGTTTAAGACTATCATGATCGGTTTTTACCTTGAAGTGTCTTCCCATTAGGTAAGGTCACCATTTCTTTACTGCATGTAGTATTTCCAACATTTCCTTCTCATAAATAGATTTCTGTAAATACTTTCCTTCGATTGGACAACTTTCAAAAGCAATGGGTCTTCCTTCTTGTATTAAAACAACACCAATTCCATTTCGTGAGGCATCACATTCCAGAATAAAGGTTTTTGTGAAGTCTGGCGTAGCTAAGACCAGTGCTAGGCAAATTTCCTCTTTAAGATGTTCAAAGGCCTTAGTTGCTTTAGGAGTCCATGAAAATGCATATTTATTCAATAATGTTATTAGAGGTGCTTCTATTTTCCCATAATTCTTAAGAAACTTATGATAATACCTTGTTAACCCGAGAAATCCTCGCAACTACTTTATGGTTGTGGGGACTTTCCATTCCTTAATGGATGTAATTTTGTTAGGGTCTACCTTAACACCCTCGTGAGATACAGTATGACCTAGATATTCCACCTCTTTTACTCCAAAGAAACATTTGGAGGGTTTTGCATATAATTTTTTCGCCTCCAATAGTTTGAGCACCATGTCAACATGTTGAACATGATCCTTCCAAGATCTGCTATAGATTAGTATATCATCAGAAAATACTAACAAAATTTTTCTAAGGAAGGGTTTGAAAATGGAATTAATCAACCATTGAAATGTATAAGGTACATAGGTAAGGCCAAAAGGCATGACCAAAAAATAATAATGACCCTCATGAGTTCTAAATGTTGTTTTCGGAATATCTTCAGTCTTCATTCTAATTTGATGATATCTTGAACGAAGATCCAACTTGGTAAAATAAATTTCTCCATGCAATTTATCCAATAATTCATCAATCACAGGAATGTGAAATTTATCTTTAATAGTGAGCTTATTTAACTCCCTATAATTCGGACACATGTGCCATGATCCATCCTTCTTGTGCACCAATACTACTGGAGTAGAGAAAGAACTTTGACTATGTTGAATTATACCAGCCTCTAACATTTCTGCAATCATACGTTTAATTTCACTCTTTTGGACATAAGGATATCTGTAAGGCCTGATGTTTGGAGGAATACTTCCTTGAATCAAATGAAGAGCACGATCATGATCACGAATAGGGGGGAGTCCTTTGAGAGTTTCAAACACCTTGGAATGATTGTCCAAGGATTTTTGGAGATCTGGTGAAATAGATGATTTTGATGTTGGAACTTATAGTGAGTATAATTGTGCAATTATGCCTCGTTGTTATTTCTTTAGAAGCTTTTTAATGACATTAGAGATTATTATCTTTCCCGACTTCCCTGCGATACCCCGTAATTTTACTTCCTTTCCTTTCAAAACAATTTTCAAGAAAAATTCTTGAAAATTAAAAGCTGCCATCCCCAAAGATTGTAACCATTGTACTCCTAGTACAACATCAACACCTCCCATTGGAATGGAAAGAATTGGAATATATAATACATATTCCCCCATGGTTAGCTTGATATTATGGCATTTTCCAGAACAATTTAAAGTTCCTCCATTTGGAACCATCACTTGACATTCTGGTGCTGGGTATAGGAAGCAATTCAATTCCTTGGCTACTTTACAATGAACAAAATTATGGGTACTACTCGAATAAATCAACACTATTACCTTTTTCTTCTTGATATGTCCTTCTATCTTGAGTGTTTGAGGAGTGGTAATTCCTGCCAATGCATTACAAGATATGGTCTTGCTCATTTCTTCTTTCTCTAGGGGTGGTTCGTGGTGTATATCCTCTTATTTTGAAGTTTCTTGTTTAGTTTATTCCTCCTCTTCACAATCAATGTAAAATAATTTCTTCACAACACACTTATGACCTTTAGTGTATTTGCAATCACAACTGTAGAAAATCCCATTTTCTCTTTTTTCTTCCACTTGTTGTGGTATTGACCTTGTAATTTGTGGAAGTCTAGGAGTAGAAAAACTTCCATATTTATAGATGTGAGTGGTAGGCTTCCTTGTTTCCATAATTTTACATTCAATTTTTCTTGCCAACATGATTGCCTTCTTCAATGAATCAGGTTCCCAAAGGCGATACTCATATTGGATGTTATCCTTTAAGGTCCCTATGAAGACATCAATTCTGTGTTCCTTTGGAATATAAATTACCCTTATATTCAATTTTTAGAAGTCCTCAATGTGCTCCACCACTGAACCCTTTTGTTTGAGATTTATCAGTTGGCCAAGGAAGGTGTTGGTCTTTGTATCCTCATAATGTGCTATAATTTCCTCCGTAAAAATTGACCAAGTGACAATTTTTTATGGGAGAAAAGCCATCAATACCATACAAATGTATTGTTTTCTAAATGTAAAGTTGCAATGTGTACCTTTTGTGAAATTTTCACATTATTGAGATCAAAATATTGCTCCATCTGTAGTATCCATGTTACAAGATCCTTGCCATCAAACTTCCTCATATCGATATGTGGAATATGGTGGGTCTTCCATCCAACATTTGAGTTTATGAAATCATGATTAACATTTATTTTTCTCTCATCATGAGTTTCCTCTACTATCTTTTCACCATTAGGTATCATTTCTTGTATAAAATTTGTCAAAGCTTCCTTCAAACCTTCCATGTCTTCCTTCAAACCTTCCATTTTTTCTTCCACACCATTCTTCAAATCATCCATCTTCGATTCCATGCCTTTCTTCAAAGCGTCCATATTCGCTTCCACACCTTTCTTCAAACCATCCATCTTAGCTTCCATGCCTTTCTTCAAAACTTCCATTTCATTTTTGTTGCACTTTTTGAGAGCGAAATTTAGTGCACTTGCATTTGTAATTTTAATATATCATGTTGCACTTCTTCATATTCATGAGTCATAGTAGAGTATTATAATGGTTTAATGGGTGTTGAATTCTTTTTAGGGGGGAATTTTAGAACCCAATACTAATATCTATGCTTCATTATGCCCTTGGAATCACTTCAAACTGATTTTTCAAACAAGACTTATGCAATTTGAAAAAAAATACACACATTTTTCTTGCTTTTGAGGAGCTCGATATTGAAACTGAATTATATATGTGATTTCGGATCTTCAATATCTGAAATTTGGTCTTGTAGTATCCCTCTAACACTTCTTTCAAATGCCACAGGTCTGACCTGCTTTGGATGCTTCAAGAAAAAGTTATGCCCAATCTCCCACAATGACCTAATTATGGACTGGTTCAATAGAGAAAAATTGTACGAAATGCCACTTGTCACTGTTTCCTCCTTCAGCTCTGAAATTGCTACACATGAAATTACAGCTCGTGTAATTTCGACCACTTTTTACAGAATTCCAATCCGATGCTGAGAGAAATAGTTATGACTATTTTCCCAAGGTCACCTCTTTTAGATGAATTTTGAGAGTCTGCAAAAATCTTAACTTCCACAAATCATATCTCTGAAAATATTGTGAACCAAGATCTGAAATTTTTACACGAAGTTCCTTAGGATTTCAGCTTCTTGTGGTAAAAATTTCAGCTTCTGAACCTTCATAGAAAAAAATTTATATGGAAAATTCCACGATGACCTTTTTGGAGCAGCGAAACCCTAGAATCCAAATCTCTGATACCAAATGTTATGAAACCAGCTCCAAAAGTAGAAGAAGAGAGAGATCAATGCCTTATAAATAAGCCACTTCGAGGAGGAAACCTCCTTTAAATTACATAAATGAACAATTCTTGGATGATACAAATGAAAAAACCTCCTTCTATATATAGGAGTCCATGGGGTCACAATATAATCCTAGCCGACCTAACAATAATAACGTAAGGGCACAGTAATAAAAATATCGGGGTTACAGGGGTGCAACAATAACAATAAGAGGGCTACACTAACAAAAATAAGGGAATACACTAGAAATATAGGGACCTAACACAACTCATGCAAATTAAACCACCCACCAGTTGCCTTATCTCCCCTTTAAGAGCTCGACCTTGGCGCACAAATAATTCACAATACTGCTAGATTTTGGGTCCCTATGCAAAGTTTATTCCACCTCTAAACTTGGATCCACCCTTCCTTGTCTAACCCGATTCAACACTCCCATTTAGAGAGGAAGATGTTTTGTACTACATAGGTTTATCTATGAAGTACACAAATCTTCCCCTTGCCAATTCCTTAATCAAAATATCTGTTGTATGCTCCTCTGTAGGGATGTAATGGAGTCTGAATTTACGCCTATAAAAAAATATTTGATATGGTTTTACCATATCTTGATGTGCTTGGAGAAGTCATGAAACAATGGATTTTCAGGGAGCTTGATGCAACTATTATTGTCAGAGTGTATGACCATGGTCTCCAACTTCTGACTGAACATCCCAACACATAGTTTCCTCATCCATATGGCCTCATAGGCTCCTAGGTTGGAAACCATGTACTCAACCTTAGTTTAGCTCAATGCCATTGATATTTTCTTCCTCATGAACTAGGAAACAACTAATGACCCAACATTGAAGGTACAACCTGAAGTGTTCTTCATGTCAGTTGAACCCCTGCCTAATCTGCATCTATGAAGCCCTGAATGCTCACAACATCAAAATGTGCTTGACAACAACCTAATGCACTTTAATTGGATCAACCATGAATTGGATCAATTGGTTAATTTCAAACCAAATGTTAGGTCATGTGTCCACCAGATACATCAATGGAACAATAAGTTGCCTGTAAAGTGTGGGATCAACTTAATCTGTTTTGGTAGCATTCACCTTCCACCAATTTGTGTTTAGATGTTAAGTAATGGGCCTAAACTCTTGAATGTGGAACCCCTTGATAATCTCCTGTGTGTAACTTACCAGTCACAAGATCTTCCCATCACCCTACCATACCTTCATCACAAGGAAATAGTGCATCAACCCCATATCATTCATCTTAAAATCCTTTGCAAGATCTCTCTTAAAATCACTCAAGAGCTTCTTGTCCCCTGTTAGTATCAAATTGTCAACATATAACACAATAATGAGAGGCTTCCCCCCAACCATAATATAATACAAGTTAGGTTCAACTTCACTCTTGGTGAAGCCTAATCTAAGAAGGTAGTTGTCTATCCTGGCATACTAAGCCCTCAATGGCTGCTTGAGCCCATAAAGAGCTTTCTTCAACCTGTAAACATGCCTATCTTTGCTAAAGGTATCAAACCCCTCAAGGGGCTCAACATAAATATATTCCTCAACAACTCCATTAAGTAAGGAAATATTTATGCCTATTTTGTGAATCTTCCACCTCATTTGCGTTGCAATTTCCAATATGGTCCTAATTAACGAGTAACGGGCCATAGGTTCAAACGTTTCATCATCATTTATCCGCTTAACCTGAGAGAACCCTTTGGCCCCAAATATAGACTTGCACTTCTCCACACTCCCATAAACCCTGTGCTTGATTTTATACACCCATTATGAACCAACCACCAATTTTCCGACTAGTTTTGGTACTATCTCCCACACGTCGTTCATCGTGATGGTGGAATATCTCTCCACCATGGCATCTAGCCACACCTGCTAAGAGGTTGCCTCCTTATAACAAGAAGGCTTTGGGTCTATCAACTCAATCATCAATGCCATGTATGCCCATATCTAATTTTATTCCAAATATACTCCTAGATGCAACCACTCCATACCTGTTGCTAATATGGAAGCTTCTCTTTGCCACTCACTGCATCAGTGAAGTTTTCCCAAGACTTGGAAAAAATTAATGTATAAAATATAACAACGAGATTCAATCTGATCTTGTGACCGTGGTCTCCAACTTTTGTATGAACATCCCAACACATAGTTTCCTCATCCATACGGGCTCACAGTCTACTAGGTTGGAAACCATTTACTCGACCTCAGTTGAGCTCAGTGACACTGATATTTTCTTCCTAATGAATTAGGAAACAACTAATGGCCCAACAATGAAGGTACAACCTGATGTTTTCTTCATGTCAGATGAACCCCCTACCTAATATGCATATGTGAAGCCTTGAATTCTCACACCATCAAATTTCCTATATAACCACCCATAATATGTTGTGCCTCTGAGATACCTCAACACGTGCTTGAAAACAAACCAATGCAATATGATCGACTCAATCATGAATTGGCTCAACTGGTTAATTGCAAACCAAATGTCAGGTCGTGTGTCCACCAGATACATCAACGACACAATAAGTTTCCTATAAAGTGTGGCATCAACTCGATCTGTTCTGGTAGCGTCCACCTTCCACCAATTTCTTGACTAGAGGTGTGGTAATGGGCTTGCACTCCTGAATGTGGAACCTCTTGAGAATCTCATGCGTGTAATTTCCCTGTCACAAAATCTCCCCATCACCTTGCCATACCTTCATCCAAAGGAAATAGTAAATCAACCCCATATCATTCATCTTAAACTCCTCTACAAGATCTCTCTTATAATAACTTTTGAGCTTCTCGTCCCCTGTTAGTATCAAATTGTTAACATATAACACAAGAATGAGAGGCTTCCTCCCAACTATAATATAATACAAGTTAGGGTCAACTTCACCCTTGGTGAAGCCCAATCTAAGAAGGTAGTTGTCTATCCTAGCATCGTAGGCCCTCAGTGCCTACCTGAGCCCATAAAGAGCTTTTTTCAACCTGCAAACATGCGTATCTTTGTTAAAGGTCTCAAACCCCTCAAGGGGTTTAAATTAAATATCTTCCACAACAACTCCATTAAGAAATGCAATCTTTACGCCCATTTGTTGAATATTCCATCTCATTTGCGTTAAAATTTCCATATGGTCCTAAAAAATGAGTAATGGGCCATAGGCTAAAACGTTTCATCATAGTTTATCCACTTGACCTGAGAGAACCCTTTGGCCCCAAATATAAATTGGCACTTCTCCACACTCCCATCAACCCCATACTTTCTTTTATACACCTATTGTGAACCAACCACAAATTTTCCGAATAGTTTTGGAACTATCTCCCACACGTCATTAATCATGATGGTTTAATATCCCTCCACTATGGCATCTCACCACACCTGCTAAGAGGCTACCTCCTCAAAAAAGAAGGCTCTAAGTCTATCAACTCAATCATCAATTCCATGTATCCTGTGTATCTCTGTGGATGTTTACTCTGCCTGAATGTGGTGCCGTAGACTTGAAATCTATTCTAAGCCTCCTTAATAGAATGATCTACCCACTTGGCTCATCCTCTCCTTATACTGGGAGTCATTGTCTGAGTGGACCCCACTAGCTCAACTCTTTCCTCCTGTTCCTCCGATTTCTCCTCATTTTTGTGCAACTCGGATTGCTCAATAAATCACTTTGATGAAGTCTGAGGAGATGGATATGCCTTCTCTTCCTCCTCTTGTGATACTCCTTTCTCACACTCCAAATACTTCCCGAGAGCCCTTTCCTCCTCGAACTTCACATCACACCTAATCATTGTCTTTCTGAGTGATGGGATGTACACCTTGTATTCCTTAGATGTCTTTCTGTGCTTTCTTGCTACCTCCTTATAGCAAGAAGGCTTTGAGTCTATCAACCTAGTCATCAATGCCATGCACCCTGTGTATCTATGTGGTTTTTTACTATGCTTGAATGCGGATATGGGGGATTCAAATCTCTTATGAACCTCCCTAATCAACTGATCAACCCACTAGGCTCGTCCTATCCCTGTACCAAGAGTCATTGGCTGAGTGGACCCCACTAGCTCAACTCTCTCCTCCCATTCTTGTGCTTTCTGCTCATCTTCACACTACTTGTCCTACCCAATAACTGGCTATGATGATGTCTGAGGAGCTAGATGAGCCTCCTACTCCACTTGTGTTGCTCCCTACTTATGCTCCAAATACTTCTTGAGATCCCTTTCCTCCTTTAACTTGACATCAGGCTTGATAAATGTGTTTATGAGTGCTGGGATGTACACCTTGTGTGCCTTATATGTCTTATTGTATCCTAGGAAAAATCCCTTCTCTACTGTGGCCTCCAACTTCTTCGGGTTATCATTAGGCACATGGTAGTGAAAAATACTGCCAAAAATCTAGAAGTGAGACACATCATGCTTCTTTTGTGTGAAAGCCTCCTCTGGTGTTACTCTACCTAGTACCCTGTGTGGGTTCTTGTTTTGAAAAAAGAATATAATGATACATGCCTCTACCCAAAGGGACATAAGAAGTCCCTAGCCATGCAATATGGCCTTAACCACTCCAACAATGCTTGGGTTCTTGCACTCATCCAACCCATTATGCTGAGGGTTATAGGATGTGGTGAGATGTCTCTTAATGCCCACCTTGGAGCATAATTCCTCTCAATGCATTGGATATGTACTCCCCACCGTTGTCTAACATCAAGGCCTTGATATTTTTTCATGTTTGGTTCTCCACCAAGGCTTTAAACTCCGCGAACTTTGAGAAGACTTCATATTTCTTCTTCATGAAGAAGATCCAAGTCTTTCTTGAGTGGTCATCAATGAAGGTGGCATAATATCTGTATCCCATAACAGATGGAGAGGAAAATGGTCCAGAGACATCTGAATGCACCAACTCTAAGATGTTCTTGGCCTTGTTTTCTATGCTGGGGAAGGATGTCTTGGAATACTTGTCAAGTGTGCAACCCTTACACATGTCATGTTGGTCAACACTGCACTGTGGCAGTCCCGTGGCAATCTCTTTGAGAATATTCAATACTTCACGGTGTTAGTGATTAATACACATATGTCAAAGCTCCACAAGTCATGAATATTCTCACTAACTCCTACTGTTCAAGGCTATGCATGTCTCAAATTGAACCTTGTAGAGGTTTTTCACTCTAACTCCAATATGCTTAGCTTCTATCGAGTTGAAAGGATTGATAAAGGCATTTCCTTTGCTGAGGATAACCTCATGATCTTTATTCTCCAAATTTGAGACTGAAACAAGGTTTTTCTTCAAACCTAGGGCATAGAGTACATCTATAAGGTAGAGAGGATTCCCAGACTCCCTTTCAAATTTGACAGTACCCACACCTTTAGATAGGTACCTTCATCATATCTCAACTATATGTGAAACTGCATGTGATTTTCAGTCATGGATGAAATACTCCTTGTTCTCAGTCATGTGACATGATTCTCCACTATCAACATACCACATGTTGCTGGTCACTAAGCTTTCCATGCAAGCTATGAGCGAGAAATCCTTCTCAAAGTGAGAAGTGAAATACTTCACCTTTGTTGATGTTGTCTTATGATCCTTCTTGGACCCCTTCTTCCTAATTGGAAATTTGGTGGAGTAGTGTCTAAACTGATGGGAAGAAAAACATTTTATCTTGTTGAGATATTTCTTCTTCTTTTCTCCTCTGGAGTTGGACTTGGCCCCTACCACACCTTTCTTTCCATTGGCCTTGTCCCATTTTCTAGCTAGGGAAAAGTTTTCCTCTTCCTCTTTCTTGACATGAGACCCTAATCTAATTTGCTTCCAAATATACTCCTAGTTGCAGTCACTCCGTACCTATTCCCAATATGGAAGCTTCTCTTTTCCACTCATTGCATCAATGAAGTTTTCCCAAGGCTTAGAAAAAATCAATGTATAAAATCTAACAACGAGATTCAATCTGATCTTGTAATATACTAAAACTATATACTGGATCATCCTTCTTTTCTTACACATTGTTGGAGGAATTCCCCCCTATTAAATAAGAAATTCCCTTGAATTTATTGTGCAATGCATCCTTGGCCTCCACATGAATCTATAAATGACCAATACAATTTTCTAATTATACAAATGACAGTTGTCATCCCTTTAACCTCAGTCTTAACTGGGACTTCCACATGCAACAACTATTTATAGTGAATTATCAGTTAACTGATTGATCACTACTTGTGAATTAAATCATATTTAATTCACTGGACCTCTCACTAGCTCATCAATGACTTAGAACTAGTTAAACTGATTTTAACTCAATTTCTTGAGTTAACTAATTACAACTTACCAATAACTATAACTGGAGCCCCTAAAAATAGAAAATTCCTCTACATGCCTCCTCTTTGATCGTCAACTCAAATTTCCTAAGCTAACTCAGTCATTCTGACTTAGTTAACTAATAAAAGTTGTCATGAGATAAAATTACAATTTATTTTCCAATTTAATTAATGGAAGATTAAATCAGAATCCCCCTTTGGGTGCCATTTCTTGGTGCCATTTAAACACCCCCTCTCAACAAGAAAGGGATTACCTGCTATCTCGATCCTGCCTCCGTAGAAGTAAAATTTTCTTCTTTCCAGTGCCTTCGTCAATATTTCTACATCCAACTCCTCCATGGGAATGTACCTTAATAAAATAATCCACCTCTGAATAAAATCTCTGAGATGGTGATACCAGATATCAATTTGATTGGACCTTTCTTGGAATACTTGATTAACTAATATTTTGATGCAACTCTGGTTATCACCGTCGGATCCATCTATTGACCAAAAAAACCAATAAGTGTCTTCCTCATCTAGATGGCCTCACATGCTTCCTGACTAGCTGCCATGTACTCTGCCTCTGCTGAACTGAGTGCAACTGATCTCTGTTTCCTTTTGTACCAAGAAATTGTAGCTGATCCTATGTTGAAGATGCCTCCCGAGGTGCTCTTCCTTTCGGATGGACTCCCTTCCCAATCAACATTGGTTAATCCTTAAAGCTTCACTCCCTCTGTCCATCTGTACCATAATACATACTCTATAGTGCCCCTGAGATATATCAACACATGATTCCCTGCCTTCCAAAAGAGCTTGGTAGGCTTAACCATAGCTTGGCTCAGCTGGTTAACTGCATAGCATATGTCGGGTCATGTGTTCACCAAATACATGAGTGAACCCACAAGATGCTTGCAAAAAATAACATACACTACTTTTCCCGAAGTAGCATCCTCCTTCCTTCAGTTTCTTGCTAGACTAGTCTCCATGGGTTTGCTTCCATCCATGTGGAACTTCCTCAGAATCTCCTTAGCATACTTGCTCTGAGATACAAATAGCTCCCCATCTCTTTGCCATATCTCCAATCCAATGAAATAGTGCAAGAGCCCCATGTCCTTCATCCCAAATTCTCTTGAAAGATGCTCTTTGCAAGACTCTATGTGCTGCTCATCACCTGTTAGTATCAAATCATTGACGTAAGCTACAATAATCAAAATCTTACCATCAACCACAATATGATATAGGTTTTCATCTGCTTCACTCTTGGTGAAGCCCAACCCGGTGAAATAGCTATCAATGCTGGTGTACCAAGCACGAGGTGCTTGCTTCAGCCCATACAATGCTCTCTTGAGCTTGCACACATGCGAATCCCTATCTAAGGTCTCAAAACCTTTCATATGCTTAATGTATAGTTCTTCCTCATTAAATCCATTGATAAAGGTTGTCTTTACATCCATATGATGTATTTTCCATCCCATCTACGCTGAGAGTGCAAGGATGGATCTAATAGATGTGTATCTTGCAACTAGTGCAAAAGTCTCATCATAGTCAATCCCCTCCACCTAAGAGAACCCTCTGGACACAAATCTAGCCTTGTGCTTCTCCACACTTCCATCTCTTTCTTGCTTCACCTTGTAGACCCGCATGGATCCTACAAATGACTTCCCCATTGGTCTTGGGACAACTTCCCATGCACTGTATCTGGTGATGGAGTCATACTCCTCAACCATGGCATCAACCCACACTGGCTGCTATAATTATTCCTCAAAGAGGATGATTCTATCCTAATACCTTCAATCATAAGAGCCAAGTATCTAGTGTACAAATTTGGGACCTTCTCTGCCTGCGCTGTAATGTGGGTGCTCCCACTTTATCTCTCACATCTAGCAATAATCTACCAGTCTCTCTGGTGTGCTTCCTTCCATTTATGGTTGATGATTATGCAGGAGTGGTTTCTAATATAGTATATTCCTCTTCTTGTGGCTGATCCACATCCTCAGGTTCATCCTTTGGATCCAAGAGCTCCTCAACTTCATGCAACTCGAGCTCCCTCTCAAGTGTTGAAATTCAACAAGAAAATGCACCACATACTAGTGTGGGATTCTGGGTCACACATAAGTGAAGAATTCTATGACACATTAGTGCTAATGTGGGCATCCAATTTTTAAATAAACTAGAAAATAAATTGTAATCTTATCTCATAAAAGCTTGTAATAGTTAACTAAGTGTGATAGACTTAGTTAGCTCAATAATTTTGAGTAGAGGGTCAAAGTATAGTCATGTAGAGTGATTCTATTATTTACAGGGTCCAGTTGGAGTTGTAGCACTAGTGTGGTGTGGGTGCAATCAGTTAACTCAAATTAATTGAGTTAAAATCAGTTTAATTAGTTCTAACTGATTGATGAGCTAGTGGAAGATCAAGTGAATTAAAATATATTTAATTCAAAACTAGTGATCTACCAAGTAACTGATGATTCAATATTAATATTTTCATGCATGTCAATTCTGATGAAAACCCAGTTGAGACAAAGGTTAAAGGTAAGTAAACTATCAGTTGTATTTTTAGCGAACTGCCTAGGTGGAGTTATAAAGCTACATGAAGCCCATGATGGATTGCGTAGTAAAGGAAGGTTGGAATTCCTATTTAATAGGAGTTATTTTTCCTAGGGATTGCGTGAGAAAGGCATGCTGAAGGTGGGTAGGAAATTGGCTATGTATTGGTCCAATTTTGCCTAGATCAGTGCGAGACAATTGGTAGAGTGTATGAGGTTCTTGTGAGCACACATGCATTGTATTGTTTCATGATTCCTTGGTTGATTATAAAATAAATATGGAGGGGTTTTGAGCGGGTTACTTTCCCCAGGAATTTATTTACTTCTTTCTCTTACTTGCATGTGATTGAGCGATCGTGATTTATATTCCACAAATATTGTAGAAGGATTCAATATCTTGTTTTAGTACATTGCATGATCAGATTGAATCCATTGGTGTAATTTCTACATGGTATCAAAGCTCCAAGAATCACAATAGTGGAGAATAAATTGAGTTTGTGTTGAACAATATTCAATTTGCAAATACTTTCTTTGGAGCTAGAAGCGGATCAAGATGTCTTTCAAAGGCTTGAGACTTGAATATGAACTTGAGGGGTGTTCAAATCATATTGCATGAAAGGAAAATATGGAGGACAATGGGTTGAAGGAATTCATAGATAATGATATTCCCAACCCTGCAGAAACAGATGCCCAAATTTTAGATGCATGGAAGAAGAAGGCAGAAAATGTGAGGAGGATCTTATTGGAGGGAGTTCGAGATCATATTGTCTCGAGTCTCCATGGAAAGGCAACTCCATATGCTATGTGGAAGGCCTTGAAAGATCTGTTTAAAAGAATTAATGACCACAAAAATTTTTCACCCAAGGACAAGCTTAGAAAAATCAAAATGGAGGGTGACACAATCCAGAAATACTTGACCAAGTTCACTCAATGTCGATATGATCTTGGAAGTGTTGGGATTACTGTAGCTGATGATGACTTGGCGAGCCTAGCACTTCTGGGCCTTCCCAAGAGCTGGAATAGTTAGCAAGAATCCGTGAATGGGAGGGAGGATTTACTGTATTGGGAGCGACTATGTTCAAATTTGACACAAGAAGAGTTTCAGCGGAATACCAGGGATGGATCCTCATCTAAGACCGATGATGAGGAAAATTGTGCCTTGGCTGGTAAGGAAAATAAGGGGAGGGGGAAGAAGTCCTATTCCAAATCTGAGATTGAAAAATAAGGAAATAAAGGTGACATGTCAAAAGTGAAATGTTTTTACTATCATGATCATGGACACTATACCATAAATTGTCCACAAAAGAACAAGAACAACAAGAAGCCTCCGGGAGCTTCAACGGGTGAAGCTTTGGCCTCACAGTTTGAGTTGGAATTATCTCTCTTCGCATGCATGGAATCAACTATGATGATATATATCTGGTACTTGGATAGTGGAGCATCTTTCCACATGACGGGAAACAAATAAATCTTTTGTAGCTTGGAGGAGAAGGATCTTCAGATGCACATCAAGATGGGTGATGATGGGATGTATAGTGCTACTGGGATTGGTACAATTACTTTCCAGAGATAGTTAGAGAAAACTTTCATATTAAAAGATGTCATGCATGTACCAGGATTGAAAAAGAATTTAGTTTCAGTTACTATGTTGGAGGATCTTGGATATGATGTAGTTTTCAGTGAAGGAAAGGCGTTCCTTCGTCACAAAGCCAAAGGAAAGGTAAAGAAGATTGGTGTTTGTGTGAAGAACCTCTATAAACTTGATGTATATGGTTGCGGAACATTGAGCAGTAAATCAGGGAAGGTGGTGAGTAGGGATACAGGTGAGTTATGGCACAGGAGATTGGGCCATATACACCATAGTGCTTTGAGGATCATGCAACAGATTTATACAGGTCTTCCAAAGGGTACTTTTTTGCAGATAGACACATGCAAGGGATGTACCATGGGGAAGTATACTAAAGCCACTTTTCATGAGAAGGAGAACTGAGCAACGACAATCCTTGAAAGAGTTCACTCAGACGTGTGGGGACCTTTCTCTACAACTTCCACAACAAAGAACATGTATTATGTGATTTTTGTTGATGATTTTTCTAGAAAGAATTGGATCTTATTTCTGTAGAATAAATATCAGACGTTCTCCAAGTTTTGTGAGTTCATAGCACTGGCAGAGAAAGATACAGGGAAGAGGGTGAAGGCTCTAAGGAGCGACAATGGTGGTGGGTATATCTCTAATGAATTCAAGAACTTCTGTGCCAAAGAAGGAATTCAAAGAGAATTGATTGCGCCTCATGACCCACAAAAAAATGAGGTTACATAAAGAAAGAACATAACAATTGTGGGAGTAGCATGAGCTATGTTACATGATCAGGGCCTACTATTGCATCTGTGGGCAAAGGCACGCAACAAAACAATATTTGTGCAGAACCATAGTCCACATCAGATACTTGGCATGAGTACACCAGAGGAGGCTTTTTCAGGTAAGAAACCAGATGTTTCATATTTTAAAATTTTTGGCTCATTTTTCTATTGCCATGTGACCAAAGATGTCAGGAAGAAGATAGAACCAACAACAGAGGTTGGGATATTTGTGGGATACACTGATACTCCCCACAACTATTGGGTGTATTTTTAGGCTAACAAGATGACAATTGTCAGGAGAGATGTTAAATTTGATGAGGAGAAAGCCATGCGATTGTCCCTTGAGAGAGAGCTTGACTTGCATGCAGATGAGGAACTCTTAGCTCCAAACGATGAACCTTAGGATGTGGAGCAGCCACAAGGAGAGGATCATGGAGTGGAAGAAACCACTCATGTAGAGCCATCCACCAGAAATGGTAGGAAGCGCACCAGAGAGGCTGATATATTGATGCTAGATGCGACAGAGCATGTAGGTGCACCTACATCATAGCACAAGTAGAGAAGGTCCAACGCAGGTAGAGAAGGTCCCCAGACATGTATACTGGATACATGGCTCTTATGAGCGAGTGTATTATGATAAAACCATCCTCTTTTGAGGAAGCAATGCAACAATCAACATGGGTTGATGCCATGGTTGAGGAGAATGAATCCATTATCAGAAAAAATTCATGGGAAGTGGTCCCAAGATCACTAGGGAAGTCAGTGGTTGGTAGGGAAAATTTTTAGGATGGAAGTTTATCTTAAATTTTATAAGCCTTGGCAAATATTAAAAGTCCCCAATATGTAAATTGTAAAATTTGTTATGATATTTTTGTAGAAATATTTAGATTTATAGTTATTTTATATTAGTATATATATCATTTTTGTGATTTTCAGGGTACAATAATTTTATACTATAAAATTTGGGCGAATCAATTTTCAAAAAAATGGAAATTGGCAATTTTTGTTTTTTGGAAAAAGCATGGAAAATTAGCCCACCTACAAATAATAGCCCCTAAAATTTTCCCTAGTGGTTGGATATAAGTGGATATACAAGGTGAAGCAAGCAAAAAATGAGAGTGTGGAGAAGCACAAGGTTCGCCTAGGCTCGAATTTCCTTATCATGAAAGGTGGCTTTGGTATACTTTACCAATGTACACCCTTTGCATGTGTCTCTCTACGCAAGTGCACCCTTTGGAATTCCCTTAGAAATTTGATGCATGATATTCAAAGCGCTCTGGTGTAGATGGCCCAAACTCTTGTGCCATAACTCACCGATGTATCGGCTTTCCACCTTCTCTGCTTTAGTGCTCAGTGCGACGTGATCTTATACATCCATTTTGTTGAGGTTCTTTACTTGAACCCAAAAATTTTTCCCTTGTCTTGTGGCTTTGTCACGAAGGAACACCTTTCCTTCACTGAATATCACATCATAGCCACGATCTTCCAACATAGAAACATAAACCAAATTATTCTTTAAACCATGAACATACATGACATCTTATAATGTGATTGGATTACCTAACTCCCTTTGAAAGGTAATTGTACCTACACTTGTAGCACTATACCTACCGTCGTCACCCATCTCGATGTGCATTTGGAGATCCTTCTCCTCCAAGCTACTGAATAATTATTTGTTGTCGTTCATATGGAATGAATCTTGAAAATTCAAGTACGAAACATAACCCATCACCGATGACACGATGCATTCAATGAGAGTGAAGTCCAACTTGAGCTATGAAGCCAATGCTTCACATGCTGCTCCTCCTGAGGCCTTCTTGTTGGTATTATTTTGTGGGAAATTTGTGGCATAGTGTCTATGCTCATGATAGTTGGAACATTTTACCTTTGACAAGTCTCACTTATTTCTTGCATTGATGCATTCTCTTTTCCTCTCTTCGCTTTTCCACCAAAGGCACAATTCTCCTCATCATCAGTCTTTGATGAAGATCCATATCTAGTGCTCTGCTGAATTTCTTCTTGTGCCTGATCAGACCATAGTTGCTCCCAATCCGGTATCTTCTCCCTCCCATTCATCGAGTCCTAGTAGCTATTCTGGCTCTTGGTAAGGCGTAGAAGAGCTAGGCTCATCAAATCATTAGAGACAATAGTTATCACGACACTTCCAATACCATCTCAACATTGAGTGAACTTCATCTAGTATTTTTGGATTGTGTCACCCTTCTCCATTTTGATCTTCCTAAGCTTGTATTTCAATGCCAACTTCCTGTGGTCACTTCTATTCTGATACAAATATTTCAAGGCCTTCCACATAGAATATGGAGTCGCCTTCCCATGGAGACTCGAGAAAATATAATCTCGAACTCCCTCTAACAAGATCCTACTCGTATCTGCTACATTCTTCTTCCATGCATCAATAAGTTGAGAATTTGCTGCTACGGGCTTAAGGACATCAGTATCTATGAATACTTTCAGTCTATTGTCCTCTAGCACTACCTCCATCATTTCCTTCCATGAAATGTAATCCAAATTTCCCTCGTGTGCATATTCGAGTCTCAAGCCATTGAAAGACATCTTGATCTGCTACTAGATCCCAAAGAATAAGTCTACACATTTGAACTTGATCGAAAGAAAATTTGTTCTTCTCTTCTTATTTTGATTCTTGATGCTTTAATACCATGAAGAAAATATGACAATGGGATTCAATCTGATCTTGTAATGTACTAAAACAAGATACTGAATCTTTCTACAATTTGTAGAAACAAAAAACGATCGCACAATCACATAACAAGTAAGAGAAAGAGACAACCAATCACACAACATAAGATGTATATGGGGAAAGCACACTTCCTAAAACCCCACTATCTATATATTGTATAAAGTCAAGATAATGAAACAATACAATGCTTTTCTCTCTTAGTGAAACTCTCGCAGTATTCCAACTGTCTCACTCTCATCTAGGAAAAATCAGTCAATTACTTAACAAATTATTAGACTCTCATTAGTCTGCCTTGATTACGCATTCTTGGAGTAATTTTCACCCTATTAAATAGGAATTTCCCTTGAATTGATTAAAAAATGCATCCTTGTCATCCACATGACTCTATAAATGACCAATACAATTTTCTAATTATACAACTGATATTTATCATCCCTTTAACCTTAGTCTCAACTGGGCCTCCCTTAGAAATAACATGCAACAAATATTTATAGAGAATTATCAATTAACTGATTGATCACTACTTGTGAATTAAATCATATTAATTCAGTGGACCTCTCACTAGATCATCAATAAGTTAGAACTAGTTAAACTGATTTTAACTCAATTTATTGAGTTAACTTATTACAACTCACCAATAACTATAATTGGACCCTCTAAAAATAGAAAATTTCTCTACATGCCTCCTCTTTGAACCTCAACTCTAATTTCCTAAGCTAACTCAGTCATTCTGACTTAGTTAACTATTACAAGTTGTCATGAGATTAAATTGCAATTTCTCTTCCAATTTAATTAAGGGAAAATTAAATCATAATCCCCCTTTGGGTGCCATTTATTGGTGCAATTTCAACACTCCCTATTAACAAGAAATGGATTACCTGATTTCCCAATCCTGCCTCTGAGGGATTCAAATTTTCTTCTTGACGGCGACTTCGTCAAGATGTCTGCATCCTTCTCCTCCTTGGGAATTCACGCTAATGACATAATCTGCCTCTGAACATAATCTCCGAGATGGTGATACCAGATATCAATATTATTGGTCCTGTCATGGAATACTAGGTTAACCAAGATTTTGATTCAAATTTGGTTATCTCAATGTATCACCATCGGATCCATCTATTGACCAAAAAAAAATAAGTATCTTCCTCATCCAAATGTCCTTGCATGCTTCCTAACTGGCCGCCATGTACTCTGCCTTTGATGAACTGAGTGCAACTAATATTTGTTTCTTGCTGTACCAAGAAACTTCTGTTGCTCCTATGCTGAAGATGCCTCTTGATGTGCTCTTCCTTTCGGATGGAATTCCCTTCCCAATCTGCATAGGTGAAGCCTTGAAGCTCCACTCCCTCTGTCCATCTGTACCATAATCCATACTCTGTAGTGCCCCTAAGATATATCAACACATGCTTCCCTGCCTTCCAAAAGAGATTGGTAGGCTTAACCATAGCTTCGCTCAGTGGGTTAACTGCATAGAAAATGTCGGGTCATGTGTTCACCAAATACATGACTGAACCCGCAAGCTGCCTATAAAAAATAACATCCACTACTTCGCCTGAAGTAGCATCCTCCTTCCCCCAGTTTCCTACTAGAGGAGTCTCCATGGGTTTGCTACCCTCCATGTGGAACTTCCTTAGAATCTCCTTGGCATACATTCCCTGAGATACAAATATCTCCCCATCTCTTTGCCATATTTCCAATCCAAGGAAATAGTGCAAGAGCCCCATGTAATTCATCTCAAATTCTCTTGCAAGATCCTCTTTGGAAGAGTTTAAGAGTCACTCATCACCTGTCAGTATCAGATCATCGACATAAAGTACAATAATCAAAATCTTACCATCAACCACAATATGATATAGGTTGGCATCCACATCACTCTTGGTGAAGCCCAACCCGGTGAAATAGCTGTAAATATTGGTGTACCAAGCACGAGGTGCTTGCTTCAACCAATACAATGCTCTCTTGAGTCTGCACACATGTGACTCCCTGCCTAAGGTCTCAAAACCTTGAAGATGCTCAATGTACACTTTTTCCTCAATAACTCCATTGAGAAAGGATGTATTTACATCCTTTTGATGAATCTTCCATCCCATCTGCGTTGAGAGTGCAAGGACAGATCTAATATATGATAAATTTTGACTAGTGCAGAAGTATCATCATTTTCCTCTGCCTCAGATAACTCTCTAGCCAAAAATCTAGCCTTGTGCTTCTCCAAACTCCCACATTCTACCTACTTCACCTTATAGACCCACTTGGATCCTATAATTGACTTCCCCACTAGTCTTGGGGCAACTTCCCATCCACTGTTTATGATGATGGAGTCATACTCCTCAACCATGGCATCAACCCACACTAGCTGCTACACTTCTTCCTTGAAAGAGGATGGTTCTATCTCAATACCTTCACTCATAAGAGCCATGTATCCAATGTACCACTCTAGGGAATTCTCTGATTACATTGTGATGTGGGTTATCCAGCATTATCTCTCGCATCTAGCATTAATTTTTCAGCCTCTCTGGTACACTTCCTTCCATCTATGGTAGGTGACTCTTCATGAGTGGTTTCTACTACTCTCTGTTCCTCTGCTTGTGGTTGCTCCACATCCTCAGGTTCATCCTTTAGAGCCAAGAGCTCCTCAACTTCATGCAAGTCAAGCTCCCTCTCAAGGGACAATCACATGGCTTTGTCTTCATAAAATTTCACATCTCTTTTGACCACTATCATCCTGTGTGTTGGCAACTACACCTGATAGTTGTGAGGTGTATCAGTGTAACCCAAAAATATCCACAACTTTGCTGTTAGCTCTAGCTTCTTTGTGGCATCTTTAGTCACATCGAAATAAACCTATCAATATATATATTTTTAAAATATGACACATATGGTATCTTACCTGAAAAATCCTCCTCTAGTGTACTCATCCCAAGTATTCGATGAGGACTTATGTTCTGAACAAATACTATTGTATTGCATGCTTCTACCCACAGATGCAACGATAGTTCCTGATCATGCAACATAGATTGTGTTGATCCCAAAATAGTTATGTTCTTCCTTTCTGAAACTCCATTCTGCTATGGGTTATGAGGTGCAATCAATTCTCTTTGAATTCCTTCTGAGGCACATAATTTCTTGAATTAATTAGAGATCTATTCTATACCATTGTCTCTCCTCATAGGCTTCACCTTCTTCCTTGTATCTTTCTCAATAAGTTCCTTAAACTCAAAAAAATTGGAAAAAATCTGTTCTTTATTCTACATGAAGAAAATCCAACACTTTCTTGAAAAATAATTAACAAAAATCATATAATACCTGTGCGTTTCTGTGGAAGATGTAGATAACGGTTCACACACGTTTGAGTGAACTCTCTCAAGGATCGCCTTGGCTTGGATTTCCTTATCATGAAAGGTGGATTTGGTATACTTCCCCAATGTACACCCTTTTCACACGTCTCTTTATGTAAGTGCATCATTTGGAAGTACTATAGAGATATGCTACATGATCTTCAAAGCGCTGTGGTGTAGATGTCCCAACCTCTTTTGCCATAACTCACCGATGTCTCAACTTTCCACCTTCTCTACTTTAGTGCTGAGTGTTGCACAGTCTTCTACTTCCAATTTTTAGAGGTTATTTACTCGAACCCCAATATTTTTCACCTATATCATGGCTTTGTGACAAAGGAACACTTTTCCTTAATTGAATATCACATCATAGCCATTATCTTCCAACATAGCAACATAAACCATATTCTTCTTTAAACCAGGAACATACATGAAATATTTTAATATGAGTGGATTAACTGACTCCGTCTGAAAGGTAATTGTACCTACACAGTAAGACTATATCTCCCGTCATCAGCCATCTCGATGTGCATCTGGAGATCCTTCTCCTCTAAGCTACTAAATAATTATTTGTTGCCGGCAATATGGAATGAAGCTCCACTATTCAATTACCACATATAAACCATCACTAATAACACCATGCATGCGATGAGAGTGAAGTCCAACTAAAAATATGAAGCCAGTGCTTCACGTGCTTCTTGTTCCGAGGCCTTCTTTTTGGTCTTCTTTTGTGGAAAATTTGTGGCATAACGTCCATGCTCATGCCAGTTGAAACATTTTACCTTTTACTAGTCTCGCTTCTATCCTGCCTTGCCAGATTGAGATTTGGAATGGGATGCCTTCCATTTTCCTTTTTTATCCTTTCTAGCCAAGGAAAAATTCTCCTCATCATCAGTCTTTGATGAGGATCCATCTTTGGTGCTCCGCCGAATTTTTTTCTTCAAACAGATCGGACCATAGTCACTCCTAATCCGGTAGCTTCTCCCTCCCATTTATTGAGTCCTAGTAGCTATGCCGACTCTTGAGAAGGCCTAGAAGAGTTAGGCTCATCAAATTATCTAAGGAAATAATTATCCCAACACTTCCAAGCTCATTTCGACATTGAGTGAACTTCGTCAAGTATTTTTGGATCATGTTTCCCTTCTCCATTTTGTTCTTCCTGAGTTTGTGTTTCAGCACCAACTTCCTATGGTCACTGCTATTCTGATACAAATCTGTAAAGGCCTTCCACATAGAATATGGAATCTCCTTCCCATGGATACTTGAGACAATATGGTCTCAAACTCCCTCTAACAAGATCCTTCTCGCCTTTGCTACATTCTTCTTCCATGCATTAAGATGTTGAGCATCTGCTGCTGCGGGCTCTGGGACATCAATATATATGAAAGACTTTAGTATGTTGCCCTCCAACACTTCCTCCATCCCGTCCTTCCATACAATGTAATTCGAATTTCCCTTGAGTGCATATTCAAGTCTCAAGCCATTGAAAGACATCTTGATCTGCTGCTAGATCCTGAACAATAATTCTTCAAAGTCGAACCTGATCGAAACAAAATCCATTCTTCTCTTTTTATTTTGATTCCTGGCACTCTGATACCATGTATAAAATATAACAACGAGATTCAATCTTATCTTTTATGTAATAAAACAATATAGTAAATCCTTCTACAATTTGCAGAAACAAAACATGATCACACAATCACATAACAAGTAAGAAAAAGAGACAATCGATCACATAACACAAGCTGTATATGGATAAAGCACACTGCCTAAATCCCCACTTTATTTCTATTGTATAAAGTCAATTTTTATGGGGTTAAATGAGTTAGGGGTTGGGAATTGGGGTTTAAGGGGTTAAGGGTTAAGGGCTTAAAGGTTTAGGGTTTAGGGTGTTAAATGGGTCAGGGGTTTAGAGGTTTAGGGGGTTAGGGATTTAACAGTTAAGGATTTTAGGGGTTAGGGGTTAATGGGGTTAGGGTTTAGGGGGTTAAATGGGTTAGGTTTTTAGGGGTTTAAATATATTAGGGGTCGGGAATTATGGTTTAAGGGGTTAGGGGTTAAGGGTTTAGAGGTTTAGGGTTTAGGGGTTTAGGGGGTTAAATGGGTTAGGGGTTAAGGGCTTAGGGCTTAGGGGTTAAGGGTTTATAGGTTTATGGTTTAGGGGTTTAGGGGGTTAAATGGGTTAGGGGTTTATAGGTTTAGGGTGTTAAATGGGTTATGGGTTGGGAATTAGTGTTTAATGGGTTAGGGGGTTAAATGGGTTAGGGGTTTGGGGGTATAGGGGGTTAAATGAGTTAGGGGTTGGTAATTAGGGTTTAAGGGGTTATGGGTTAACAGGTTAGAGGTTTAGGGGTTTAGGGGGTTAAATGGGTTAGGGGTTGGGAATTAGGGAAGGGGTTAGAGGTTTAGGGGTTAAATGGGTTACGTATGGTTTAGAGGGTTATGGGGTTAGGGGATTTAGATGTTAAGTATTTTAGGGGTTAGGGGTTAGGGTTTAGGGGGTTAAATGGGATAGGGTTTTAGGGGTTATGAGGTTAAATTGGTTAGGGGTTGGGAATTATGGTTTAATGGGTTAAGGGTTAAGGGTTTAGAGGTTTAGGGTTTAGGGGGTAAATGGGTTAGGGGTTAATGGGGTTAGGGTTTAGGGGGTTAAATTTGTTAGGGGTTTAGGGGGTTAAATGGGTTAGGGTTTTAGAGGTTTCCCTGTCATATCCATATTTGTTTAATTTCATGATTAATTAGGCATTTTTAATGTCTCAATACTCAGTTAATTAGGATTAAGTAATGATGCAACTAAAGGATCAACTAAAGATCTATTTATAATACTAGTTTTGTGAGTCATCTTTGAGTCTATAAACCCAACTCCTATATCGTCAACGCATGGAAGGAGTCTGTCCATGTCAAATTTTAGTGTGTACAGTAAAAATTTGAAAAAAATTCAACTTTGGCCCCATGTCACATGTCACTTTTGGGTAATATCATGTCATAAGTGATCTAATGTTTTCTAACACTTTCAACAATTTCGGCGCTGCAATAATCTAATAACAATGATGACATTTACAATGATGCAAATAAATATGGATGCACTTCTATTCATTTCAAGAATAATTTATTCTCTATTGAATAGGGCCAACCACGTGAAGGTGGAAGCTCATATGGCCCCTCCCATCCCCCTCACATCACTCTCATTTCCCCAATACCCAATCTATGAAATAGAATACGAACAAACCAAAAATTAACTAAGGTAAACATAATTTTCATGTGTTTGTATAAAAAACATAATTTTAGTTTAGCTTGTACACTAGTATGGAAATTATTTGTTGGTTTGAAATAATAAACAACATGTAATAAACCCACATAAGTAAATTATTTAAAACCAATAATTCGTACATATTAAAATATAAAGTTATAACATACCATCTTATACTCGAACACAACATCTGTATCATTCTTATTATGTATCTTCTTGATCTTCATCCAAATGATCGACATCTATATCAACATCTGATTCAGAAACGGTGTTGAAGCGATCGACCATGTCATCATCATCATCAATTATGTCATTTTCAAGAATATCCTGATCGACATCATCATCAATAACTGCTGCATCATCTCCTACGCCTGGTTCATATTCTCTATCTTCTTCACCTGTTGACGAGCTCCATCATTAGACATATTTGGAGGGGTTAATAGTCACATTTTTTCCTTCATAGATATATTTTTCTTGCATTTTTATTATTATTTGGTTTTATGATGCTAGTATAGGTGGTGATTAAGGCTAACATAATCTGAGTGCCTAATATAAGTTCGAGTGCAGAAAATCATGAATTATTAATCATTTTTATAAGGATTTTATCATAAAGACTTGGAGGAGACAACAAAGAGGAATTATGGGAGGATTTTCCACCGTCAAAGGTAGCCGAAGGATCCCAAATATTCTCTCCAGCAATTCGAATTCCAAAAGCAGCCAAAGGATCCCCAAGGATTCCCTCCAGCAATTCAAATTCCAAAGGAAGCCAAGAAACCCAAAGAGGAGTGCACCCAATCCTTGTTCACTGGGGGTCAAGTGGACTCAATCACCATTTTCTAGGGAGTTTTTGGTAGCTACCCTATAGAATAGATAGAGCACAGCTAGAGCTAGGAAGAGTTAGTCTATTATAGTCAGTGATTCGATTCCATTCAGAACTATTGTTGTGAGCTATTGAGCTTTTTGTTTTATTCAATGATTAAACTTTCAGAGATGTATGAAGTTATTCTTTCATGAAATGAGGAGACTGATTTCATTTGAATTCTTTAAGTTTCAGAGGGCTAGGCTCGTGTGTTAGGGCCCAATCCATGTGCTTCAGCTTCTCTGCTGTTACTATCTTTTCCTTTCTGTCATTTAGCTAGTTTTGCTTCTACCATTTAAGTTAGATCTGCTTCTGATAAGTTTCATTGCTGTTTAGTTTTTGTGATGCTGTATTTTTTAATTTCTTATGCATATTAAATAGAGGAAAAATTCAAAAAACTGTGGTCAAGTCCCCCCTCTCATCTCTGTTAATAGAGTTCGATTAGGGTAGACCTTCCCACAGGCCAAAATTGCTTTCTGTTTGAGTTTTTGGAAGAAATTGTATTACCAAGTCCAAGCCTCTCTTTCATTGTTTTATCACGCATTTTTGTCTGTTTCCTGTGCATAATCTGCAGGTGTGTTTCATTTCTAAGCACTGCTCTTACACCTCCATTCACCTCCTTTCATTCTCACCTTAACACCGTACTTACCCTTTTTCCTAATGCACTTAAGCCCTTCAAGCCTTACTTTTTTATTTTTATCCGTTCACGGCTCCCTTACCTTTTTTTATGCAAAACACGTGAAAAATAATTCAAAACCACAGAAAACTTGACCTCTGCCTTTGCTCATAGAGTTTCTCGCCACTGTACATCAAACTTCACACCGTTTACCTTTTACCTTTAACACTTACCACTCGTTCTTTGCGATTGCGATATTACGAAATCACAAATCACAAATCGAATAGTTTAACTTTTCACATCACACTTACCGCTCATTCCGCCTATGCAATAACTCCTCCACGTCACTCATCCCACTTCGCACTTCGCAGAATTTACCGCATCGCAGATCGTAGCCTACAACTTTTACCGCATCGCCAATCGCACTTCACACATTTTAGTCCATTCTTGTTAATCCTTACCTCTATTCCTTTAAACTTGCGATATTGCGATTCACGACCCGCCATGTCACTCGTCGCACTTCACACTTCACACAACTTAGTTATTTCTTGTTAATCCTTACTGCTATCCCATTAAACTTGCGAAGTTGTGATTGTGACATCGCACATCACAAATTTTGTCCTCCATCACACTCCACCATCGCATTTTTGAGTTTTGTCAGCTCCAAAGTCATTTCTCACACTATCATAAATTTTTATAAGGGTTTAACCCCCTCTTTCCGCTTCCAAACCTCGTTTCATGTGTTAAACCCCCCATTAGCCTCTTTTAGCCCTTTTCTTCCCTCCAAGCTACAAATTAACTCTTTTTAATTATAATTAAGTCATGGATATCCTAGGTGCATGGATAGAAGCATGGTAGATAGATCATAGGATAAGTAGAGTGCATTTAGTAACATTTGGCCAAGTTAGGTGTGGTTTAGGATTAGTTTCCTTTCTGCTCTTTATTTTCTGTGAATTAAATTAGTTTCATTCTTGTCATTTCCTTTCAGCAATTTAGTTTAGTTTCCTTTCTGTCATTTCCTTCCAGCAATTTCTTTCCAATTGTTCTCATAGTTTAAGAAATAGCACTCTCTCATAAAGCAGAAGAGGATGACATGAACATAATGTATCTGCTTTGTATATAGCACTATCACCTCGAAGTTTGTACGAACCCTGGGTTGATAAAGTAAAGTAGGGAAGCGCCTGGGAGTTGCAACACTCTTGGTGAAAAACCAGGGCTCACCACTTTTTGGCGCTATTTCCAGGGAGGTGTCTAGTAGATGTTTTGATTTTGTTTTAGCATTCCTTTATGCTTTCCTTTATTTTCATGTCATTTCAGAAATATTGAGAAAAATACAAAAATATCTGATTTTCATGCCTTGTTAGGACTAGGAATACCTAGAGATAAATCTTACCTAAAACCCCCACATCACCTCCTAGCCATCCTTCACTCTTCTTCAGTGGTAGCGAGATTGAACCCCCTATAGGAGAGACTTCTGAATATTCTGGGGATCCTGTTGGGGAAGAAGAATAGGACCTTGTTTCAACTGAGGGACCTACTTCACCTATCTTAACCATGTTTGGGACCCAGAGAGCCTTTCCCATAAGAGAGGCAGATGGGGAAACTAAGATGAAAAACATTAGCCTCTCAGGTATTCCACACTTCCATGGACTTAACTCTGAGGACCCTGACACATTCATGTTTTAATTTTCTGTTGTTTGTAGGAATTATGACTACACCTCTGATTATGAGAATTTGAAGCTATTCCCATCCATCCTTAAGGATGCGTCCTTGCGCTAATTCATGGGTCTACCTAGGGATATCATCACTACCTGGGCACAGATGGAAGAGACCTTCAACAGTAAGTACAAAGACTACTGTAGCTCCAAGGAAACCAAGGATGATATATTTAGGATGACTCTAGGGCCTGATGAATCCCTAGAGGATTATGAAGAGAGGTTTCAATTGAAATATAAGAGAGCCAACTGTACTCTTGATCCTGACTCACTTAAACTTTTACTTCTTCAAGGGATCAATGAAGAGTATATAGAAACTTTGAATATGTTATCAAGAGGAGATATCTACCAACAAACCTATGAAATAATCAAAACTGTATTCCAGAACCATTCTAGGGCATTTAGGAAGAAGGGAAGAGCTATCCAAAGTACATCCAATACCCCTTCCTCTTCCACCTTCATAAAACATGAGATTAGAAACATGCTAGAGGACTTCAAGAGTGACATGTTGCACACCTTTGCTTTGAAAATGGACACAATGCAGGTCAAAAGGAAGCAAGAGGAAGCAGGGAGAGCCCTGGCCATATTTTGTCCTAGATGTAACAGGAAGCACCCAAGAAATGAATGTCCACTAAATTTCGTAGAGGTTTGCTTAGTCTGTGAAGAGAATCAGCCACAAAAAAGTGTCCCTCATTACCTGGAATTAAAGTTATATATCAAGGTGGGGAAACAATGCCAGAGCAACTCTGTTTCATAAACCAGAGAATGCCTCAAGGTACTCAGCCATATCAACAAGGTATGAAAGGTGCACCTTACTGTTTCTATTACAAAAATAAGAGTGCACCCATGCAAACTTGGTACACCCCCACTCCTCCATCATGGTCTACACCTCCTAGTTGGCCTTCCAACCCTTCATATCATCCTCAGCCAGTAAACCAACCATTTTAGCAGTATGTTCCACAACAACCATAGTGGGGAAATCCATCCCAAGGGTGGAGGTCTCAAAAAAATCAACTACCTGCTCTAATGCCTCACCCAACCTCTACCTTAGCTTAATCCTGCTGCTCCACCTAGGCTACCTATACCTGCATAGCCCAATCCGAACCCAAACAATAGACAGGCACAATAGGCTCCCAGTGGAGAAACATCCCATCCAACTTATGCTGTGGAGATACAGGAGATTAATCTTAATCCGGGAAGAGTACTCCCAGAAAACCATCCCCCATCTCCACTTGTAGAGGTTGAGGAGGAAAAGGAAGAAGATAACACTCAGATCCAACAACCTCCTTTTTCTGAGTATTTGATCCACCCTAGTCAACACACCCCAGAGGAGACTGAACTCCTGGGAGAATTGGAAAATTTGTGTGTAAAGATACCACTTATCTAGGCCATTAAGGATGTCCCTATCTACAATAAGCTCATCAAAGAAAAGTTCTTCAAGAAGCCTGGGAGAAGGAAGAGAGATACCCCCACCATCAGTGTGGTAAGACAACTGTCTGATCTGATTCCAGGGAAGGTGATATTTCCATAATACCTAGACCTTGGTAGTCCAGTTGTTGATGTGCATATAGACGGTGTCATAGTCCCCAACACTCTGATTGATCTAGGGGCTGCCATCAATATCATGACTAAGGAAACTATGTTGAAACTTAATCTCCAAGGGACTTTGAGGAAAACCACAACAGTTCTGCAACTTGAAGATCGGTTCAAAGTTACTTTGGAAAGAATTCTTGAGGATGTTATGGTTACCATTGAATTTTGGGAGTATCCTACAAATTTCCTGGTCCTACAACCAAAAACCAAGATTAAAGGTTATCCTCTCATCTTAGGGAGACCTTGGTTAGTCACTGCAAATGATTATATTAGTTGTCAGGTCAGAAACATGACTATAAAAAATGGACCTTTCTCTAAAAAAATAGTGTTATATCCTCCAGCCCAACCTTCCATTCATCATGATCTCCCTATATGGTTGGAGGATGGAGAAGACGAGTTATATAACACTTACCCTATGTGTACCATAGATGCTATTCTTAGAGGGGGGTAGCTTGATGAAGATGAACTCATCGACCATGCCATTCAAAACCAATCCTCCACTAACACTCCTCTCGAAATCTTAGTCAAAGAGTCTGAAATCCAACCTTGGATGGAAGTGCACTTAGTTGAGAAAACCTCTGAAACCACCAAGGCTATTGAGTTTGGCCCATCGAGATCTCTGAAAATCAACCCAAACCTCTCGAATGAAGAAGAGAATCAACTATGCCAGCTTTTGAAAGAAAATATTGAAGCATTTTCTTGGGATTACAAGGACATGAAAGGTGTGCATCCTTTAGTATGCAGGCATAAAATTTACATCAAAGAAAAATGAAAGCCTGTGAGACAAACTAAAAGAAGGATGAACTCGGATCTGACGTGCATAGTCAAAGAAGGGCTGCAGAAACTATTGGATGTAGGGTTCATATATCCTATATTTGATAGTGAGTGGGTATATCCTCTTGTCCTAGTCCCAAAGAAGAATGTGAAGTGGTGAATTTTTGTTGATTATCAAGAACTTAACAAAGCCACAAAGAAAGACCATTTCTCTTTTCCCTTTATAGACCAAGTATTGGATGGCCTTGCAGGGAAGAAGTTCTTTTCCTTCTTAGATGGGTTCAGTGGGTACAATCAAATTCAAATCAACCTTGAAGACCAGGATAAGACTGCTTTCACTTGCCCTCGGGGTACCTTTTCTTATAGAGTCCTACCCTTTGGGTTATGCAATGCCCCAAGCACCTTCCAAAGGGCTGTCCTGAGCATATTTTATGAGTTAGTCCATGACTCTGTCGAAATATACATGGATGATTTCACACTATATGGGGATGAATTCCAGGAAGCTCTCTCCAATTTGGGTAAAGTACTAATAAGGTGCATTGAGATGCATCTCTCCTTAATCCCAGAAAAGTGTGAATTCCTAAAGAAAGTAGGGGTTGTATTAGGACACTCCATATCCCAAGCAGGAATACAAGTAGACTTGAAAAAAATCACTATCATCAAAAGGGTACCTGCTCCTCAAAAGCAGAAAGATGTCAGGAGTTTCTTAGGTTTAGTTGGTTACTATAGAATGTTCATCAAATAATCTAGCAAAATGGCTTCACCACTATTTGGGTTATTGGCCAAGGATTCTGATTTTATTTGGTCCGATCCTTGTCAAGAGGCTTTCGAGCTCATTAAGAAAAATTTGACTACTGCCCCCATCCTCTGAGGTCCAAATTGGACTCTCCCTTTCCACATCCAAACTGATGCATCTAACAAAGCTGTAGGGGTAGCATTAGGAAAATTAGAGGAAAAAATCCCTTATGCCATTTATTTCATTAGCAATATTATGTCAAAGGCCGAGCTGAATTATACTATTACGGAGAAGGAGATGTTAGCCATTTTCCATGCATTGAAAAAAATTAAGGAATTATGTCACTGGATATCAGACCTTTGTCCACACTGACCATGCATCCATCAAGTATTTAATGAACAAACCAAATGTAAATGCTAGGATAATTAGATGGTTGTTACTTTTGTGGCAATTTGATTTGACTATTGTTGACAAAATTGGAAAGGAAAATGTTGTTGTAGATTTTTTGTCCAGGTTAGTTCTCCCTGCAGGTGAAGAAGGAATGGTGGATGACCAGCGCCAGATGAACACCTCTTTTCCATATCAACACTCTCACCATGGTTTGATGATATATCCAACTACTTGGTTGCTAGAAAACTCCCTCCTAATATTTCATTCAGAGAGAGGATTAGAATCATCAGAAAAAGAGCCCCTTTAACATGGATTGGGGGAAATATTTTCAAGCTAGGCCCTGATCAAATCCTAAGGAGATGTGTGAGGGAGGAAGAAGTTTTTGATATCCTCTTTGAATGTCATGACAACATGTGGAGGCCACTTTGCTGCAAGGAGAACTGCTTACAAAGTTTTGCAGGCAGGATACTATTGGCCTACCCTTCACCAAGATCCCAGAAGATACACCAGTAGGTGTGACCAGTGCCAAAGGATGGGGAAACCCACACAAAGGGATGAAATTCCTATACACCCTCAGGTGGCTCTTGAGCCATTTGATAAGAGGGGCATGGAATTTTTTGGACCTATCGATCCACCATCCAGACAAAAAAATATATCATAGTCTGCACTGATCACCTAACAAAGTGGGCTAAATCAAAAGCAGTGAAGGTAGCAAACGAGGGAAAAGTATTAGAATTTTCGAGGGAGAATGTGTAAAAATTTGGATACCCTAGAGAAATAGTCACTGATCAGGGAGCACAATTCACCTCTCACCTCATTGAGAATATTTTGAGGAAGCACAAGATTAAGCATAGAACTTCTACTGCCTATCACCCTCAGGCAAATGGCCAAGTAGAAGTAACTAACAGAGCTTAGAGAGCATCCTCACCAAGGTTGTGAGCAGCAACAAAAAATATTGGGTAGATAGATTGGTAGAAGCCACTTGGGCCTACAACACTACTTGGAAGATGACAACATGATTCACTCCTTATGAACCAGTCTATGGTAAGAAAGCTCTACTTTCAATTGAGTTTGAATTCAATACTTTAAGGATGGAAGCTGAAGTAAATCTAGATATATCAAGTGCTCAAAAAGAGAGGTTGCTGCAGCTAAATGGATTGGATGAGTTCAAAATGCAAGCATTTCTTTACAAAGAGGTAGTTCAGCTGCAAAGGAAGGTATGGCATGAAAAGAAAATCAAATAAAAGGCCTTACAAGAAGGAGATTGGGCACTATTGTATGATTCAAGGTTTAAATATTTTAAAGGCAAGTCGATGACAAGATGGTTAGGACCTTACACAGTGGAAAAATGTTTTTATAATGGCACAGTTCAAATCAGAACCATAGATGAGGAAGGAATCCCCTTACTTGTCAATGGTCACAGAGTTAAAATTTACAAGAAGCCTTTTTCAAAGGCAGAGTTCATAAATTAAATAATCAGAGAGGTGTATGTGATGGGAAACTCCATAGTTTCCCAGACCTCCTAAAAAAAGGAAAAAAAGAAAAAAAAAAAGAAAAAAAAAATAAGCTTGTGGGTTGAAACCTCGATGGAGACAACTCACTTAAAAAAAAAAGAAAAGAGAAAAAGAGAATAAAGATCCATGGTTGAAAACCTCTCTGAGACGCCCAAGGAAATTTTGTGGGTTGAAAACCTCCATGGAGGCATCCCACTTTATTTCAAAAAAAAAACAAAAAAAGAGAAAAAGAACAAAAAAAAAACATCTGCATCTCTGTGTTTTCTGTGTTTTCTGTTTTGTAGGTAGTTAATGGTTTCTGGAAACACATGGAGGAATTCATATTCTTTTCCCTTATTATATCTTACTATCTATCCCATAATTCACTCCATTCATCTTCATAACTTCTTCCATCACCTTCATACACCACACTCATCCATTCGTGAGCACAATGTAACAAGAGAAGCAACACACAAACAGACTGCTACAAACATCAAGAAGTTCCTTCAAAAAATAAAGTTGTTCATGGACTGCCAAGAAGAACAAGAAGGAAAGTTGGATAACAGAATCTAGGAGAACGAGAATGCCACCCATGGAATCTCAAGAACCCCATGCAACATCCACAATAGAGAGAAACAATAAGCAAATATTAGCAGCTCACTCAGGAAGCTGCTCATTCAACAAGCTGCTCATTCAGAGTAAAGGAATATGGTAAGGAACACAACATCTAAAAGGCTTGTCTCAAACCTCAAGATCCTGCAACCGCCTTGGAAACAATAGGTAAAATCATGTATAGCTTCTAACCCCTTGCTGCGAATCCATAATAGCCATCAATAATTAATTTGCAGAATTAGATTTTAAGGGGCAGAAAGGTGGCCAGTTAACTCGGCCACCACCATGAGGTATGACTGGAATAAAACTGGAAGTACACGCCATCTGGGCATGCAAAAGAAAATAATTTAAATCAAGTGGAGTAGAGGAGAACGAGGGGAGGAAACAAGCAGTCCATCATGAACTAACAAGAGAAGGAAACAACTATCTATAATAGAACTGGAGCTGAGCCGAGTTACATAAGCACTCCAAAATTAGTTGTGATATCTAATAAAAGGAGATGCTATCTCATCCAAACCAGTAGATTGAAAATTTTTAAAGGGAGAAAGACCGATGGAAGCATAAAACACTTAAAGAAGAAGAGGAAGAACCAAAAGAAGAAGAGGAAGAACCAGCAGAAACAAGAAGAACTAGAAGAAGAAGGGGAAGAGACAAAGGGCCAAAGAAAAACATAAGAGATGGCCATAGAAGTCATAGATATAGCAGAAAGTGGGTGAGAAACAGACTCACAACACAACATCACATCCCCTCGATACAAAAATATAGTTTCCACCATAGCTCCTCTGAGTGCAAAGAGAAAAAAAATAGACCTCTAGGTATTCCAGAACTGACAAGAATAAGAGAGAACCAAAATATTCTACCACAAGCCTGATTATCATTGAAGAATCACCAAGGGGGGAGGAAAGAATCAAAGAGATAATTCTAAAGGAGAAGCTGTAGAAGGCACAGGCAAAGAATGTAGCACTGAAGGAGAAATTGCAGAAAAAAGAGGAGCAAGTAGCCACCATGGCGGAATTATGCATAGAATCCCTTCAACACATATTCCACTCTAACTCATATGATGTGTACCTCAAAGAACAATGGCTTCTATTTCAAATCAAAACTCTAGTCTCCCATGGATCGCTACCTTTCCAAGATTTTAGGAAATTCGTGAATTTATAAAAGCGAGCTAACATGGCTGATCAAGTAAATATGGAAGAGTTTTATGGGCATAACTTTTTGTTGACAAATCTGGATATTTGGGACTCCAATCCTACAATGGGGGATATGAAGTTAATGGCTCTAGCATCTTGGATGGTGAATGAGGACACTAGAGAAAAAGAGATATGAAAGGTCATGAGAAGAAGAAATAGAGAACCCTTATATATCAGACCAGAAATTTTCAACCCAAGAGGAGTCATCCTTAACCATCGAGAGAGTGAAAGTGACCCTGAATTGGTGGAAAGCTACCTTCAGACTCAAAACCAGGTGATAGGCCACTTTGATTATGTTTCTAGGAAGATATAGGAAGAGTGCATTATGGCCATCCAAAGGAGATGGAACAACCTCCCTCATAGCCTCAAGAATAAGGAGTACCATACTCCAGAAAGACTGAGGGGGGCATTGGAAAGGGCACCATTATACAAGAAGGCCATGCAGGCCAAAAATATCCAATGGTTGGGACTAAATCTCAACCCACCTTTGCTGCTGGGGCTGACTGATGAAGAGGACACAGATGCAAAAGATAGAGAATGGGAGAATGCAGAAAAGAATAATGGTTTTTATCCCCTTGGGGAAACTCCCACACTTCTTCCTCAAGAAATCAGGGGGGCTATCAAAGCCTTGAAGGAAATGGAGGAGGGGGATTAGTTTCTCAGAGGATGAGCAACCATTCAGTAGGGGGGTGATGATGAGCTCAATCATTAGACATATTTTGAGGGGTTAATAATCACCTTTTTGCCAGATTAGATATATTTCTCTTGCATTTTTATTATTATTTGGTTATATGATGCTAGTATAGGTGGTGATTAAGGCTAACATACTCTAAGTGCATAATATAAGGTCTAGTGCAGAAAATCATGAATTACTAATCATTTTTATAAGGATTTTATCATAAAGACTCAGAGGAGACAAAAAAGAGGAATTATAGGGGATTGTCCACCCTCAAAGGCAGTCGAAGGATCCCAAATATTCTCTCTAGCAATTTGAATTCCAAAAGAAACCAAAGGATCCTCAAGGATTCTCTCCAGCAATTCGAATTCCAGAGGCAGCCAAGAAACTCAAAGAGGAGTGCACCCAATCCTTGTTCACTAGGAATCAAATGGACTCAATCAACATTTTCTAGGGAGATGTTGGTAGTTGCCCTGTAGAATAAATAGAGCAGATCTAGAGTTAGGAAGAGTTAGTTTATTCTAGTCAGTGAGTCAATTCCATTCAGAACTATTGTTGTGAGCTATTGAGCTTTTTGTTTTATTCAGTGATCAAATTTTTCAGAGATGTATGAAGTTATTCTTTCATGAAATGAGCAGATTGATTTCATTCGATTGATTTAAGTTTCATACGGCTAGGCTCATGGGTTAGGACCCAATCCACATGCCTTATATTCTCTGCTTTTACTATCTTTTCCTTTTTGTCATTTATCTAGTTTTGCTTCTGCCATTTAAGTTAGATCTGCTTCTGATAAGTTTCATTGCTGTTTATTTTTTGTGCTATTGTAGTTTTTAATTTCTTATGCGTAGTAAATAGAGGAAAAAATCCAAAAACTGTGTTCAAGTCCCCCCTCTCATCTCTTTCAATAGATTTAGAGCAGGATAGACCTTCCCACAGACCAAAATTTATTTCTGTTTTAGTTTTGGGAAGAAATTGTATTACCAAGTCCAAGCCTCTCTTTCACTATTTTATCATGCATTTCTGTCTGTTTTCCATGCATAATCTGCATGTGTGTTTCATTTATGAGCACTTCTCTTACACCTCCATTCCCCTCCTTTCCTTCTCACCTTAACACTGTACTTACCCTTTCTCCTAACACAATTAAGCCCTTCAAGCCTTACTTCTTTGTTTTTCTCCGTTCACGGCTGCCTTACCTTTTTTTTATGAAAAACATGTGAAAAACCATTCAAAAACACCGAAAACCTAACATCTGCCTTTTCTCCTTGAGTCTCCCACCACTGTACATCCCACTTCACACCGTTTACCTTTTACCTTTAACACTTACCGCTCGATCTTTGCTATTGTGATATTGCAAAATCACAAATCGCAAATCACATAGCTTAAATTTTCGCATCACGCTTACTTCTCATTCCGTCAATGCGATAAATTCACTGCAACATTCATAACACTTCGCACTTCGTAGAATTACCACATTGCAGATTGCAACCCACAACTTTTACCGCGTCGCCAATCGCACTTCGCACATTTTAGTTCATTCTTGTTAATCCTTACCGCTATTCCTTTAAACTTGCGATATTACGATTCACGACCCTCCACGTTACTCATCACACTTTTCATTTTGCATAATTTAATCCGTTGTTGGTAATCCTTACCACTATCCCTCTAAACTTGTGAAGTTGCGACTGTGACATTGCACATCGCAACTTTTGTCCGCTCCAAATTCATTTCTCATGCTATCATAAAGTTTTATAAGGGTTTAACCCCCTCTTTTTTCTTCCAAACCTCTTTCCATGTGTTAAACCCCCCATGTGCCTCTTTTATCCATTTTCTTCCCTCCAAGCTGCAAATTAACTCTTTTTAATTAGAATTAAGTCATGGATAGCCTAGTTGCATGAATATAAGCATGGTAGATAGATCATAGGATAAGTAGAGCGCACTTAGCTGTTTGGCCAAGTTAAGTGTGGTTTAGGATTAGTTTCCTTTCTACTATATGTTTTCTGCGAATTAAATTAGTTTCATTCTTTTCATTTCCTTTCATAAATTTAGTTATGTTTCCTTTCTGTCATTTCCTTCCATTAATTTACTTTCTAGTTGTTCTCATAGTTTAAGAAATATCACCCTCTCGTAAAGAAGAAGAGGATGACATGAACATAATGCATATGTTGCGTATATAGCTCTGTCCTCTATAGTATACTCTACTGGCCTTCCTCATTGATCATATCTAATAGAAAATGACCATACGTTATCACCTGGAACCTTTGAGTAAAAGACATGTTTACATTGGCTTGGAAAAACATAACAACCTTTTCTTGCTTCAAACTGCGATGTTTTAACCATTGGAAATCCATTTTCATGTTGAATAAAAGTTTTTTCATCATCACGTACATTCATTCGTAGCCTATACCATTTGACGTTGAAAAAAACTAATTTGAAGGAATTAAAGTCACTCTCAACTATATCATCTAAATACCCATAATATGTTATGAAACCAGCTCCAAAAATAGAAGGATAGAGAGATCAACGCCTTAGAAATCAGCCACTTCGAGGGCGAAACCTCCTTTACATTACATAAATGAAAAATTCTTGGATGATACAAATGACAAAACCTCCTTTCTATATATAGGATTTCATGGGGTCACAATATAATCCTAGCCAAACTAACAATAATAAAAAGTAGTGAGGTTTTATGGGGCACAATAATAACAATATGGGGACTACAGGTTTATAACAATAATAATAATGGGGCTACATAATAAGGGACTACACTAGTAATATAGGGACCTAACATGCCCCTCTCCTTCAAACAAGTGTTGTCCTCAACGCTTGATTTTTTCTTGATGCTTATGTATAAAATTCTCATCCTCCCATGTGGAATATTCAACAAGTAATTTATTTAATTTAAGCATGATGCCAATAATGGAGGGACAAGGAACCCCATATTACCTGGTGACTAGAGGAAATTGGATGTTGTGGGTGCAAGGTGGGATCTGTGCTGGTCGACAGTCACACGAAAGGTGTTTCGAATAGGCAGAGAAACAGGAAATAGGTCTATTTGAAATAAACCAATTTTAGTTACAACGCTCAATTTATATATTTTTATGGGAGGGAGAATAATGAGGTGAAATGGAGGGGATACGTGGCAGGGTCAGATTGGGTGAAGAGAAAGGGGAAGGGGTGAAGCATTATAAAGTTTCATGCTCGATGGTTACACTTACTTGACAGCGGTCCTAACCGCTGACGTGGTTGTCACGCCGGCATGGAAGGTATTAGGCACATCCATCCTCCTTCGATGGGGTGCCTAGGCGGGTTTGGAGACGGGGCTTGACCCCCCAGAATCCATCGTAGTAGTCGATCTGCACATTTACTCTATTGAATTTGACCTTTTTGACATGTTGAAAAATATTAAGGGAAATTATTAGAGTGATTTCCCTTTCTATGATAACTTCTTGTGATGTATTTTTACTTTTTCTTACTCATTATATTCTTCAATTATTATTATTTTTGTGTATCATGAAACAACTACCAAAACAAGAGAAACAATAAAACATAATCTATGATGCAAGTTAGGACCAATACCTCTCATTTTGAAAGTAAAACATGCAAATATCTTCTCTTCCTTATAGATATTTCAATTGAAAAATTCCAAGACCTTTAGACCAAGAACAATTACCCCTAATACCAAGTCGAACCTTTCTAGATGATGTGATTTCCTTGTCCTAGTTAAACCTAGTCAAATATATTCTAGTAGCACAACTTTGACCCCCAAATGCAGTATTTCAGTCTCCACTACAGACCTAAAATTTTTGGCCCCCTGCAGTTGCTACTACCACACGTGTGAGCTTCTTTTATCCTCCCAGGACTTCCTAATACATTTTCTTGGATTTATCTGACTTCTGTATCTTGAAGATAGCTTTGTGTGACCTTCACTTGACCTTATTGCCTTATCTCCTTCAAGATCAAACTTGTAGAGAAAAACCCTAGATCTGCAACAGAAACACTAGCCTTCCTTCACACATTTGAGAGAGAAATAACCCAAAACAAACTCTTCTTCATCCTCTTACTTATTTTATTCTTTCTTCCTCTTCCTCCTTCGCTTGGATGAGTGAGGAATAAATGTGCTTCAAGGAGGTTGAGTTTCCTCTATATAGGATTCTCAAAGGTGGATATGGCTCCTCAAATTAGGTCGACTTCCCAGCTACTAGGCCAAATTGATCTTGGAGGGAAGGACACAAATAATTTTCTTTACAAGTTACAATGTTCTTGGAGGGGTCTTCAACTTATGACAATGACTCTTTTGACTTCTTGAACTAGGAAAAACCCTAAAAGAACTCAATGCGTGCTTGACCTATAAAATAAAATACCTTGAGCATGAAGCCCACGCTAAAATAATAATAATAATAATAATTTCCTTTCATTTTACAATATACAAGAATAAAAATTACATTTCATATTTATGAAGACCGAACCTAGTTACACATTTTTCAACACTCACTCTTAACTAGGAAGGTATTCATAAATGGTACATGGAAGTTCTCAATTTGAAGAGATATCATAAGAAGAGTCAGATTGGTAACTCATATGTTTAGCATCATATCATCCGACATTGTCACATATCAAGGCCTTGAATTAAGATCTACCTCTCCATAAGATCCGAGCACAATGATGGCGATACCAATGAATTATAGACACCATCATCATTTTATCTCAAGGTACATATCCCACTCATGTGTTCACAAAGTATGACCTTCCTTGGACTATTATTATCTTGGATAACTAGTACTCAAATAATATCGATCGAGGACTACTATTATTTTGGATTCCCTACCTCAAAGAGTATCATATTCCATATGCTTACCCAATCCTCCATTCTGTTTTCCCAAGTTAAGATAAGAATGATGTGCCTATCTCTCCCTCTCAACCATAATATAGAGGTTTGGATCAAAATAACTCTTTGCGAAGCCTAATCTATGCATATATGCATCCATCATAGAATACCATGCCCTTGGTGCTTGTTTGAGGCCATATAATGCCTTATTTAATTTACAAACATATGCCTTACTATATTTAACTTCAAATCCCAAGGGCTGTTATATATATAATTCATCATCAATTGTGCCATTCAGGAATGCAATCTTGATATCCATTTGGTTGAGGTTCCATCCCATCAATGTTGGCAAAGAGACCAACGAAAAAATTGTAGTATAAATTGATGTTGGAGAAAATGTATCCTCATAGTCGAAACCTTCTCGTTGAGAGAAACCCATAGCCACAAATATTTCCTTATATTTATCAATGCTTCCATCTGCCGCATGTTTAATCTTGTAGATACACTTGGAAGTTACCACAAATTTGTCTTCAGGCCTAAGTATGACCTCTCAAACTCCATTCTTCATTATAGATTGATATGCTTCATTCACGAAATCCTTCCATTCTTGGTGAGTGACAACTTCTTCAAAAGTGGATGGATTTTCTTTTATTAGTTTTTTCGTGTAGGATGCATACCTAGAATATCGTTTGGGCTTCTTTATTTACCTGAATGTTCCTTGATCTGCTCCATGAAATTCTGCATCTAGAAGTGTAGACTTCAACCAATTAGGTCTCTTTCTAGATTCAAGGATAGACATAGGTTTTATAGGTTCACTGGGACCTTCATCTTCATGATTTTCTTCCTCATGTCCCTAGCAAAGTCTTCTTCGAATACAAGAAGTTCTTCATCATCAGAGTTCGTAGGGAGATCCTTTGATTTATTGTATGCAATAATTTCATCAAGTATCACATCCCGACTAACTTCTATCTAGTGTCCTTCCTTTATGAGATCCTATAGGACTTAGATCAATTTCCATAGCCTACAAATTTCCCCTTCATGCCTAATGGATCTAACTTCTTTCTCTTGTCCTTAGGTATATGAATGTATATAGGAAAACCAAAATTTCGGAGATGATCCACGATACGTTTCTTCCCGGTGAACACTTCTTCGGAGTTTTATTGTCTAGAGATATGTGGGGACTTTGATTTTGTATGTATACAACTGTCTTTGTAGCTTCACCCCATAGGAATTTTGGTAAATATTGATCATGTATAATTTATTTTACCTTATATTTTATGAATCAATTATTTTGTTCTACAACTCAATTTTGTACAGGATTATATGGGACTATCAACTCCCTCTTCATCCCAGACTCCTTATAGAAAGTGATGATTTACTTAGATGTATATTCTCCTCCACTATCAGATCTTAATATCTCGATTCTCCTTTCTACAAGGTTCTCTACTTCAACTCTGACTTCTTGAAATTTGATAAATACTTCATCCTTGGATTTCATTAAGTAAGCCAATTTTTTCCTTGAATGATCATCTATAAATGTAACATAATATAGATAACCTCCAAGTGATTTAGGAGTTATAGGACAACAAACATCAGAATGAATAGGATCCAAGATTTATTTTGACCATGAAGCATTGCTTCCAAATGGTCTCTTTGTGTTCTTACCCTGTGAAAAAACCTTGCATACTCCTTCATGATCTTCTTTCAGTTCGAGCATTCCATCTACTATTGTATTTAGGGTTGGAAGGATTTTGAAATGGAGATGAAAAAATATTCCTTCACGAATCCCAATTAATATAAAATTTTATATGCTTGATTTTTTACCCCATACTACAACTTTTCCATCAATGAAATCCACTCTATTACCTTTATCTTCTAAACTTGAAATAGAGAGTAAGTTGTTCTGCAAACCTACAACAAATAATATGTTGTTGAGATGAATATTACCTCCATTTTCTAGCTCTATTAAGGTTGATCCAATTACCTGGGCATGATATATCTTATTATCTCCAAGTTATATGGAGTAAGACGACTTTCCTTTTGATAGAGACTTTTTTTTTTGTGATGACCAGTCACATTCCTTGATGCTCCAATTTCTATCATCCAAATGCTCTCATCTTGAAATGTTCATGTGAATGCTGAGAAGATTCCCTCGTCTTTTGTCTTGGTCACTTCCTTATTTGGAGTAAATAATATATTCCATACTTCTTTGATACCTTTCTTGAGCTGGATTTCTACCTTTAAACACTTCTCGAAAAACTTAATTTAGTAGAGATATAAATGATTCCCTTAGCCAATCTTGGCTCTGATACCATGTTGATAAATATTAAGGGTAATGATTAGAGCGATTTCTCTTTCTATGATAAATTTTTAATTTTTATTACTAATTAGATTCTTAAGTTATTATCATGTTTTTGTATCATCAAACAACTTCCAAAACAAAAATAACAAGAACAAAGAATATAGGATTCAAGCTAGGCCAAAACCTCTCCTTTTGAGGGAAAAACCCACAAATATTTTCTATTCCTTATAAATCTTTCAATTGACGAATTCCAGGACCTCTCGACCAAGACCAATACCCTCCAAGTCCAAGTCAAAACTTTCTGGATGATATGATTTCCTTTTCCAAGTTAAACCCATTCAAATATCTTCCAGTAACACAACTTCGACCCCCAGTTGTAGATTTTCAGCCTCCATTGCTTACCTGAAATTTTTAGCCCTCCGATAGTTGTTTCTACCACACATGTGAGCTTCTTTTAGCCTCCCAAGACTTCCTAAGACCTTATATTGGATTTCTATGATTTTTGAAGCTTGAGGATATCTTCTTGTGACCTTCGATTGACCTAATTTCCTTCTGTCCTTCCAGATTGAACTTGTAGAGAAAAAACCTAGGTCTGCTGGAGAAACCCTAAACTTCCTTCACATGTGTGAGATAGAAATAGCCCAAAACAAAGTCTTCTTTGTCATATTCCTTCTCCGCTAACTTATTCCTATTACTCCTTTTCTTGGATGAGTGAGTGCTTAATGTGCTTCAAGGAGGTCGAGTTTCCTCTTTTATATAGGCTTCTCAAAGGTGGATGTGGCTCCTCAAATTAGGCTGATTTTTGAGCGTCCATGCCAACTTGATATTGGATGGTATTTTTACACTTTTAAGGACACCGATATTTTCCTTTACAAGTTACAATGTGCCTGAAGGCATATTCAATTTATGACAATAAATATTTTGACTTCTTGACCTAGGAAAAACCCTAGAAGCATTCAATGGATGTTTGACCTATAAAATAAAAGACCTTGAGCATGAAGCCCATGCTCCAAAAATAATAATAATAAATTTATTTCATTTTACAATATACAAGAATCAAAATTACATTTCATTTTTATGAATAAAAAGCCTAGTTACACATGTTTCAACACAATGGGTAGGTGCGGACTTAACAAACACACTCCTTAACTTCCTATATTCTCACTGGGATGAGGCCGCTTTGAGATGGACAATGATCTACCTGATAGGTGACCACTGTTTAACCATTAGATTAAAAAAGTAGGGGGAGGACCATGCTCCATAATATCTTCTCCTTTTTCTTCTTTTTCTTTGTTTTCTATCTTTCATTTAGAGTCCCAAACATTATTTGAGCTCATGAACCAAAATCCTTTGCAATATAAACATTTTAAGGAAAAAAAAGGGGAGAACAACGTTGGCTCCTATTGGGGATATTTCTTTGCTGGAAGGGCACTGAGAACCTAGATATTAGTGCATTATCCATTAGGAATGGATTAAAATATATACATATACACAATACTGAAAAGAAAACAAAACACTCTAGTATTTACAATGAATCACTGATATTTAAAATGAAAGTGGACAAATGTATTTAGTGATGAAAGTAGTGCTTGAGTTACTGCCCACTTAAAGGAAGCTCAAACATTTCACCATCCAAATTTTCCAATAGAAATGTGTTGTTCCCTTTGACTTAAACTATATTAAAGGGCCCAAACCAAAAAAGGATCAAATTTTCCATGTTTACCTTCTTCCTCTCTCCTGACATCCCATATGAGAACAAGGTCACATGGTTGAAAAATTATGTCCTTGGAATTTTTGTAAAACATAGCTTTCATATTGTCCTGGTATTTCATTAAAATCTGAGTCACCTATTCTTCGTTCTCTTGTAGTCTCACCAACTGATTCATCCTCTCGGTCAAGGAATTAGGCTCTTCCTCTGCACCTTGAATTATTTTTTTCCACAAGCATGGCCAATTGAGCAGGAAAAAGTGTTGAAGTCCCATACACTATTTTAAATGGAGACCTACCAGTTGATATCTTAGTGGTGACTCTATTAGCCCATAATGAAAATCTGAGTTGAAAATCCCAATTCTTATTGTTTTGTGCTATGATCTTCTTGAGGATCTTGACCAAGGTCTTATTGGATGATTCTACCAAGCCATTTTCCTGTGGATAATAAGCAACAGAGTGTCCCAAAATGATATTATACCTCTAACAAAAACTGATAAACTTGGAATATTTGAACACTTGAGCATTATTAGTAACTATCTTCCTTGGACAACCGAATCTATCTATAATGTTTTTCTCCATGAACTTAATGACCACTATGTCAGTTGCATTCCTAGCAGGGACAAATTCCACCCATTTGGTTAGATAGTCTATTGTTTTAAGGATCCACTTATGTTTTCCACTAGATGGTGGATGCATTTCCCCAATGAAGTCTAGCCCCCATAGTCTAAATTGTTTGTCCACAAAAACTGGGTTTGGAGGGATGGGTGCAAACTTATGTTTTTTCATAAAATATTTTGTATTCTTTATAATTATTCACTTGATTATGCACATCTCCAAAAAATTTAGGCCAATTGAAGCTGAATTTCAAAATCTATGTGATGTTACATTCTAGTTTTAGTGTCCTCCACAAGAAAAACCATGAAATTCATCTATTATTTTGGGGACTTCTTCTTCAACCAAGAAAATTAGCAGAACTCCCACAAGATCCTTCCAATACAACTGATCACTGGAGATAACAATTTTTTGTGCCTAGAGCCTCAAATATTTGTACTTCACTCTCTTTAGCTCAGGTGGGCATTCCAAAAATAAAAAATAATAGACAATGATTTTATACTTGCCAGAAATCAACTACTTCATTGCAATTTGTTGTGCTCCTCCCTTGGTATCCTCCTATTTGTCTTGCTTTTTTGATTATGAGTTTTAAACTAAAATATTTATACATAACACCTGACAATTAGCTTCTGGAAATGTCTTAGCCAATCCTTGACATTTTACCAATTTGGTGGGCTTGATATCCATGTCATATTCTTGAATTTTTGCTATCCATTTGCCTCTCTTGCCTTCATTGTCTCCCTGTGTGAGAATGTCCTTCATAATTTCTATGGGAACATAACAAATTACCCTATATTGTAAAATATATACCCTAAAAACTTTCAATACCTTAACTAGAGCATAGACATTCTTTTCTAGGATATTATATTTGAGTTCTGCATCTCTGAACACTTGGATGAAAAATGCAACTCGCTTCTTCTTCTCTTATTTTTTCTTCTAAAACAAGACAATTGCAACAATGTTAGGAGAAACAAAGCCTAAAATATGAAAAAAGGCTTTTGATAGTCAAGACTTGTCAAAACTAGTGCCTCCCCAAAGGCCCCTTTGATTCTAGAAAATGATTCCCTTGCTTCTGTTGTCCATTTAACTTCTCATTATTTATTTAACATATCAATAATCCCCCTCACAATTTCAGCATAATTGGGTACAATATTTCTCAAGAAACTAATTTTTCCTAAGAAAAACTGAGTCTCCTTTTCATTTCATGGAAAATGGATACTACTAATTTCTTCCACTCTCCTAGGATCAATCTTCACTCATCGTCTTGAAACTATGTTCCCCAACAATTTTCCTTCTCTGCAGGAAAATTGGGATTTCTTTGGATTCAATAACAACCCAAATATCCTGCATTTTTCAAATGTTTGTTGCAAGTGCTGCAAGTGTTCCTCAACAAAATTTTGGAAGACTGTTATGTCATCCAAGTATATTACAACAAGCTCATCTTCTCCCCTATGAAGGCTATATAAATTTCCCTCTAAAAAGTGACACCAACATTCATGATGCCGATATTCATTCTGGTGTACATGCATGTTCTCCAAGGTGTGGTGAATGGAGTCTTTTTCTGATCATTAGAATGCACAAAAATATGATTATATACATAGAACCCATCAATCATGGACAACCTTGAGGATGCTATCACATTTTAGAAAGTATAATCCATCTTAGGTAAAGGGTAATTATCTATTAGAGAAGGCCTATTCAATTTTATGAAGTCGACACACAATCTGATCTCTCCTTTTTTCTTCCTGATAGGAACTAGATTTTCCACCCAATCTGAATATCTCGAAGGCACAATGATCTTGTCGTGAATAATTTGTTGGAAATGTTTTCATTGATGGCAAAGGAGCACAAAGGAGCAACACCAAAATGAACAATAAGACAAAGGAGCAGATCAGGCAACAATGCGCAAAGAAGTAGAGGCAACACAGAAGCAAAGAAGCAGAGGTAGTAGAGGCAACAAAGAAGTAGAGGCAGAAAAGGAAGCAATTGAAAGCTCGAGATGGTGTAATGGTTATATGAATAACCAGAAGAACAAGATCATGATAGATTCACAGAAGAAACAATAAGCAGAGGCAGCAGAGGCAACGAAGACAACAGAGAAGCAGCAAAGGCGTGCAGTAAGCATAAGAATCCCAAGTCGGAGTGAATAGCGAATAGAAGAACAAGCTCAGGAGATATTCACAAAAGAAAAAAAGAAGCAGAGGCAGCATAGGCAACGAAGGCAGCAGAGAACCAGGAAGGCCATGCAACAAGCATAAGAATCCCAAGTCGGAGTGAATAGCGAATAGAAGAACAAGCTCAGGAGAGATCATCGCACTTAGAAACTGAATAAAGCTCAGGGAGGAGCAACGTGGAGGAACCGATGTTGCAGAGCGGCGACAGTATAAAGCTTAGGAGAGAATCACGTTGAAGAATACAAAACAATCTCATGAGGAGTAGGGTGGAAGAACTGGTGTTGTAGAGTGATGATAAGACTAAGAGAGAGATCACCTAGAAAATTTCCAAAGGTGGTGAACGAACGGTCAGGATTATATTGCAAAAGGGAAGGCAAGGGATGGACATTAGAGATTGAATCGATTCAGGAGCGATTACGCAAATCACAACATTTAAAATTTTAGCATTAAGGCGTCACATGGTAAGTTAAAGTATTTGCGATGCGAAGTGGAGAAGACACGTGTTGGCATGACACAAATTCAGTGATCATAAGAAATAGAGTATAACCACAAAGTAATCTTATGAAGTGTGAAGTACGATTAGATGAGGACCGTTAGATCTGGGGGAAAATCAACGACGAACGACAAATAGCGAGCCCACACAATGCAAATGTTAGCAAATAACGCTAAGGTATGTTAATTTGTTTGCGATGCAGTAAGGGTAGAAACTTGCGATGCGGTGAAAGGGAGGAGTTACGTGTCGGCACTGCACATTAGTGCACATTGTAGAGTTTATGGTTTTGTGCTTAAGGTTCACATGATAAGGTAAGTTGGATGCGATGCGATGCGATCACATATCGCATAAGACATGAGACGTGTTTAAGTTCTAAACGTTAAAAGTTGGAGGAAAGTATTTGTGATGTGTTGTGATTGGTTATAGGATTGTGGGACCTGAAAACTCCTGTTTTGCGTATATGTGCATCTTGTTATATGCGCCATGTTATAAAGTATACGCTGTTGATTTATAATCGTATGTATGTTAATATGTGTTGTTTGATTGTTGAAACATATGTATGTTGATAAAACTAAAAAATTGTAATTCGCGCTTTAAAAGGGAGTTTATGTGGGCTATACCCCATAGGTCACAAAGGAAATACCTGAATGCATGACAAAGGACCAGGAGCTGATGCAGAACAGTGTTGCAGCAGTGAGTCAAACGAAAAGGCTGGACACAACAAAGAAAGGCTCAGGTAAGAAAAAGGACCCAGAGCTCATGCAGAGCAGTGCAACAACATGGGTCGAGTCAGGCAGAAAAGGCAGTTATGCAACACCGTTGAAATACAACTGCAAAAACAGTAAAGGCAAAAGGAAAACAAGCAGAAGAGGACAAACACACAACAATGCTAAGAAATTGAAAGGGGTTGAGTAAAATAAATTGATTGTATATGTAAATATATTATTTATTTTATATTGTTTGTGATGCAAAGGCAAGTCTCCGTAGGAAAAGCAAAACTCCAATTTAATATTAAAAGGATTATATAGTGTTGTAACATCCTGAATATGCTGAGCGAGGAAATTAGAGGGTGGAAGTCAAAGAGTCATACCTGTTCATTTCATATTCCCATACGGAATGCAAACGACCATGAAGTAATATCTATAAATTATGTTATTGTAATGTGCATAGAGAGGTTAGAGAGTGGAAGAATAATAAGGAGTAGATAGAGAAGCTGTGAAGATCCAAAGCTAATAGAAAGCATATTTGAAGGCTGGAAGGACAACAGTGAAGAAGGAGTAAAACAGAGCTGATATCCAGGTAAATCAAAAAATGATTTTATTGTAGAGTGAGGAATTTGGTGCTTCCATATCAAGTTGTAGCTTGATAGATGTCCATTTGTAGCTGGTTGAGGTAGGATCCTCCTGTGGGTTGTAGCCTACATAAAAATACACGGGAGTTGGTGATTCTGTTTCAAGTTGTAGCTTGATATATGTCTAGTTGGAGCTGGTTGAGGTAGGAGTCTCCTGTGGGTTGTAGCTTGCAGAAAACAGATGGGAGTTGGAGCTTCCTTGCAAGTTGTAGCTTGTAGAATTTGAGGTGAATGGATTCTTTTTCTGATCATTAGAATGCACAAAAATATGATTATATCCATAGAACCCATCAATCATGGACAACCTTGAGGATGCAATCACATTTTAGAAAGTATAATCCATCTTAGGTAAAGGGTAATTATCTATTAGAGAAGGCCTATTAAATTTTATGAAGTCGACACACAATCTAATCTCTCCTTTTTTCTTCCTGATAGGAACTAGATTTTCCACCCAATATGAATATCTCGAAGGCACAATGATCTTGTCGTGAATAATTTGTTGGAAATGTTTTCATTGATGGCAAAGGAGCACAAAGGAGCAGCACCAAAACGAACAATAAGACAAAGGAGTAGATCAGGCAACAATGCGCAAAGAAGTAGAGGCAACACAGAAGCAAAGAAGCAGAGGTAGTAGAGGCAACAAAGAAGTAGAGGCAGAAAAGGAAGCAATTGAAAGCTCGAGATGGTGTAATGGTTATATGAATAACCAGAAGAACAAGCTCAGGATAGATTCACAGAAGCGACAAATAAGTAGAGGCAGCAGAGGCAATGAAGACAACAGAGAAGCAGCAAAGGCATGCAGTAAGCATAAGAATCCCAAGTCGGAGAGAATAGCGAATAGAAGAACAAGCTCAGGAGATATTCACAGAAGAAAAAAAGAAGCAGAGGCAGCATATGCAACGAAGGCAGCAGAGAAACAGGAAGGCCGTGCAACAAGCATAAGAATCCCAAGTCGGAGTGAATAGCGAATAGAAGAACAAGCTCAGGAGAGATCATCGCACTTAGAAACTGAATAAAGCTCAGGGAGGAGCAACGTGGAGGAACTGGTGTTGCAGAGCGGCGATAGTATAAAGATTAGGAGAGAATCACGTTGAAGAATACAAAACAATGTCATGAGGAGTAGGTTGGAAGAACTGGTGTTTCAGAGTGATGATAGGACTAAGAGAGAGATCACCTAGAAAATTTCCAAAGGTGGTGAACGAACGGTCAGGATTATATTGCAAAAGGGAAGGCAAGGGATGGACATTAGAGATTGAATCGATTCTGGAGCGATTACGCAAATCACAACATTTAAAATTTTAGCATTAAGGCGTCACATGGTAAGTTAAAGTATTTGCTATGTGAAGTGGAGAAGACACGTGTTGGCATGACACAAATTCACTGATCATAAGAAATAGAGTATAACCACAAAGTAATCTTATGAAGTGTGAAGTACGATTAGATGAGGACCGTTAGATCTGGGGGCAAATCAACGATGGATGACAAATAGCGAGCCCACACATTGCAAATGTTAGCAAATAACGCTAAGGTATGTTAATTTGTTTGCGATGCAGTAAGGCTAGAAACTTGCGATGCGGTGAAAGGGAGGAGTTACGTGTCGGTACTGCACATTAGTGCACATTTTAGAGTTTATGGTTTTTTGCTTAAGGTTCACATGATAAGGTAATTTGGATGCGATGCGATGCGATCGCATAAGACATGAGACGTGTTTAAGTTCTAAACGTTAAAAGTTGGAGGAAAGTATTTGCGATGTGATGTGATTGGTTATAGGATTGTGGGACCTGAAAAATCCTGTTTTGCGTATATGTGCATCTTGTTATATGCACCATGTTATAAAGTATACGCTGCTGATTGATAATTGTATGTATGTTAATATGTGCTGTTTGATTGTTGAAACATATGTATGTTGATAAAACTCAAAAATTGTAATTCGCGCGTTAAAAGGGAGTTTATGTGGGCTATACCCCATAGGTCACAAAGGAAATACCTGAATGCATGAAAAAGGACCAGGAGCCAATGCAGAACAGTGTTGCAGCAGTGAGTCAAACAAAAAGGCTGGACACAAAAAAGAAAGGCTCAGGTAAGAAAAAGGACCCAGAGCTCATGCAGAGCAGTGCAACAACATGGGTCGAGTCAGGCAGAAAAGGCAGTTATGCAACACAGTTGAAATACAACTGGAAAAATAGTAAAGGCAAAAGGAAAACAAGCAGAAGAGGACAAACACACAGCAATGCTAAGAAATTGAAAGGGGTTGAGTAAAATAAATTGATTGTATATGTAAATATATTATTTATTTTATATTGTTTGTGATGCAAAGGCAAGTCTCCGTAGGCAAAGCAAAACTCCAATTTAATATTGAAAGGATTATATAGTGTTGTAACATCCTGAATATGCTGAGCGAGGAAATTAGTGGGTGGAAGGCAAAGAGTCATACCTGTTCATTTCATATTCCCATACGGAATGCAAACAATCATGAAGTAATCTCTATAAATTATGTTATTGTAATGTGCATAGAGAGGTTAGAGAGTGGAAGAATAATAAGGAGTAGATAGAGAAGCTGTGAAGATCCAAAGCTAATAGAAAGTAGATTTGAAGGCTGGAAGGACAACAGTGAAGAAGGAGTAAAACAGAGCTGATATCCAGATAAATCAAAAAATGATTTTATTGAAGAGTGAGGAATTTGGTGCTTCCATATCAAGTTGTATCTTGATAGATGTCCATTTGTAGCTGGTTGAGGTAGGATCCTCCAGTGGGTTGTAGCCTACATAAAAATACACGGGAGTTGGTGATTCTGTTTCAAGTTGTAGCTTGATAGATGTCTAGTTGGAGCTGGTTGAGGTAGGAGTCTCCTGTGGGTTGTAGCTTGCAGAAAACAGATGGGAGTTGGAGCTTCCTTGCAAGTTGTAGCTTGCAGAATTTGAGGTAGTAGCCTCCTGTAGGTTGGAGCCTACAAAAAATAAATGGTGAGATGGATTTGGAGCTTGCCTTTGCATCACAACAATAATAAGATGTGGTTTTCTCCCTTATGGGTTTCCACTTATATTTGTTGTCCAGGTGCATGATAATTATGTGTTGATATTCTGTATTTAATTTGCTTAATACTTGCTGCTCACATATTAAGATTGTTGTTTCATTTTATAATAAGGTGATCATGAAAAGAAGGTATAATTAAGTTTAAAGGAAAGTTTTAAAAGTCCATGAATGTATTAAACTGATTCACCCCTCCTCTCAGTTTAACTAAGGGTTCAACAATTGGTATCAGAGCCAGTTCCTTCTGTATCAGTTTAACAACTGGAAGGAGATCCTAGGTCCCCAATATGGCTAGCCTAGAAGGATGCTCAACAAATAAAGCCCCATTTTTTACTGGCACAAACTATGCTTTCTAGAAAATAAGAATGGGGACATACATAATGTCTCTAGGAATAGAAGTTTGGGCTGATGTGGAAGAAGGATATGCTCCAAAGGATACTGACACAGAAAAATATGCCAAACAAAATTTCATAGCCAATGCAAAAGCCAGGAATTCACTTTTGAGTGGTCTATGTGAGTCAGAATTTATCAAAGTAATGCATAGTGTGACTGCCAAAGAAATCTGGGACACATTAGAAAGTATCCATGAGGGAGATAAAAAGGTGAAGATGGCCAAACTGCAAGCCTATAGAGCTGAGTTTGAAAATGTAAAAATGTGTGAAGATGAATATGTAGCTAGTTTCTTCTTAAAGGTTGCAGAAGTTGTGAATAACGTCAAAGCTTTAGGAGAAACCATTAAGGAATGTGTAATTTTACAAAATATATTGAGATATTTACCATCCAGGTTTAACCCTAAGGTTTCTATCATAAAAGAAGCAAAAAAATTGGAAACATTGACCATGAACCAATTGCTTTGAAACTTAACGACCTATGAGATGAGACTTCCAAAAGGGAAGTCAAATGTGAGGGAGGCAACCTTTAAGGTTGATAAGTGCATAGAAAAGAAGGAAGGTACATGCTCCTGCTCTGATGAAGAAGAGGCCAAATTTGTCAGAAGATTGGAGAAAGGCACATGTAAGTATAAAGGTAAGCTTCCATTTAAGTGATTTAACTGTGGAAGAGTGGGGCACTATGCATCTAAATGTCCTCATAAGAAAACAAAGAAACGACCACAAGAGACAGAGAAAACCAAAATAAATAACTGGAAGAAAGGGAAGAGATTCAATAGAAAATCATTTTATGATCAGCAAGATAGAAGTGCATTTGAAAGCTCAGGTTAATCCTCAAATGAAAAAGGAACCTTTGAATTTGTGTTGATGGCCAAGGAAGATCCTGAAGGATTCCTTCTAGTAGATGAGGAAGAAGGTGAGGTAGATCTTGAGGGGGAGCTAATGAGTGCCCTGGAGGAAATAGACAGACTTAAACTCAAGTGCAGAAAATAGAAAGACATTCTCTTTAAATATGTAAATGAAGAACCAAATTCGGAAAACCTCATTCAGTTGAAAGTAGAACTTGAAGAAGCTAAGAAGGTGGAAGACATTCTGCTAAAGCAAATTAAAGATAAAAATCAGGAGCAAGAGAAATTGGAAGAAGAAGTAGTATGCCTGAGAAAGAAATTAGAAAATTCCCAAAGGGAATTATCTATGAACACTCCACAAATGAAAAGCTCTGAACAACTGGACAAAATACTAAATGCTCAAAGATATCCTCTCATAAAGGCTAGGATAGGCTACGAAGTAGAAACCAGTAAGTCCAAGGTAGAAGATAACAAGAATATCATTTTTGTAAAATCTGTAAAGGATAATGAAGCAACTCAAAAGATTCCTACAGAAGTAGAAGCCAACAAGAACATGATTTACAATGAAGTAAACAAAACCAAGCATCAACCTCAAATGAAAAAGAATGAAATGAAGAAATAGTTAGCTGAAAAAGGCTCATACACTCCTGAATATGAAGTGAATAAATTCGGAAGCTATCAAAGGAGGTTCTTTCCTCCTATGAGAAGTATCACTTGTTTTCCTGCCACAAACCTGGAAATATTGCAACATACTGTAAGACAAAGAAAATCCAGTCTAACCAACTAAAGATGCAACCAATTAAAGGACTACCTCAAGCAAAAAAATGGAGAAGACAATCTACCACCAGGTACACTAATCATTTCCATGGCTACTGTTTTTCATGCAATAAATTTGGACATAAATTTGTTGAATGTAAATTGTGTTAAAAAAGGGGAATAAAATGCCATACATTAGCTCAATCTTACTTAGGTAAAATAAGATGTTATTCATGCCATAAGCTTGGTCACAAAGAAAAAGACTGTAAGTTGCCATATACATTAAAGAAATCTAGACATATGATGGAATCCAATCAAATAAAACAAAACTGTGAATTAAAAAGAAGTGCAGGCATTATGAAGAACCCCAATAAAGTATGGAAGGAAAAGATAAAGGGGGAGCATGTTACCTCAATAACATAATGAACCCATCATAGTATCAGGGGGAGATGCTCTAGGAAGAAACACAAATATCTAGCCAGTAATAGATAAGAAGCAACATCCCAGGGGGAGAGAAGTTCATAAATAGTCCCCATAAAAGGTAGTCTAAGAAGAGCTCCTTGGAATAAGAATAACTAAAATTTCAGGATTGGAAAGGACAATTCCTCTGACAGAGAACTATAGAGGAAGAAGGAAATGTGAAGCATTCAATAACCAACAATTTGATGGAAGGAGAGAAGGCAGCAAGCAGCTATGGTGGTAGAGGTAACATTAGCCATGAGCATGTAAGCTAAGAAGACAACAACACACTAAGTGATGAATGGTTAAAATAAAAAAAATTATGTTTCACGCTTTAGAACTGGAAAGATCCATAGAGGATGATCACATGGTGCATCACACTACAAGAGTTAACAATGAAAAAAAATTAAGAAGGATGAGTAAGAGAAATTTTTATCATCATTATATCATCACATCACTCATCTATATAAAGTCCCCTTGGAGGAAAGAAGTTAAATGAGTGATAAAACTATAAGTGGTATGCCCTTGTAGATTCCAAGTAAAGAAAGTAAAGATGTCTTCCCGAAGATGATTATGTTAGAACAATTGAAGTGTATATAGAGTAGCAATAATTCTGGAACAGTCCTAGAAAGGAATATGCAGTGATATTATTTTAAAACAAAATGACAGAATAAGAAAAAGGTTAATGATGCCAAGATCAGATTCAATATATTAATGATTGCTGTGGAGAGGTCAATAGTAGGAACTATGAAGGTTGTCTTAACTATGGGTGCATGTGCGAGCTGAAGTGCAATTACTGCATGAAATTAGTATCAATTGGTATTTGGAACAAGCAGCCAACCTATCAACATAATACCAAGTGTTATCAGTGGAGTAGTGGTATGGTACAGGTCCTCAAGATCAAAATATTATAGCAGAAGTACATCAAGGTAGTATTCCCAACGTTATCTGCATTATCAAAGATTGAAAAGGTCAATAACAGTGCTAAAGGATCATTATATTGTTTACACTTGAAGTATTATATTGAGCATTGAAGCAGTATCTATTTCTAGATATAACTGCATGCCTTCCTCAAGTCAGTATATATATATGTTCAAGGCCTCTTTCTTAAGATCATTCATAAAACTGTGTGAAGTTTGTTTGCTGAGATTTCAATTAAACAACTTAAAGATGTTTTGTTGAAAATCATTATGTTAGAATAATTAATGTATCTGAAGTATGAAGGACTAGTTGTATTAATATTATGATTGACTCTCAAAGAGTCTTTTATTGATTCATCTAAAGCTTAATTTAGCAGAAACGATTTAATGGTATCTCACCATTGCAGAGAGGTTGATCATTTCCATACATATAGTGAGATTGACCAATGAATTGAATGTATCTAAGCCTCAAGGGTTTGTTTTGAAAATACTTTGTGAAATATTAAAGTCATTACGTCTTTTATATTGAAATATGGTCTAGTTTTACAACAAGTTATAAGGATTCTTGAGATTCATTGTTCACATCAGTATCAAGGGCCTTTCAGCTGTTAGTGTAATATCCCTGTTAGTATTCTAGCACATATCACCACCAATAGGCAATGAAGGTAAAACAAAACTACAAAATATATATTGGCATCATCATATTTCAACAGATGTGTACTGTAGATGTGTATCATAGAAGAAGACATATTCATCTACAATCTTCCTCAACATATATGTATCTCAGATGAAGGTCATAATATAAACTGAAGTATATTTGGAGCAGTATTTACATGTCATATGGAGTATTCTTAGTATTTAAGTATTATTCCAATAATGCATCTTTGATTATATAAGTCTGGTACATTTTGTTCTATGAAGTGTCCTTATCATCACTTTCAACTTTATACAAGTGCAAGGAGTCTGTGATTTGGGATGGTATCATCTTATTGAGTATATACATACAAGTTCAATGATCCTCAAAGTGTTCTCCCAATAACTCTTGTACACCAGTCTGGAGCAGCAAGGTATAAATTCAGAAGAAGAAGGCCTATACACAACTCAAAGAGAAATAATGCAAGGATAGAAACTACACTGGGAAATGTGCAACTCTTTGCCACTAATGTAAAAGGGGGAGGAAAATAAAGTAGAAGAAGAAAGGCTCTTCTGAAAAGCAAGCAGAGGAAGAAATACAAGACACTTTCAGAATGAAATGGGGAGGAAGTATTGGAGTATTGGTGGATATGTTGCCATCAATGCCAAAGGGGGGGACTGTTAGAAATATTATCATTGATGGAAAAGGAGCACAAAGGAGAAGCACCAGAAATAACAATAAGACAAAGGAGAAAATCAAGAAACAATGTGAAAAGAAGCAGAGGTGGCAAAGGTAGCAAATGAAATCTTGAGACACTGTAATGGTTATATGAATAACAAGAAGAATAAGCTCAGGAGAGATTCGCAGAAGCAGCAAAGAAGCAGATGTAGCAGAGGCAGTGAAGGCAACATAGAAGCAACAAAGGCATACATCAAGCGTAAGAATCCCAATTCAGAGTAAATAATGAATAGAAGAACAAGATCATGAGAGATTCACAGAAGCAGCAAAGAAGCAGAGGCAGCAGAGGCAGTGAAGGCAACAGAGAAACAACAAAGGCATGCAACAAGCGTAAGAATCCCAAGTCGGAGTGAATAGTGAATAGAAGAATAAGCTCAAGAGAGATCGGCGCACTTAGAAAATGAATAAAGCTCAGGGAGGAGCAACGTGGAGGAACCGGTGTTGCAGAGCAGTGACAATATAAATCTCAGGAGAGAATCGCATTGAAGAATATAGAGCAAGCTTAGGAGGAGTAGCGTGGAGGAACTGGTGTTGCAGAGCGGCGATAGGACTAAGGCAGAGACCACTTAGAAAATTTCCAATGGAGGTGAATGAATAGTTAGGATTAGATTTCAAAAGTGAAGGCGAGAGATGGATGACGAAGATCGAATCTCTTCAGGAGCGATTTCGCAAATCACAACATTTAAAAGTTTAGCGTTAAGGCGTCACATGGTAAGTTAAAGTATTTGCAATGCGAAGTGGAGAAGACACATGTTGGCACGATGAAATTTCACAGATCGCAAGAAATAGATTATAACCACAAAGTAAATATTATGAAGTGTGAAGTGAGATCAAATGAGGACCGTTAGATCTGGGGGAAGATCAATGGAAGACGGAAAATCGCAAGCCCTCACATCGCAAATGTTAGAAAATAGTGATAAGGTATGTTAATTTGTTTGCGATGCGGTAAGGTTAGAAACTTGCGATGCAGTGAAAGGGAGGAGCCATGTGTTGGCACTACGCATTAGCGCACATCGTAGAGTTTATGGTTTTGTGCTTAAGGTTTGCACGGTAAGGTAAGTTGGATGCGATGCGATGCAATCGCATATCGCACAAGACATGAGATATGTTTAAGTTCTAAACGTTAAAATTTGTGGGCAAGTATTTGCGATGTGTTGTGATTGGTTCTAGGATTGTGGGACCTGAAAACTCCTCTTCCGCGTATATGTGCATCCTATTATATGCACCATGTTATAAAGTATACGCTGTTTATTGCTAATCGTATGTATGTTAATATGAGATGTTTGATTGTTGAAACGTATGTATGTTGATAAAACTCGAAAATTGTAATCCGTGCTTTAAAAGGGAGTGTATGTGGGCCATACCCCACAGGTCACAAAGGGAAGACCTGAACGCATGACAAAGGACCAGGAGCTCGTGTAGAACAGTGTTGCGGCAGTGAGTCAAACAAAAAGGCTGGACACAATAAAGAAAGACTCAGGTAAGAAAAGGGACCCGGAGCTCATGAAGGGAAGTGCAACAACATGGGTCAAGTAGGGAAAAAAGGGCAGCTATGCAGCACAGTTGAAATATAACTGCAAAAACAGGAAAGAAAAAAGGACAGCAAGTAGAAGAGGACAAATGCACAGAAAAGCTAGGAAACTAAAAGGGGCTGAGTAAAATAAATTGATTGTATCTGTAAATATATTATTTATTTTATATTTTTTGTGATGCAAAGGCAAGTCTCCATAGGCAAAGCAAAACTCCAATTTAATACTGAAAGGATTATATAGTGTTGTAACATTCTGAATATGCTGAGCGAGGAAATGAGAGGGTGGAAGGCAAAGAGTCATACCTGTTCATTTCATATTCCCATATGGAATGCAAAAAACCATGAATTAATCTCTATAAATGATGTTTGTAATGTGCATAGAGAGGTTAAAGAGTGGAAGAATAAGAAGGAGCAGATAGAGAAGCTGTGAAGATCCAAAGATAATAGAAAGCAGATTTGAAGGTTGGAAGGAAAATAATGAAGGAGTAAAACAGAGCTGATATCCAGGTAAATCAACAAATAATTTTATTTTAGAGTGAGGAAGTTGGTGCTTCCATATCAAGTTATAGCTTGATAGATGTACAATTGTAGCTGGTTGAGGTAGGAGCCTCCTGTGGGTTGTAGCCTGCAGAAAAATACATGGGAGTTGGTGTTTCCGTTTCAAGTTGTAGCTTGATAGATGTCCAGTTGGAGTTGGTTGAGGTAGGAGCCTCCTGTGGGTTATAACCTACAGAAAAAATATGGGAGTTGGAGCTTCCTTGCAAGTTGTAGCTTGCAGAATTTGAGGTAGTAGCCTCATGTAGGTTGGAGCCTACAGAAAATTAGTGGTGAGAGAGAGTTGGAGCTTGCCTTTGCATCACAACAATAATAAGATGTGGATTTCGCCCTTATGGGTTTCCAATTATATCTGTTGTCCAGGTGCATGATAATTATGTGTTGATATTCTGTATTTAATGTGTTGTTATATCTGTTGTCCAGGTGCATGTTGGGTTTCCCCTTGGCTAGTTTAACTAATTTAGGTTGCTTCTATGTGCCAATGTTACAATATTTTGTATCATGTTCCTTCTTGGTTGATTTTAATATAAAATCATTAGTGTCAAATAGTTTTTCCAATGGAACCAACCCCTTTGGGATTATGTTTCCTTTCAACTACAATATTTCCTGCCCAACGATAGATTCTTTCGAAGGAACATGTTGTTCGGTTCCTTCAACTTCATCCATATCTTCAGCTTCCTGGTCAATTACAGAATTGGAAAATTCTCATATCACCTCCATAAAATTTTTAATATGATCTTTTTCCTCAAACACTTTCCAATATTTTACATTGTCTGGTATTGAAGGTTTGTACCTGATCTCAACTTCATATCTGAGTAGGGGATTTTGTGGTGGCTTGAAGGTGCTGGCTGAATCGCTAAGGAATCGGCCATTCTATTTTCTCTCTAGAAAAAAACTGAATATTTATTTCCAATAAGAAGTTCTCAATTAGATCCCACACCCCATTCTTGAAAGATTTCAACTTGGGATGCTTGGTTTGGTACTGTTTTCTAATTTGTTTTATAATCATTTCAAAATCTCCAAAAACTGTTAAACATCCAATTTTTAGTTTTTTGGTAGCTTGTAAGCCCAACAACAATGATTCATATTCAACTATGTTATTGTGGTGTAAAATTATAACTTTTATGATAGAGGGATAAGGTTACCTTTTGTGTATATCAACAACACACTTGCTACATTTCTTTCTTTCGCGTAGGCCCCATTAAAATATAATTTACAAACCTCGTAAAACTCCATTTATTACTTTATCACCTGTGTGGGAAATCACACTTGGTTTTCCTCCCTAACTTGATCATATATTTACCACAAGAGGCATGATATATCCTTTTCCTGGCCATATACTGGATAATTGTTGGGACTATCTACTATAGTAACATTTTTTACAAATCTAGATTCCCTGTACAACCTATGTTCTTCTCCACCAAAACATAGAATAGTGGCATATGTGAGAATGAGTTTCATTGAACCCAAAAGCTTCATTCCCCATGATATAGAAATAAGCATGCAAATATTGCAGGAATTTATGCAACCATAATATCCATCACCACACCCTTCACAGGGATTTGAGCTAAATTAATCACTAAATCCTTGTTCATCCCAAGGCATTTTACTCTTTTAGAATCAAAGGAATATAGGTCTTTGTATGACATTCTTATCTGCAAGCCTAACTGCTCCATAATATATAGAGGCATTAAATTATGGGAAGTTCCTAAATCAAGCATACAATTATTTAGCACCAGATCATGAATCATTAATGTAACATAAACGAAGGAGTGGAATAGTCCTGCTCTTCCACATGTGGGCCAAAAATGACTACAAGTATCCCTTCCTACAAGTTCAAACTGTCTTGTGTTGAAGTAACATGAGACACATCCATGAGTTCATAGATTTTCCTTTTATAGGGAGGTCGTTTCAACAATTCATCAGAAGGGAAATATATCCCCACTTTTTTTCCAACTAAGTTTGATAATTAAAAGCAAAGTGATTCTTCTCTAATTTTACTTGGTCTAATGTCCCTTTACTTTCTTGATGCACTAACTTAGGTTTCATAGGTTGTCTTACTCTATTTGCAATTTCAGGTTTAGAAGGTGTAGGATGGGATTTTTCTCCTTTTTTCATTGAGCATGAATTAACATGATGATTTCTATTATCATTTAGCTTTCATGTGGTGTGTTGAGAAGGTTATTCACCTTGATCTTGTGTTTGAGATATTTTACTAGATCTCAAGTCATAAATCCTGTGCAACTCTACTTGCATGAAATCTGTAAAATACCTGCATTAATCATCTATCTCTTCTTTATCCAAGGGAGAATCTAGATCATCCTCCTCTCCTCCTTGTGCTTCTATTTCATGCTCTTCTTCTGATAGAGTTGAGTATTAATTCTACTGAACATCAAGAGAATATTCAATGCCTTCCTCAAGATTATCTTTTATTTACAAGGGTGGTTGTATTTGTTATTGGTGGTTTTTTATTTCTCTTTTAAGGAGTTTCAAAGGAGGTATCCTATATTAGGGATTGGAGTTTTTGTTGGGACCTTATTGTATCCATCGAGGAGCGTTTTTTTATCCAACTCTAACTTCACTAGATTGTTTGAGAGGTTTCTACTCAACTTATTCATCTCATCCAACTTCTTCTAATGATTTTCCTTGACTTAACCAGAGGAAATAGTTTCCTCTTGTCCCTTTCTCCTATCACTATGTTCTCCCTTTCCATTTAACTTCCCTATTGATGCAAAGCTTTCTTCTACTTCTAGAGCATCATATTGGATCTAATCCAGTGTGAAGGATTTCCTTTCTCTAAGAGTAAACCCAAAATATGATTCAAAGGCTCCAAAGAACACCACCTTAGTTTTTGTCTGTGGGGGTTTAATCTCAGAAGTTAAGTTGTTATACAATTTATTAAATATTTTTATAAATTCGATGAAATATTAATTAGGAAATTTATTTATTACAGTAAATTAAATTAGAAAATACCCATGGTATTTCTTCTCACCCCATTTCTGCATAAATATTTTCTCTAATTCCTCTCAAGTGTTGATTGAGTTGTTTGTCAGGGTCTTGAACCATTTTCTAGCCTCACCATTTGAAGACTGAACAAACAACCTCAAGACCACATCTAGATGTTCTACATTCAAGTTTTCTTCAAATGCACAAAATATCTCAATATGCTTCTGAGATTTAACATCATCTTCCCCAGTGAATATAGGTAGGAGTTTGAGATAATATTGGGGCATTGCATTCATAGGTTGTTGTAGATTTAGAGGAGTATATATATTAAGTAAAAATCTAGGGACATCCATATTTTGTAAGGGAGGTTGAAGAAAATTTATTACAGGACTTGGGTGAGGGCTTGAATGAAAAAAAACAACTGAGATTGAGTGTGAAATAGCTGTGAGAACTTGAGATTTGGTAGGAATGAGTATATATTTGATTTCCTCGACTTCAGGCAAGGTATGAAATGTGAAAATATCAGATCTAACAATTTTTTTTTTTTCAATCTTTGGTTCTGAAAAATAAAAATCAGATGGAGGAAGATGTTCTTCTGAGAAGTCCAAATATCTAAATGAGGTTTAAGGATAATTTATCTCAACTCTCTAAGAATTATAAGTGTTGGAAACTAGATCACTACTGAGAAGGGGGGTGAATTAGTAGTGAAGGAAAATTGAAACTTTTTCTCCAATTAATTTAATCTTTATGCATGCATAAATTGAAACAAAAAACCATATATTAGAGCATCAAAATAAGCATGCAACTATAAAATCAATAAATACATAGGCACAAGTGTTTCTAGTGGAAAACCCATCTCCAAAAAAAGAAGAAGAAGAAGAAGAAGAAGAAACTACCTTATTTCTGTTGCGCTGATCAATTCTTCTATTAATTTATCAAGAAAATTATACATGGATCAACTCACTCCTATGAGCCGGAAGACTCAAATTATTTCACAATATGCTAACACTATCAAAATGGAAACTATTTCTCTCACAAATCAATGATTTTCCATCCACTGAAGTCCACCATGATCAACGATCCTCGCCTGGTTACTCCTGAACTAAAAATGACTCCATAAACTCAGATCTGCTGGTACTATCATGACTAGTGATCCTCACTCAGTTTCTGCTGAGCTATCCAACCACCATTGGAAGGAAAACACTCTTCCATCTACTGAATCCTCCAATCATTCTATACTCAAAGCCTCATTGCATTCACTTCCTCCATGCGAGCCTCGTTTCATATATTTTGAGAATGGACTCTGAAAACTTGCTCAACATGAACATTACAACAACATAGCATAAAATCACACAATAAAATCAATTCACCAAACTCCAAATACAAGACATGCAACAATACAATATCACCAAACACTAACCAATGAACAATTCATCTTCTCATTGACTACACAATATCATGGCTGAAATAAGCTTCAACTATTTGTTGCTACTATTGCAAACTGATTTAGAAATTCTGCATATTGAAACTCACATAGTTTGCAGGGTCTTCTCCAATCTCTCACTCAATCCATACACTAGTGTAATCAACCATACTATCAATGAGATATCTCCAATATAAATATGAACTCAAATTATCAACTCAATAATTATGCATAACCACTGATCTCAACAATCCTATTCAAATGCTAGATTAGATCCATATTCATCTCATTGACTCAATCCACCACAAATTCCATTAGCCTTGTTGATATTTTCAACTTTAATCATCTTATGGAGGCCCCACAAAATTTTCTGACCATAAACCGAAAATTTCTGATCAAGGATGTCACCACAACATAAATATTAGCTCAATAATGCAAGTAATGCAGATAAAATCTCTTAAAAACCCTCAGTTTCTCCCTTAGCACTACCATCCATGCGAATTTAGCATCTTGGGGCTATAATCACTCCCTTGGGCTTGTCTCCATGCAACTTTAACATCTCAGCCGCTCCCTTGACTCAACATGCATGCGACTAGGACTAAAAATTAGTAAAATAATTAGTTCTTCAATACATAACCTCTGCCACCTATTGGATGATCTTCTTCAACATCTGGCTATTCCTCCAAGCCACTAAGATAAGTCTGCGACTAATGAAGAGGAAAATAATAGGTCTATGAAATGGTAGAATTATTATGCAAACTTTAGCACCAAGACAAGCACCTCCAGCTCCTTAAGAAGCAACCACACCTTTGACACCTACAATAACATCTCCATCACCTATAACAACATCTCCAACTCCTATAGCAACAACATCATGTCATACACATGCCTCCTACATCGGTGGAAGAATATCCAACACAAGAAACCACATATTACACATGTAGCAGCATATGCAATGTATCCAAGACATAAAGAGACATATTCAACACCTAGAGCAACACTCCAACCACCCGCAACAACAACATCTCCAACGAACTCAACATGTATGGAATTCATCTTTTAAGTAGCCACAACATTATCTCCACTAGGTCTAGTCATAAGGATGTTGACATCAATTCCAACTAACAATACCATCACCAATCATACATCATCAAACACTCATCACTCATGCATATGACCAACAACACCAAGATCTTGTTGAAATCAATGCAAATACTACAATTCCAACAAAATCCCACTTTGGTATTGATTTCAACCTCAATACAACATGATAGGCTGAATTATCAATCCAAAATATCTCCCCCTTTAACATCAATGGAAAAGGGACATACCAACATTAAATTAAAATGCCAATAATGTGTCGGATGAGAGAAAAACTCCCCCTGTGATACACAACACCATGTTGATGCAACCCATAGAAGTATCCTATGCAAGATAAGCAGGTAGAAGAAGGAAACTGGATGCCAAACATATCTCTGTCAATGCCATGCCATCTCTAAACTGAACATGATCCCCCTAAGCATGTATTGGATTTGCAATCAACGCTCTATCTACTTCAATAAGCCTCCTTTACAAATTAAAGAGACTAATCCTCATGACCATGCCTCTAATTGAGTTTGGACAAGATATACCATGAAGTACAATACAATACAATGCTTCATGGAGAAAATGCATGGTTGTGACAAATACATAGGACCGACATATAAATCCTCTATCACCTATCACCAAGCATGACTCTATGGACCCAAGTTTACATCATGCACCCAATGTAGTGGGGCTACATCAAAGATATACATTATGAAACATGAATTGAACTCCATTGAACCATACATAGTAAATGAAAACACATACTATACACCATGGGTCACTCCATGAGAAATGTGCCCAAAAAAAGATACAATGATAGTACATGGATTTTGAAATCACACACTAAGCTACTAATATCAGTACATTCCCAAAACATAAATAACATGAGTATATGGCATCGATAAGCATAAACATATGCTCCATATGGTAGCAGTAATGAAATACATGGAATATCCATCAAACACAAGGCCTCCATGAGCAATGATATACTCTATCAATGTGTAGTAGCTACAAGAGTTTGTTCATGGCCACTCAACACCTTGGCCAACACCATCCCATCAATGAACATCCTGTAGCAATATCACCATGCTCCACATAGGTACAACAATAAGATCATATATAGTAGAAACTTGGCAATATATCATATATGAAACAAGAAATACATCCACATCATCACATTCTCTCTCCGCATGAGAGAAAAACCAAGCATCAACATTCATCATACAAAAATATCATGAGAAACAACAAATACTTATCCTCATCATAGGTGAGAAACATATCAATAATGATGCATAAAAAATAGATCAATGAGCATAAAAACATGTATCTTCCACATATGAGCAACAATAATCATATCTCATTCCATCCATCCAATCCACACATGAGGAGCAACATGATATATCTAGAAAAGGAAATATAAGCAACAATATGAATACTATAGATGATATAACTCCAAAATATCGTATGATATCGATAGAAACAACATATTCATGGAAACATGTGACATAAATATGATCTAGCATTAATATCATCATCAAAATACCAACTATGTCATGCAAACCATACTATCTCATCCAAGATGCAATGTGTGGCAACAACAACAAAAATATTCCTGAACATAATTCCAACACATTCCAAATCCATTTGGAAGCACATATGCTCCCCTTGAATGTGTTATCACCCATCACACCTAGACTATGCATGATTTCCATATCATCATTAACATCAATAAAACCAAAACATATAACTTCTCCAAAACTAATCAAACTTGAATAGAGATAGAGAAAAATTGGAAATAACACTTCAAACCTCAAGGACTCCCCCTAAACACATGCATCTCTAGAAATGCATATTTGTGTTTTCATACTATTTCCCATGTGGCTGCAAAACAAATAATTTGCATGCAACTCATAATGCAACCATATGCTCCCCCTGAGACCATGCATGCCTCTATTTTTGGTGGGAGTACCTTGCTGCTATTTTTTCCTTCAAAATTTTATCTGCTGATCCTTCTTCTTTCTTTGTGGTTGACTTTGTATATTCTCGTACCTTTAGTTGGATCTCTTGAAACATATAGGAAGCCTGCTATTGAGTGAAATTATAGACTTATAATTTCACAACATAAATTATTAACCAAGGGTAGGTAAGCTTATGAGATGCTGTGCAAAATATATGCAGGCTAATACCTTAAGTGCTTCCTAATAAAAGCAGTCACACATACACAGTTCTAATGTCTCTTTTTTGCATCAACACTTGGTAGTAAAGGCTATGGAGTGAATTCAATCATCCCTCTACAACTCTTAATATTTCTGATGTTGATCAGAAAAGATAAAGGACCAAGAAAACAACCATAAGAAAATCAATTTAACATTTAGAAGATAAAACCCTATTAAACGATTCCAAACACATTTTTCAAAGAAAATTCATCATCCAACCATTTTACATGAGCTGCTAGAATTCAAAAAAGAGAAACACTAATCGTGCCAACAATTTTATCACTGCATAAAAATAATCAAAATAACACACTCTTGTAGCTAATGGAGTTGTGAGCAAAGGGGGCCCTCCCTTACTCACAACCCCTTCACTGTTAAAAGGGTTTACTCAACAAAATGAACAAAAAATATAAATTTATATTAATATGAAAATGATTATAGTCATGTACAAATCTAATATGTTCGATCAACCAACCCCCTTGCAAATGAAACATAATGAAATTTATACAAGTTCAAAGGAATAAGCTTTGCCTGAATTAGGAAAACTACTATGTTGTAACTATTTACTATCAATACTAGTAAAAAATGAAAAAAATAGCTCTACCAAGTCTGATCCATGACTGAAAGCATGGATCAACTAATTTTGTTACATTGCTAGAGCTTTTCCCAATGTGACCATTGAGAAGAAGATTGAATATTTGGGTGTTTTTAATGATTAATTCGAAGCATCTGATAGGAAAACGTCCATGTAGGTGAATTTCATCATAAAACCCATGTTCCCGTTCATTTTAAGACTAAGTGGAACATATCCAACCTCCGATTCTGCTGCAGGAAATCTGGGAAGTTACCGGAATTCCACATCTACAGGAAATCACATAGTGTCTATAGGAAATCAACGACCACAAGTTGTCTACAAGAAAATAGGGAGCTGCTTCAAATAATGACTAATCTGCATAAGACTTTGATCAGTCAACTTGATAATTCGATTAGGAAACAATTAGCTTCAATTAATACTTAAGAACAAGATAAAATGAAACTTTTTAAGATAATTTGCATACGTTTAAGCACATAGCACCCTTTTAGTCAAAACTTAGGTAATATAATGAAATTGGAGTAATTAGGGGTCAAAGAGAGTTCAAAAAGGGGGAATTAAGGCCTTAGAAGGCTATCAAAATTGAGAAAAATTGGGACTCAACATCTCCCCCACACCTATCTTCTTGCATGTCCCTTATGCAAGAAATGTTTTTGCATCCTCAGAAGAAAAATCAGTCATTTCCTTGTGCTGCAGCTTCTGCATCCAAGTGGTCTAATTGCACACTGCTGGATTCTGCCTAAAACTGACTCTGATATTCCTCATTCTTTTTCATCAATTGATCAATTTAAGCTTGTTTCTTATTCATAATTCGGGCTTCCTTTTGATGCCACTCATCATGCTCCTTTTGCAAGTGTAGGCTATTTTCCCTCAGGGTCTCATTTTCCTTTCGCTGAGCCCGCTATGACATAGTAATTTTAGTGATGATTTCTTCCAGTTCTTTCCAAGACTTATTTTTCTAGGGAGTTCCCTCCCCCTCATGCTGTTATTTGGAGGACTGGGGAAAACTCAGCTCCTCCTGCCCTTGGCAGTCTTCAACTCTCTTATTTAGGATTTCCTACAATGGTGGATCTTGGAAAGACACTTCCTCCCATTCTTCTATGTCAATAAATTCATATTTCGCAACCTTCCCTTTCCCCTTGGACAAGCCTTGAGGCTTCTCATTATTTTTATTAATTATTCTTGGTGGTATCCCCTCTTCTGCAATTTCCTTTGTTGCCAACTTTGCAACCTGGCTCCTTGTAAATCATTTAGCAGGGGTGGAAGTGCCATTTAATTTGGGGTTTTTTCCAATGGTTTCCCCAGTCACTACCACCTCTTCATCTTGTTGGGTGTGGAGCCTGATTATCTTGTTTAATTTGTATCACAGCATTGGACCCTTGTACCTTAAAAGGGGCGGCAACGCCGCCCGTAATTAATCGCTGCCGTGGGGGGTCCAGGGGGGGGGGGCAACGCTTTTCAGAGCCCCCCCCTGGCGAGGGTTTTCGGGGGCAGTGCCCCCGAAGCTAAAAATAGATGTAAAATTGCCTTGTAAAAGTATAGTAATTTCTAGTCAATCTGGGCCGTTCATTAGGCAAATGATCTGACGGTAGAAGTTATGTTTAGATTAGGGTTTTTTTCCCTATAAGGCAACCCCTCGCTTTTATGAGGGCATTGTATTGAGGCTGTGCATGGTATGTGTATTCTCGGAGCGAGAAACAGAGAGGGAGACTGTGAGAGAGAACAGAGGATATTACAGCGGATCTGCTGTAGGTTTTGTCTCTTCATTTTTGCTGGATAATAGAAAGGAAGGACTGGATGTTCGGGGTGGACGTAGCCCAAACTGGGTGGACCACGTATATCTGTGTCTCTCTGGTTTTATGTGTTTTGTGTGCTTGTATTTTCCGCATATTTTATATGTTGCATTGCTCCATAATATATAATTTTCTAACAACTGGTATCAGAGCCGAAGGTATATTTGGCTGATAAACTCACAGGAAAGAAGGGTTCCTGGTTCGAGTGGGAGCAATGGCGGACGATGGTAAGTTTAGGGTCGAGAAATTTAATGGCCAAAACTTCCCACTGTGGAAGATGCAGATGGAAGATTATCTGTATCAGAAACATCTGTACCTACCATTGAGCGGAAAAACAAAGAAGCCGGCAGAGCATGGACGAGTAAAAAGGTAAACTACTCTTTGGTGTAACAGCCTTTGTCCATATTAATCAAGAAAATAGAACAAAGCTTGAGGCAAAATCAAAGAAATGTACCTTTATTGGATATGGTGTTAATGATTTTGGATATCGCTTATATGATTATGAAAATCACAAAATCATTAGGAGCATAGATGTAATATTCAATGAAAAGGTCTTGTATAAGAATCAGTTGCAGGAAAAGAAACAGGAAAAAGAAAGCAAGGAATACATGGTTCTTGATGAGATAACTGAAAAAGTAAAGGTGCCTGAAAATAATAATAATCAACAACCACAGTAGCAGCAACCACCACAACAGCAACAGGCACCTCAAACACCTGAAAGTGGTGTTAGAGGATCTACCAGGATAAGTAGACCCCCTGAACGATACTCTCCTTCATTATATTATTTATTGTTGACTGATTCTGGTGAACCTGAATGTTATGAAGAAGCAATGCAGGTTGAAAGTAGGAAGAAGTGGGAGCTAGCCATGGAAGAAAAGATGGACTCCTTAATGCATAACCAGACTTGGGACTTAGTCAGGTTGCCTGCAGGTAAAACTACATTGCAGAATAAATGGGTTTACAGGCTGAAGGAAGAAGATGGAGGAAAACAGAGGTACAAAGCTAGACTTGTAGTGAAGGGGTTTGCACAGAAGAAAGGTATTGATTTTGATGAAATATTTTCTCCTGTTGTTAAGATGAATTCAATCAGAACTATCTTAAGTCTTGTAGCAGCGGAAGATTTACATCTTGAACAGTTAGATGTAAAGACAACATTTCTCAATGGAGATTTGGAGGAAGAGATATACATGCAGCAACCAGAAGGATGATTCACCTTTATGAACCACCTAGGTTTATATATCAGTTTTCCACCTTATTACTCCAAAATAATTAAATGCCCTTTCCCATATAAATACATTTAATGCTTGGAAAATAAATTTTCTTGGCTATTAATTTTTAAATCTTTAATAATCACTGAAATAAATGTGAAGATAAATAAGCGGTCATTCAACACATAATAACTCAGTATTTTTGGTCAAGGTGACCCTGGAAAACCCCCTACAACTCTTGGGGAAAACCAGTCTGGAAGCTTCTCATTTATTTCTGAAAAATGCTTTTACAGTGAGCAGTAATACACAGAAAATTACAGCAAACACAAAAATCACTTATCTTGACTTTCGTGCCACCCTCCACCTCGAAAAATGTGCCAAACAGCAAACAGAAAATTTTCAGAGAAATTACAGCGTTAAATGCTCTCTTAGCTGCCTCGAAAAGCGTGCCGGAAATGACCGTACGGACTGTACGGATTCCGTACGGATGGGACAACAGCCCCCTTTCTCGATTTTCGTGCCCAGAAAAACCTGCCTTGAAAATCGTGCTCCTTGCTGCTGTTCCAGCTCTCGAAAACAGTGCTGCCCCTTTCTCGAAAACCGTGCAAATGCTGTACGGACTTTCTGCCTTGGATAATGTGCCAATGAACTCTGCTGTATGGATTCTTCAGCCTTGGGAAGTGTGCTCTCTTGCTGTACGAACTTGCTGTGCTGCCTTTGCTGCTCTCCCAATCTACTCATGAAAGAATGAATGACCTTTTCCTCCTTTTCCTCCTTTAACCTAACCCTAAGTGACTTTTGGGGAATCCCTAAATCCAATGGCTGAGATAGATTGAGATCTAGGGCTGAGATTAAATGCTCATTTAAATCTCAATTTCTATTTTTTAATTCACCCCACTTTAATAAAGACCCACTTAGTCTTTTATTTCGAAAGTCACTTTTTCCTTTCTAATTTTATATTGACTTTATTAAAGTCACTTTAAAATTAGACTTTAGTAACTTTATCACTTAAAGTCACTTTTAAATTAGATTTGACTTTATAACTTTATAAAGTCACTTTAATAACTTTATCACTTAAAGTCACTTTTAAATTAGATTTGACTTTATAACTTTATAAAGTCACTTTAGGAGAAAAATTAAATTCTTTTGGACACTTTTCCCTAGGCCAAAGATCAAGGCCTTAGGGAACCACCTGTCCTCCGGTAACCAAATTTCAACACTCCCTCTTACCGAGGAAGGTGTTCCTCACCACACCCATCTTGTCTCTGAAGTAGACATGCTTGCCCGTGGTAAGGCTTTGGTAAGAATATCTGCAACCTGCTCATCAGTGGGAATATACTCAAGCTTCACAGCTCCTTTCTGAACATAGTCTCTGATGAAATAATATTTGATCCCGATATGCTTTGACCTGTCATGAAATACTGGATTCTCCGTGAGTTTAATGCAACTCTGATTATCACAGTAAATCACTGAAGGTCTCAACGGGTGACCAAATAAGCCAAACAACATCTTGCGAAGCCAGATGGCCTCACAACTAGCTAGACTGGCTGCCATATCTACGCGCACGGCTGAACTCAGTACTGCGGCTATTTGTAGGGTGAACAATAATGGACATCGAAGACCCAACCCAAAACAGCACCCTGAAGTGCTCTTCCTATCAGAAGCACAACCTGCCCAATCAGAATCAGTGTAACCTGGCAATCTCACTCCATCCCCCTGCCTGTAGTCCAGACCATAATCCACTGTCCCCTGCAAGTATCGCAAAATGTGTTTTGCAGCCACCCAGTGAACCTTCCTAGGCTCACATATAAACTGACTCATCGTGTTGACTGCAAAACAAATATCTGGTCTAGTGTTGACCAAATACATCAAGGAACCAATCAGCTGTCTGTACAATGTGGGATCCACCAACTAGGAATCCGAAGCATGAAGCTTCTTCCAGTTGGTGATCATCGGTGTCGACATGGGTCTACAATCCTCCATGTGGAATCTGCCAAGGATGTCCACAATACACTTCCCCTGTCCCAGGAAGAAATGCCCCTCCTCCTGCCACACCTCCAAACCCAAAAAGTAATGCATCAAGCCGATGTCCTTCATCTCAAACTCCGCCGCAAGATCTCTCTTGCGGTGCTCTATGAGTCTCTCTGCACCTGTAATGACTAAGTCATCCACATACAGCACCAGAATGAGAGGCTCCTCACCTATCACAATATAGTAAAGGTTCGGATCTGCCTCACTCTTTGTGAAACCCATCTTCTGCAAGTAAGTGTCTATCCTGGAGTACCAAGCTCTGGGAGCTTGCTTCAGGCCATAAAGGGCCTTCTTCAGTCTGCACACATGGGACTCCTTCCCATGCACCTCAAAGCCCTGTGGCTGCTCAATGTACACCTCCTCCTGTATGAAGCCATTGAGAAATGCGGTCTTCACATCCATCTGGTAGATCTTCCAACCCATCTCTGCTGCTATCGATATAATGGAGCGGATCGAAGTATATCGAGCCACGGGAGCGAAGGTCTCCTCATAATCAACTCCCTCTCCTTGGGAGAACCCTCTAGCCACAAACCTCGCTTTGAATTTCTCAATGCTGCCATCTGCAGCATGCTTTACCTTGTAAAGCCATCTGGAAGTAACCACGGATTTGCCCTCAAGCCTCGGCACCACCTCCCAAACATCATTCTTCATGATAGAAGAATAATCCTCCTGCATGGCCTCTCTCCAGACCTGCTGGCTAGCTGCCTCCTCATAGCTAGAAGGCTCAGAGTCAAGGATGCGGGCGCGCCATTATACCGCCTGCTTCTACGAAACCTCTCCGGAGTGATGCAACTCTCTGGCCCACAATGGCCTCTTGGGCTCAGCAACGGATGTGGCATCTCTCAAGGTGTCCTAAAGCCACTTGGGCTACCTCTTCCCTGAGCACACTTCTCCCACTGGAGAATAAACTCCCTCCTCCTCAACATCGGAGCCGGAACTCTTGTTGTACGTACGCGTCCTCACCGCACCGCACCGAACACCGCGGAAATGCGCACAGTGCGGGTGGGCGGCTCCGCCCGGATGATCCGGTGGATATCGGTGGCCACCCACCTATTCCATTTGGACTAGCACCATCAATTCTTGCAGCTTTTCATATTCAGCACAACTTACTATTTTTAGCCGGTTTTCGGGTCCTCCACTCTCGGAGCCGTTTTGGGGGCTTAATGATCCAGGTGGATATTGGTGGCCACCCACCTATTCCACTTGGCCCCCCACCATTGTCTCTTTCAGTTTTTCAGTTTCGGCATAACTTACTATTTTTAGCAGTTTTTCGGGTCCTGAACTTCCGGAGCCGTTTTGAGGCCCTAAACGACGTTTTTTTGGGTATGAAAGCGCCAACGAATTTTCTGATAAAATTCGTCCCGACAGCTGTAGTCCTCGGATAGATCTTTCTAACGAGCTATTGAACGCGTCAAACGGAGATCGGGTGCCAAAGTTATGCCCCCGGGAAGTTGAACCACCAATTTACCCAAACGGGCGCCCACAGTTTTGGCGCCTCATGTCCTACGGTTAGGTTTTTGGACGTTTCAAATTCTACATTGTTTCTCAACAATAAATAGGCCCTCGAGCCTCATTGTAACACAGTTCAGAGGTCTGTAGCCACCACATCTCTTCTCAGAGATTCGCTACCGGCACCCTAGCTATTTTATTTCCATTATGTCTGTAAGCATCTTTCTGTTATTTGATATTAATGAAATGAAGTGTTATTTCCGCTGCATCTCTGTATTTATGGTTATGTGTTTTAATTTCGTTCGTTCATAAAATCCGGATCATCGGTCGGACTCCCCCGGTGAGCGCTCTGTGGACTGCTCTGCGTGCTGCCCATAGCTCCACCCCTCTGACTCTGCGAGCCACTCCCCACTGACGGACCTGACATCGTCATAGATGTACCTACGGATCCTCCTGATCCCTGCCCACTGGATCCCTGCGACTGACTCAACTGCTGCTGAGGGTCTGGCTGATCCAGATACTCTAACTCCCGTGACCTCCTAAAGGCCCTGTCCTCCTCGAACTTCACATCCCGCCTGACAACAACTTTCCTCTGTGCGGGAATGTAAATCCGAAAGGCCTTGGAGGTCTCACTGTAGCCCACAAAGATACCCTTCTCTGCGGTGGGCTCTAGTTTGGTCCTCTTCTCCTTGGGTATGTAGGAGTATGTAATGCACCCAAAGATACGAAGATGACCAATATCAGGCTTCTTCCCAGAAAAAGCCTCCTCCAGAGTCATGTGCCCCAAGGCACGATGCAGACTCCTGTTCTGCAAGTAAACAGCTGTGTTGCAGGCCTCTGCCCACAAAAACAATGGCAACCCCTGATCATGTAACATGGCTTTGGCGGCCCCTCCGATGGATCTGTTCTTCCTCTCCGCAACCCCGTTCTGCTGGGGGTTGTAAGGAACAGTGAGCTCCCTCCTAATGCCTGCCTCCGCACAATAGTCGACAAACTCTCCAAGGGTGTACTCTCCTCCATTGTCCGACCTCAGGGACTTGATCTTCCGACCTGTCTGTGTCTCCACAAGAGCTCTGAACTCCTGAAACCGCTTGAAGACCTCACTCTTGGTCTTCAGGAAATAAATCCAGGTCCTCCTGGAGTGATCATCAATGAATAACACATAGTACTCATATCCACTCAAGGAAACATGAGACATCCGACCGCTCACATCGGAATGAATCAAATCAAGTATCCCGGTCGCTCTGCTGTCACTGCTGGGAAAAGGGGATTTGGCAAACTTGCCCATCGCACATCCTCTGCAAGTATCAAAGTGATCAGTACTGAAATCTGGCACACCTGTAGTGATCTCCCGCGAAGTCCTCAAGGCTCCATGATACATGTGCCCCATCCTGCGGTGCCAAATCTCACACTGCTCAGAACTGCTAGCTCTGCTGTCAGTACTACTGCTCAATGCCAAAAGGGACTGAAATGCAAACTTGTACACCTTTGCATGGCGTACACCTATCACTCTAATTTGAATCGGTGGGTGCTTACTGAATACATCAACACTGTCCTCCTAGACAGTACCTCATATCCTCGTCCTCCCGAAAGTGAGACGGATGGCGGTTCTTCTCATCCTGGCACATAAGTTTATCGACACCTTCCAAGGGAGGTTTGGACTCCCTGCGAAGTGTCAATGTTCCCCGCTGCTCTATGCTCTGTCATCACCGATTACTACCTCTATATCAGTGCCACTCTCTGAAAGCTCTGAGAAGTACTCACGGACTCTTGTCATATGACGGGAAACCCCATTGTCAACATACCAAATACCTGAAGATGCTCCGCTAGTGGAGGGAAGTCACTCCCTCTCAACCTCTGTGGCAGGTGATCTTGCACTAGTGGACTCAAGAGCAATGAACCCAAACTCCGGGTCAAAGCTCTCCAAGAAGTCCTCTATCTTTGCTGACGCTGCCATGGTCTTGTCCTTTCCCTTCTTCTTCTTCTCCGGACACACAACTGCATAGCGTCCCAACTTCTGACAATTCCAACACTGACTTTGGAAAAGTCCTTGTGTGTTATCACAATTACCTTTACCTTGCCTTTGCCCCCACCATTGCTTGTGGAAGCCTGCTTCTTCCCTTTGCCTTTCTTGTGTCCTGCCAACAGTGCTACATCCTCATCCTGCTCAACTGGCTTGGCTGCCCCAAGCTGACCTTTCCTGATCTCTGTCTGAATGCAATCATCCCGAAACCTCTCCCATGTGGGAAGGGTCTCACGTGCACAAACTCCATCAGCAAAGTTCATCCATGAACGGGGGAGGCCATTCACTGCAATCCGCACCAACTCGGTGGGTGGAATGGCCTCTCCAATCGCTGCCAACTCATCTCTCACATTAGTAATCTTTGTGAGATATCCAGCTGCACTATCATTGCCCATCTTAATGGTCTTCATCTTCTCCTTCAGGACCATCTTCCGGTTCTCATTGGTACTCTGGTAGAGATTGGACAATGCTGTCCACATCTCATGAGCATTTCTCTTCCCTCTCACATGAGGAATGCAATGGTCTTTGATTCCGTCTAGAATCAATCTCTTACCCTTGTTGTTCTTTTTATTATATCCTGCCAACTAAGTAGCATCAGTAGGCACATTTACAGGGTTCTGTGTGGTATTCACCATAATGTCCCAGACTTCTGCCTCCTCAAAGATACTCTGCATTCTCTCCTTCCAAATGCTGTAATTGGAATGCCCATCCAACCTATCCTCCACCCTCAGTCCCAAAGACATCCTGCTGTCCTAAAACTGAAAAATAGCATTGCTGTAGCAAAGATAAAACTGCTGTTTGTGAAAAATCAGCTTGCTGGAATTTTCTGAGTGAAAAATCAGCAGGCTGTAGTTTTCCTCCTTGTTGTCCCAAACTGCTTTTCAGCCCTCAACCTCTAATACCATGTAAAAATTTATAGTTTCCCACCCCGGTTTTCAGTTTTCACCTTATTACTCCAAAATAGTTAAATGCCCTTTCCCATAACCATACATTCAACAACTGGAAAAATAAATTTTGCTAAAAACACAAATTCTGAAAATTTTTCAGAATGCTGGAAAATGCAGAAATAAAAAAAACAGCAGTAACAAACAGCCATTCAACACATCATAACACAGTAATTTTTGGTCAAGGTGACCCTGGAAAAACCCCCTACAACTCTTGGGGAAAACCAGTTCGAAAGCTCCTTCTTATTTCTGGAAAAATGCTTTTTACAGTGAGAGAAATATTCAGCAAAATAAAAAATCAGCAAACAAACTTTTACAACTTATCTCTTTTTCCGTGCTTAACCACCGCCTCGGAAAATGTACAAACAGCAAAAACAGAACAGCAATAAATGTTGTACGTTCTCCTCGATTTGCATGCCCAGAAATCTGTAATAAATGCAGTTGTACGGCCTCCTCAAAATCTGTGCAAACAGCAA
>CM076575.1:1331290344-1331504931 GCA_034641835.2 Pinus albicaulis | reverse complement strand
TAGGATCCGCCTCACTCTTGGAGAATCCAAGCCCGGTGAAATAGCTGTCTATGCGAGTGTACCAAGCACGAGGTGCTTGCTTCAGCCCGTACAGTGCTCTCTTGAGTCGGCACACATGCAACTCACTGCTGAAGATCTCGAAACCTTAAGGCTGCTCTATGTACACCTCCTCCTCAATGACTCCGTTGAGGAACGCAGTCTTCACATCCATCTGATGGATGTGCCATCCCATCTGCGCTGAGAGAGCTAGGATCGTCCGTATGGAAGAGTACCTTGCGACAGGTGCAAAGGTATCCTCATAATCGATCCCCTCGATCTGTGAGAAGCCACGGGCGACAAATCTCGCCTTGTACTTCTCCACACTCCCGTCAGCCGCCTGCTTCACTTTGTAGACCCATCTCGAGCCTACCACTGATTTCCCCTCTGGTCTTGGGACAATCTCCCATGCACTGTTTCTGACGATCGAATCATATTCTTCGATCATGGCATCTACCCATGCAGGTTCCTCCACAGCTTCCTCAAAAGAGGATGGCTCCATCACGACACATTGAATCACAAGAGCCATGTATCCAGTGTACCGATCCGGTGACTGCCTCTGTCTGCGCTGTGCTGTAGGTGGTCCTACAACCTTCTCTGCATCTCGAGCCAGTCGCTCAGCTTCTGTAGTGCGCTTGTGCCCTCTGATGGTTGGCGCTGCATGAGTGGTTTCTTCCACTCCATGAACCTCATCTTATGGCTGATCCACATCCCAAGACTCATCCTTTGGAGCTAATAGCTCCTCCTCTGCATGCAAGTGTGGATCCCTCTCACGCGAACACTACATGGCTTTCTCCTCCTGAAATTTAATATCCCGTCGCACAACGCCTTATGATCACCACACATATTCCTATAGTTGCAAGGTTTCAAGGTACCCTAAAAATATTCAACTTCTGGTTGGATCCAAATTTCTCCTTGCATCCTTCACACATGCATGTAGACAGAGAGCCAAAGATCCCAGCAAAATGGGAAGTCGCCTCTTGCCAAAATAAGCCTCCTCCAGTGTACTCATGCCAAGAACCTTGTGAGGACAATGGTTCTGCACATACACTGCTGTATTGCATGCCTCAGCCCATAGATGAAGGGGTAGGCCCTGATCATGCAACATCGCCCGTGCAGCACGCACGACTGTTCTGTTCTTTCGCTCAGCCACCCCGTTCTGTTGTGGGTTATGGGGTGCGATGAGCTCTCTCCGAATCCCTTTTGTGCTGCAGAACTCCTTGAATTCAGCCGAGATGAATTCACCACCATTGTCACTCCTTAGAGCAATCACCTTCTTCCCCGAATCCTTCTCGACCAGTGCCTTAAACTCACAAAACTTCGCGAATGTATCGCTCTTCTTCTGCATGAAGAAGATCCAGCACTTTCGAGAGAAGTCATCAACAAAGATCACGTAGTAATTGTGCTTTTCTATCGAAGAAACTGAGAAAGGACCACACACGTCTATGTGAACTCTCTCAAGGATTTTCGTGGCGCGACTATCCTTATCGTGAAAGGTGGCTTTCACAAACTTTCCTAAAGTACACCCCTTGCACTGATCTGACTGCGCAAGGGTGCCCTTAGGAAGCCCAGTAGAAATCTGCTGCCGGATCTTCAAAGCTCCATGGTGAAGGTGGCCCAATATCTGGTGCCACAGTTCGCCCTCATCATCCCGGCTCACCACTTCTCCCGCTTTTCATGCCATAGCTGCGCAGCCATCTACTTGCAACTGATAAAGGTTCTTGGTCCGAACCCCTATCTTCCGAGTCTCTCCAGTAGCCTTACTGCATAGGAAGGCCTTTCCTTCGCTGAAGACCACATCATACCCCTTATCCTCCAACATCGCCACAGAGATCAAGTTCTTCTTCAATCCAGGCACATGCATGACATCCTTCAACACGAAGGGTTTACCCAACTCCCTCTGAAAGGATATGGTACCGATACTAGTCACACTGTATCTACCATCATCGCCCATCTCGATGTGCACACCCAGATATTTGTCCTCCAGATCTGAGAACAAATCACGATCTCCCGTCATATGAAATGACGCACCGCTATCCAAGAACCACACTGATCCCATCACACTTGAAACCAAGCATGCGATTAGTGAAAATTCAAGCTCAAACTGTGAAGCCAAAGCTTCTCCATCAACAGATCTTCCCGCTTGCTTTTTTTTCTTCTTCTTCGGACAATTGGTAGCATAATGTCTGTGATCATGGTAGTGAAAACACTTCACCTTCGCCATGTCTTGCTTCTTGCCCTTTGCACCAGAATGGGAAGTTTTCTTACCCTTCCCCTTCTTTTCTTTGGTAGCCAAAGTGAAATTTTCTTCATCAGCTCCCTTTGATGAAGATCCGTCCCTGGTCGTCCTCCTGATCTCCTCTTGCATGAGATCCGAATTACGCCGGCCCCATCCCGAAACTTCTCCCCACCATTGACATCCATAGGAGCCATAGGAATCTAAGCTCTCTCCTAGACTAAGGAGAGCCAGTCCACCATATCTTCATCTTCGACAGTCACCCCCACACTTCCCAGCTCATCTCTGCACTGAGTGAACTTCGTGAGGTATTTTGCGATGCTGTCGCCTTTCTTCATCTTGATGTTCCTGAGTCTATATTTGAGCGCCAGCTTCCTTTGGTCGCTCTTACTTTGGAATAGATCCGTCAAGGCTTTCCACATTAAATATGGAGAAGCCTTTCCATGCAAGCTGGATACAATATGATCCTTGACGCCCTCCAACAGGATCCTTCGACACTTTGCTTGTTTCTTTCGCCATGCTTCCACAACATCAGCATCATTAGAAGTAGGCTTTGGAATCTCTTTCTCCACGAATTTCAACAGCCCATGATCATCTAATACAGCCTCCATGTGGTCCTTCCATGCAACATAATTCGAACTTCCTTCCAAGGCATATTCGAGTCGCAAACCGATGAAAGACATTTTCGCCACGGCACCAAGAACAAAAATCTGCAAATTCGAATTTCACCACCAGCTGATAACTCAATCACTTCCGATCTACACTTGAGAAAAAATTATTTCCAAATCAGAGATTGACTGCATGGGATTTTACCAGACCTTTCACTTTTCGAAGAAAGATGAATCCGGAGGCTATCTGGCCCGTATGCAGGCTCTGTCCGAGGAAATAAGTTTGCAATCACCGTAATAGATCTCGACAATTAATATTGCTTCATACTCATGTAGAAATTAGTTGAATAAATCACTTATTCAATGGAGATTAACCCGATCACACATCAATTTCGAATTGCATGCATAACACATAATCTCTTCTACAATTAACTGTCACATGCGGAAAGAATAGAAGCAATCGCACATCAAATCATCACACACATTAACATAGTGTGTATGGGGAAAGCTTATAGCTGAAAACCCCTCAACTTTTCTGTTATATTAGATGGAGAGAACATGCAGAAAATACATAGCACAATACTCCTCACAAGTACTCAGTACTATCTCACAAAGCTACACACAAACTAGCTTGGTTTTGAACAAGTCAAGGGTTCAAAACTCAACCACTATTTGCCTACCTCTATTGCGCAATCAAGACTGGTCTAATAGGAGATCCAAGTTCGAATCTCACTGGCTCCAACTGCGCAATTTTCATTGGTAATTTCCTCCAAGTGTGGTGCAAATCTCATGCATAACTAATGTCGCAACTGATAGCTAACTCAACCCTTTCATCTACCTCTTTCACTTGTCACCATTGAACTGTCCATGCACTGAGTTAAATTGATGTGTTCTTTAGTTGAATAATGAGTTAATAATTTGTGAATTAAATAATATTTACTTTACACAACTCATCTCTAGTGTATTAGCCAGTTAAACTAAATACAACTAGTTCAAAGTTAGTTAACCAGAACACCATCTCCATTCACTGTTGCATCAACTCCACCGAACTCCGCCACTTGAGCTCTAACTGAAGTCAACCATGCATTGGCTCAACTAACCCATAGAAAAATCGTAAATCCTTCTAGCAGATGCATTCCCCACATCCGGGGGTCAAACTGAAGTGCTCCAAGAGAGTAAACTGAGGTTTAGAGTCCAAATATTATTAAGGGTAAATAATATTTAAATGTTCTATTTTTAGCCCGCCAGTCTAAAAATAGACTTCGACCTAAATGCTAAAAATAGAGGTCCATCTATTTTTACCAACTCGACCAATCATCCAAGAATAGCATACTGCAGCTCTCGGTCCATGATCCATATGTCTAAAAATAGACATAGTCTAAAAATAGACTTTGCGCCAAAATTTGCCTGCGGGCCCACTTGGTGAAGGCGACTTCATTTCACCAAGCTCCATCATCTTGCTGCATTTTCAACAGATGAGTCATTGGGAGTGGTTGAACTGAAACAACCATGGGCCTCCTCCTTTAGCTAGTAGTTTCCACGTCCCTTGAAACACTCCTAAAGGATAGGCCTCCCTTCCAAATTTGTAGGGATCCCAACCTCCTCCTTTACCTCTATATAAACAAGCCTTATCTCTTTATGAAAACTAGCTGAAGCTGAACAAAGAGAATTATGCAGCTGAAGCGCTGAACTAGGAGAACTGAGCTATAGCTGAATAGCTGAGTCATTGAGAAGGTAGTATAAGGAGGAAATCCATCGAGAGGGCCTTTATCCTATCCAAATTCCTCGACGAGCTTTGAGACATGCTTTGCTCAAACTCCACTGGAGGAGACTGCGACATCAGATCATGGTTGTATCTCTTCCTTCTACTTAATAATATAAGTGACTATTGTCTGGTTCCCATCTTGTGTTTTTCCTTTATCGAATGCAATATGCTTAGACTTCTCTGACTTAATAGTAGATTTTGGATGAAATTAGTATGTGGTATACGGTTATCGTTCTCTGATCTTTGTGCAGGTGTCCAAGCACGATAAGCGAAGGGATTGTGACTTGCCGAATTGGGAGGGAGAAGTTCTCATCACTACTACGATTAACGATAAAATCATTGGACCATAGGTAGGCTATCTTATTGCATCCTCTTTCATTCAAATATCTAGGAATCTACACCTTAGCATGATTCCTTGTTACTAGACCCACCCTAGGGCTAGAGGGATCGTCTCTATCCGTAGAGAGGATTTACCTACATAACAAGTTGGCGACTCCATTAGGGAATCAATGCGAGTTTGTCTTTGATCTTGTTGGGTCGTTTTTGGGTTTCTTGTCTTGTTGTTTACCTTCCTGGTTGTTTAAACTGTGATTCAAACCCTTGTTCAACCCCAGAGTGTCAAGATTGACCTCTGCTCTATTGAGTTTTTTTCCATTTTAATTGGTTAACTGGCTTGGCACAGTTTTTCCTTGAATAGTCATGCTGAATGGCGCATGTTGCCTTTGTATCCCTTGTGCCATCACCTGTTTGGCGCTGAATATCACCTCATAGTCGCGCCAACCCCTATGATTTTTTGGGTCTGAACGTTTCATGAGTTTTTGGTTGATTGTACTTGTTTCTGGGTTATTTTCAAGAGTGATTGAAGCATTTTGGACTATATTTGATTGCTGGAAGCTTTCTTTCCTCAGTTTTTCATCCATTTATTATCAATGTGACTTGAGGTCTTAGGGTTTCTGAGTGCCTTGGTGCACTGAGCCTTCTGATAGGAGATCGATTTTCTTGATAGCTATCAGATTTGTTCCTTGTTTAATTGCTCTTGGTCTCTTTGATCCCGTTGAGTATGTTCATTGGTTGAATGATCATTGCTTTTCCTATTTGATTTTTCTTCCTCTTACTCCAAGCACCGATTACATTGCTTGTATGGGTCATTTTGGAGATTTCTCTTTGATTTGAAAATTTTGTAGCATTGGTTTGGGTGTTGTTGTGTTTGTTTTATGTTGAAGGACTCATCTAGTTTCAAAATTTACATTCGCTCTCTCAAGCTAGTGTTTAGTTTTTCTTTTCATATCATTTAGTGCATTGTTTGCTCTATTGCATTGAAAAAAAAAATATTGCATTCTTTTTGCTTTGAAAATGAAACGTTCTTTCGCATAACTAGCATTGCATAGGCTAGGAAAGAGTTTTGTTTTTTGTAGATTGCATTAGATGAATTAGTGGATGTTTTCACATGATTTCATTATTCGCCATTACTTGAAAATTTTCTCTCCTTCTTGTAGGTAGCTTTCATTGAACGAAAATGGTATCCTTCTGCATATATTTTTTCATTTAGGAAGATTTTAGATTCGACATACGTTAAGGCCTGGAAATTGAAACTTAATACAAGATCAATCTTAAAATATATTTCAATTAACCTAAGGAAAAATTGAAACCTAACGAAATATTCTAGTGGTCTAAGTTAGAGACGTGTTCTGGCGTCTTAAAACCTAGTAGTTGTCGTTTGCCATCTGGCTTCATACATCACTAGTACGAACTTGTGCTCCCCGTATCGTCGAGTATATAAAGGGAGAACCCTCTAGGTTGCAATCGTTTTATCCATAGGAAGCCGAGTCTGCCACCCTGTAACTGTGATACACCGAACACAACATTCAGAGAGACTACCTTCACGTATGTCAAGTCCTTGGTCATTTCTTTTTCATTTGATCACCAAGGTGTATATGGAAGTTCACGGAAACCTGGTATACCCTCTTGCTTAGAATACCTGAGCAGTCATTTTTTATCTTTCCTGACTCCTTAAATTTGAAAAGATCATCGAGCACTTTTCCTTTCATGCTCGTTTCAACTTGAAAGTGATAGAGTCACCTTTTTCTTGTTTCTCGAATATTAAAATATGAAATGGCAGAGTTTTTTTTCAATGTCTTAAAATTAACTGCCCACGAAATATTCCTGGTTAAAGTTACCTTCCTTAATTCTTGATTTTAGGGTTGTTTCCGATGGAAACGTTCCCGAAGTTTACCAACCAAGGAATCCCCTCTGAAGGTAATCTTGGCCCTTTTCCTGGTTTTGGGAATGTTGGTGCTCCTTATATGGCAACATTGTCTCTTCCATTATTAACTGTTGGTTTGCCCGTGTGGTTGTTTTCGACCTCGGTGGTCTTGAGTGCCTCGACCTCTGTTCGACCATCTCCTCCACCTAAATAGCATCATGTTGATTATAAGGTGGATCTCTCCCCTTATTCTCCTATTTCTTCATCCTCCTCTTCTACTTCGCCTGGTGAAAGTTTGGATTCTAGTAACCAGGTGGCTAAGAAGAAGAAGAAGAAGACCAAGAAGAAGAAGTCAGATAAACAAGAGGCTAATGCTGCAGCTGTTGCACCTAAGAAACCTTTCATTGATAAACCATCCAACCTTCCAGGGAAATTCAAATTCCCTTGCATGTTGTGCAAAGGTGACCACCTTCTTCGAGACTGCCCTGGCATTCCCAAGGTACTTGAAGTATGGTTCGACGGTCGTCCGCCATTGCCTTTGGCTTCTGGAAGTCATATTGGTGGCACATCTTCGACTAGTATTGATAAGACTCATAAGAGACAGGGTAAGATCACAAATACCTGTAAGTTGTGTGAAGGGCATCATCCCATTCACCTTTGTCTATACATGAATGAGGCTAAGAGAGTGTTGGAAAACCCTACTGTTTCTGCACCTTGCCTTCCGGATGGTTACCCGAATCTTTCTTCGAGTCCTCCGCTAGTTGATTCAATGATAAGTCAAGATTAATATTTGGTCGATCTCGCTCCCTCGAAAATTCAAATTCACAAATCCATTCCCAACCAACCATTGGACATGGAATCGGTCGACTTGTTCCCGCCTATGGTTCATCATGTCTTTTCTATCGAGAGTGGATCTCATCCCCCTCATGTTCCTCTTGTTTCTTCAGATTCCTCGAACTTGGAGAAAGATCATCCCATCCCTGTGATTCAAGAAGTTGCTCCTCCTACTCCCGTGATAGAGGTTGAGGAGGATGCTCCTCTTGCTCTTGTAACATTAGGGGATGACCATCTCAGTTCAATGGTACCCCCTCCAAGTAGATTGTTTGCTTCATTTTATTGAAGTCAATTTGCAGGATACCGCCTTCCTTCCTATGTGCCTTTTGAGATTATTGTACATGTCTTCGATATGGTTGTACTTAGCATGATTATAGATGAAGGCACATATATTAATGTTTTGTCTTCAAATAATTGGCAATCTTTTGGTTCTCCACTGCTTATGCCTGTCACCCAGAACCTGTTGGCTTTTAACAGAGGAACTAGTCGACCGTTAGGGATCCTTCTAAAGTTCCCTATTAATTTGGGAGGGAAAACTGTCTATATAGATGTGATGGTTGTTCCAGGCCCCTTGGATTTTAATTTACTCTTGGGACACGACTATGATTATGCCATGGGCGCAGTTGTATCTTCCCTCTTTCATGTGATTTGTTTTCCACATAAAGGTCAGATCGTGACCGTTGATCAACTTTCATTCTTTGGTCCTGATGTGACATCTGGTCCACCATCATACCTTCCAGGTTTTTATCCGTCGATTGTATCTTCCCCGCCGCAGGTTAATTATGTGGCTACCTGTCCCATGCCCACATTCAGTGATAGTGCCACTGTGCATCGTGTGTTGGGGGCATTGGGTCCTGATTTTCAAGATGTTGTTCTCCCATCAGATGTGAACCTCTTGGAATCCATGACTTCTTATTCAACATCACAAGTTGTCTTCGGAGCATAGTTCATTTTCTTGTGTCAAGCTCCTTAAAAAATGAAACAAGGTTGTTGGAGCACAGTTCATTTTCTTGTGTCAAGCTCCTTAAAAATGAAACAAGCTCGTCCGAGGATAGTTCATCTTCTATGTCAACCTCGTTAAAAAAATTAATTAGGTCTGAGGATAGTTCATCTTCTATGTCAACCTTGTTAAAAAATGAATTAGCTCATGAGGATAGTTCTTTTAATGTGTCAACCTCGTCAAAAAAATGAAACACGTTCCATTTCAAGTCAAGTATTTGTCTTGATCTCGTAATTTGAACCTTCACTCCATCTGCCTTTCATATGGATTGAAGCTCAGGGGGCATGTACCTCGAATTGAGTCACCATGCTAGGGGCATGCCCGTTTTTCCATGTTTTTCAAGCATAGTTTATCTTTGTTTCAAGCTTGTGAAAAAATGAAACCAATCCCAAGCATAGTTTATCTTTGTTTCAAGCCTGTGTAAAAATGAAACCAATTTTCAAGCATAGTTTGTTTCCATTTCAAGCTTGTGTAAAAATGAAACCGGTTTCAAGCATAGTTTGTCAAAGTTTCAAGCTTGTGTAAAAATGAAACCAACCTCAAGCAGAGTTTCCTGATTTTAATCTTGTGTAAAAATGAAACCATTCTTATTTTTCCTCTCATGATTGCCATTTTATCAGCCTGTTTTTCCAGATGAACCTTGGTTTTCTCATTCCATCGTCCCTATTTTCTTGGCCGATCATCTGCCCTCCACTTGGTTGTTTTACCCTTTCTTGAGGAACATAGGCAATGAGTTGTCTTGTTAGCCAGCCTCTTGACCTTTACTTGTTCTGAGTAGTTCCACCATTATTGGAACTAGTTGCTACCCTTTATACCACTCGTTCCTCCAGGAGGAGTCAACTTTCAACTCTTTTCTGAATCTCTACAATTGAAAAGATTGCCGATACGCTTGTCATTTTGAACTCGTTAAATGGCTGCAAAAGGATATCTTCCCAGTAAACGTTTACCTCTTTTTCAGGCTAGGATAGATTATTTATGAAAAAGGAATAACTTAGCCTATCGCGACTAAGAGGTTCTCTCTGACACAGTTTTCTACCTTTTCGGATTTGTGAGACTACCTATGAAAAGGGACTGCTGGAGTTTTCTTTTCTGGCTTATTTTCAAACTCTATAAACATGAAAACATGTCGAGTTCTTCCTATGTCAGACTCGTTAAAACCTGATGACATTGGACTTCGTCACCATGACGTTATTCGAATTCCTCCTTCCGAGGGCTCGTAAAATGTACTAGGATGGATTTGTCCAAAGGAAAAACTTATAGTACAAGCATATGTTATCCCCTTCAAGCTTGTTTTAAAAGATAATTAGGGTAATCGCCATAAATGGTGGGGGAAAATGGAACCAGATTTTAGTTGTGTTGGCAGTATGCCGCTCTTGAACATGGCACTTGTCTGCATTCGTGTCAGGTTGGGGACATCTCATTTTGTCATTTTTGCCTCCATGGGTTTGGGTAATCCGTTTTGACCTCTCATTTTCTCTTTGCCATGTCATCATGACCTCAGATCCTTTGATGTAAAATACTGCCAAATCCAGTGTCGTGTTGCTGATATGTTCAAGAGAAGTTTGCCTTTGCATTTTTTCAACCTCCCTCTGATTCTCTGTTGGTCCTGATTCACAAAAATCATATTCCTCTGTCTCGTGTCGATGATGTGGGAAACATTACGACTCTCCTTCAACCAAGTCACTTCCTGTCGACTTCAGCTCATTATCCAGGAATCTGATCTAGAGACTCCCTTCTGGTACCTTGGAGCCTGCATGCCTCAATGGTAGGTTCTTCACATTCGATGCAAGGTCCACATCATTGGCCTTCAATTGACTGACTCTGTGGATGTTCGACGCCAGATCACTGTTCACATTCCATGGATTGTACCTTTCTTACCTTGAGAGCCATTGTCATTATTGGTGATTCCTCTCGCGTCTGTTAACAACTTTCATCATTGGATGGTAATCAGACGATTTTCTTGCATGTTCGACTTCAACTCTTATATTCGCATGCTTGAATTTGTACTTGTCGGATCGAGATGGAGCACAAGACCCTGGGTTTTGTTTGATAAAATCTAGGCTGTGGGTTCTTTGTGGATTATCATGATTTATTGCATGACTCTTTGATTGGATGGTTGCGACCATACCTAAGTCTATTTGTTGATCTTTATTGCTGGATGGCTGAGTCCATACCTAGATTTCAATTTTTATATACTCTATTATGGATGGCTGCGCCCATGCCACATGTTCATGTATCAGAGATATCATTTGTATTTGTAATTGCATGTTTCCGACATCGGTGTTTGGTTCAAATGCGTTCTCATAAAGCATTTCACCCCTCCCTCTCGCTCAGACCTCATGCTTTAGGGGTCATCTGTTACATAGAATTTTGTCACTGTCCCTGCAATCCCCAACTCACACATTGGAGGGTTGTTTCTGTGACCAATTCATAGTGTCATGATTTGAAAATAACATCTTTAAATCCATTTTGATGAAGGCAACATTCCTCTTGTTGACATTTCCCTAAGCAGAGCTGTAAAAATCCCTATTTTTTCCTTAGCGCGAGTAGCCCTTTACCTCCTCGCGCTGACTTGTGAATTTTACACTAAGCCCACGTCACTTGGCACTCTGTCCCAGTGTAATGCCCGCGCCAAGCTATTTATGAAATGTTTTTTAAAAATAGAGGTGGAGGTTCCATTCCAACCACCTCGGGGATGAGTCATTGGGAGTGGTTGAATTGAAACAACCACGGGCCTCCTCCTTTAGCTAATATTTTTCACCTCCCTTGAAACACTCCTAAAGGATAGGCCTCCCTTACAATTTTGTAGGGATCCCAACCTCCTCCTTTGCCTCTATATAAACAAGCCTTCTCTCTTTATGAAAACTAGCTGAAGCAGAACAAAGAGAATTATACAGCTGAAGCGCTAAAATAGGAGAACTGAGCTATAATTGAATAACTGAGTCATTGAGAAGGTAGTACAAGAAGGAAATCCATCAAGAGGGCCTTTATCCCGTCTGAATTCCCTGACAAGCTTTGAGATGTGCTTCGCCCGAACTCCGCTGGAGGAGACCGCGACGTCAGAGCATGTTGTATCTCTTCCTTCTACTTAATAATATAAGTGACTATTGTCTGGTTCCCATCTTGTGTTTTTCCTTTATCAAATGCAATATGCTTAGTCTTCTTTGTCTGACTAGTAGATGTTGGATGAAATTAGTATGTGGTATACGGTTATCGGTCTAGGATATTTGTGCAGATTTCCAAGCACGATAAGCAAAGGGATTGTGACTTGCTGAATTGGGAGCTAGAAGTTCTCATCACTACTACTATTGCCGACAAGAGCATTGGACCATAGGTAGGCTATCTTATCGCATCCTCTTTCATTCAAATATCTAGTAACCTACACCTTAGCATGATTCCTTGTTACTAGACCCACCCTAGGGCGAGAGGGATCGTCTTTGTCCGCAGAGAGGATTTACCTACATAACAGCGAGGAATGGTAATTGAGGATTAAAAGGAATCAGAGGTCTCTGATAAAGACCTGTGTTAACATTCCACCCAGTCTGAGAGAAATTCTGCCCCCATAAGTTTTGTCCTAGAGGATTTTGACCATAGGGGTTATAAGTCTGACAATTCTGCTGATACTCGGGTTGAGGACCAGGATAATGATTCTAAGCATACCATTGAGGTCCTTGATGAGCATTATATGGATTCTGTTGCAGAATGTAAGCATTGCCTTAAGGTTGATTATACACCAAATGGGATTGATTTTGAGGGTAATAAGTGAAACCTTGGGGCGCACTATATACCGAAAGATATTGACCTTGAGGGTAATAAACACCTTGGGGTTGAGCAGGTGGACCCTGCTGAGCAGGTTGAGCGAGATGCTGAATAGGTGGAGCCTACTGAGAAAGAGGACCTTGTTGAGTAAGATAAATAGGTTGAATTGGCTGCTCAACATGATGAACATGCTACTGAATGGGTTGAACTGGCTGTTGAATAGGTTGAACTGACTGCTGAGCTGGTTGAGAAACTTGAATCGGCTGCTGAGGTTGGGCAGGCTACCCCTGCGGAGCAGTTTGGAATAGATATTGAGGGCCACCAGGTTGCCCTTGTGGAAGAGGTTGGCCCGATGGTTGTGATGGACTAGGTTGCCCCTAATAACTAGGTTGACCCAGAATAGGAAAATAGGGTTGTCCTTGTTGCATAAAGTTTTGGCCATAATGAACGTACGACTGCTGCTATTGTATAAGAGGTTTTACCTATGGTGGATACATTTCCCCCCCAAGAAAATAAGACGTTCCAGGTTGAGGGTGACCTGAATGATCGTAGGGTTTTCCTTGTTGGACCAAAGGTTGACATTGCATACTGTAAGGTTGTCCCTGAGGACCAAAGGGTTGTCCCTACTGGGCTGAAGGTTGTCCCTGTAAGGATTGTCCTTGTAATCCTGAGGGTTGTCCCTGTAACAAAGGTCCTTGACGAATGATAGTCTGATAAAAATTTTATGGAGGCAAATAGACACCCTAATTGAGATCGACAGGAGGAAAATATGTTGGGTGTGGAGCTTGATTATCTTGTTTATTTTGTATCACAACGTTGGACCCTTGTACCTTAATGGGGGTGGCAACACTGCCTGTAATTAAACACTGTCTGGGGGGTCCAAGGGGGGCGGCTGTGACTTTATGGAGCCCCCCTCTAGTGGGGGGTTTCGGGGGCAGCACCCCCGAAGCTAAAAACAAATGTAAACTTGCCTTGTAAAAGTATAGTAATTTCTAGTAAATCTCGGCTGTTCATTAGGCAGATGATCTGATAGTAGAAGTTATGTTTACTTTAGGGTTTTTTTCCCTAGAAGGCAACCCCTCGCTTGTATGAGGGTATTGTATTACAGCTCTATATTGTATGTGTATTCTCGGAGCGATAAACAGATAGGGAGACTGTGAGAGAGAATAAAGGATATTATAATGGATCTGTTTTAGGTTGTGTCTCTTCATTTTGCTGGATAATAGAAAGGAAGGACTAGCTGTTCGGGGTGGACGTAGCCCAAACTGGGTGAACCACGTATATCTGTGTCTCTCTGGTTTTATGTGTTTTGTGTGCTTGTGTTTTCCGCATATTTTATGTGTTTCATTGCTCTGTAATATTTAATTTTCTAACAACTGGTATCAGAGCCGAAGGTCTATTTAGCTGATAAAATCGCACGAAAAAAGGGTTCCTGGTTCGAGTGGGAGCAATGGCAGAAGATGGTAAATTTAGGGTCGAGAAATTTAACGGCCAAAACTTCCCACTGTGGAAGGTGCAGATGGAAGATTATATGTGTCAGAAAGACTTGTACCTACCATTGAGCGGAAAAACAAAGAAGTTGTCGGCTATGATAGATGAAAAATGGGAGATTCTCGATTGAAAGGCACATGGAACAATACAGTTGTGCCTTGCGGCGTTGGTAGCCTTCAATATTTCGAAGGAAACAACAACAGAGGGTTTGATTAAGGCATTGGAAAAATTATATGAAAGACCCTCGGCCTCAAACAAGGTATTTCTTATGAAACATTTATTTAATATGAAGATGTTGGAAGGTGGATCTATTGCAGACCATTTAAATGATTTTAATACAGTTACCAGTCAGTTAAGTTCTGTAGGGGTAAACTTTGATGATGAAGTTAGGGCTATTTTATTTATGTGCTCATTGCTAGAAAGCTGGAATGGTTTAGTTATGGACACTAGTAACTGTGTCTTTGGATCTAGTACTTTAAATTTTGATGATGTTGTCTATGCTATCCTTAGCAAGGAAATGCGACGGAAAAGCTCCGGTGAGACATCGGGTAATGCTTTGAGTGCAGAGTCTAGGGGAAAAAAAATGGAAAGAGGAAAGAGCTCGAGATATCGTAGTAAATCAAGGAAAGGAAGATCCAAGTCCAGATCGGGGATAGTGTGCTGGAAATGAGGAAATAAAGGACACCTAAAGAAAGACTGTAGATCTCGGAAGGGAAAAGAAGGAGACACACAACAAGAAAACAATCATGAATCAAATGTGACAGGTGATGTGTTAAAATATGCTTTGATTCTTTCTTCCGGAAATGTTATTGATTCTTGGGTTGTAGATTTAGGGGCCTCATTCCATGCTACACCTGATAAGAAATATTTTCATGACTATGTTCAAGGAGATTTTGGACAAGTCTGTTTGGGTGATGATAAACCCTGTAAAATTGTTGGAATGGGTAAGGTTCTTGTAAAACAAAAAAATGGAAACCAATGGCTATTAAAGGAGGTAATGCATGTTACAGATCTAAAGAAAAATATGATTTCAACAGGGCAGTTAGGCAGTGAAGGTTGTGTGACAACTTTCACAGATAAAACTTGGAAGGTCACCAAAGGAGAGTTGGTAATAGAAAAAGGCGAAAAGGTTGGTACATTGTATTTATAAAATGGTATTTCTAACTCTGTTAATGCTTTAACTTCAAAAGGAGCATATGAAGAATTATGGCATCATAGGCTCATACACATGAGTGAGAAGGGGATGAAGATTCTTCACTCAAGAAATTTGTTTCCAGGTTTGAAGAATGTTGATTTGGATTTCTGTGAGAATTTCATTTATGGAAAAAAAAAGAGAGTCAGATTTCTCAGAGTTGGGAAAGAAAAGAAGAGAGAAAAATTAGAGCTTGTGCATACAGATGTATGGGGACCTTCTTAGGTATCATCTCTTGGTGAATCTCGTTATTATGTTACTTCTATTGATGATAAAACTAGACAAACTTGGATTTATTATATTTAGAATAAATCTAATGTATTTGATACTTTCAAGAAATGGAAAGATTTGGTTGAGATTGAGACAGGAAAGAAGTTGAAGTGTATCAGATCAGACAATGGAGGTGAATATTACAGCAAAGAGTTTGATAGGTACTGTTCAAAGCATGGAATTCGCAGAGAGAAGACAGTTCCAAGGACACCACAAGAAAATGGTGTGTCAGAAAGGATGAACAGAACAATCATATAGGGTGCAAGGTGCATGAGATTGCATGCATGATTGCCTTTACAATTTTGGGCAGATGTTGTAGATACTGCTGTTTATCTAGTAAACAGAGGGCCTTCAAGTTCCTTGGATGGTGGTGTTCTAGAGGAAGCATGGGCAGGTAAAAAGTTAAACTACTCTTTTTTAAAGCCTTTTGGTTGTGAGGCCTTTTTCCATAGTAATAAAGAAAATAGAACAAAGCTTGAGGCAAAATCAAAGAAATGTACCTTTATTGGATATGGTGTTAATGATTTTGGTATCATTTATATGATTATGAAAATCAAAAAATCATTAGGAGTAGAGATGTAATATTCAATGAAAAGGTATTATATAAGAATCAGTTGCAGGAAAAGAAACAGGAAAAAGAAAACAAACAATACACAGTTCTTGATGAGATCACAGAAAAATTAAAGGTGCCTGAAAATAATAATAATCAAGAGCCACAACAACAAGAACCACCACAACAGCAAAATGCACCTCAAACACTTGAAAGTGGTGTTAGAAGATCTACCAGGATAAGTAGACCCCCTGAATGATACTCTCCTTCATTATATTGTTTATTGTTGACTGATTCTAGTGAACCTGAATGTTATGAAGAAGAAATGCAGGTTGAAAGCAGGAAGAAGTGGGAGCTAGCCATGGAAGAAGAGATGGACTCCTTAATGCATAAATAAACTTGGGACTTAGTCAGGTTTCCTGCAGGTAAAACTACATTGCAGAATAAATGGGTTTACAGGATGAAGGAAGAAGATAGAGGAAAACAAAGGTACAAAGCTAGATTTGTGGTGAAGGGGTTTGCACAAAAGAAAGGTATTGATTTTGATGAAATATTTTCTCCTGTTGTTAAGATGACTTCAATCAGAACTATTTTAAGTCTTGTAGCAGCAGAAGATTTACATCTTAAACAGTTAGATGTAAAGACAAAATTTCTCCATGGAGATTTGGAGGAAGAGATCTATATGGAGTAGCCAGAAGGATATGAGGTCAAAGGGAAAGAAAAATTAGTGTTCAGGTTAAAGAAGAGCTTGTATGGCTTAAAACAGGCTCCAAGGCAGTGGTATCTAAAACCATGAGGTGTTTATGTCCGAACAGTTTGTGTGAAGATGTCACTCTGATCATTGTGTTTATCCGAAAAGGAAAAATGATGGCGCTATATTATATTGTTAATAGATGTAGATGACATGCTTGTTGTGTGGTCTAATATGCAGGAAATAAATGTCCTAAAAGAAAATTGGCAATTCATTTGCAATGAAGGATTTAGAGCCGCAAAACAAATCCTTGGTATGAGAATAACTAGAGACAGAAAATCGCAAATTAACACTGTCTTGTAATGAGTGCATACAAAAGGTGTTGAAAATATTTAATATGTAGAATGAAAAACCAAATAGCACACCTTTAGCTCCATTTCAAACTTAGTAAGGAGATGTGCCCCAAGACCCAAGAAGAAAGGACTATATAAAACTAAAGTTCCATATGCATCAACAGTTGGAAGCTTAATGTATGCAATGGTCTGCACAAGGCCTGATATTGCACATGCAGTGGGAATTGTAAGCAGGTACATGAATAATCCAGGAAAAGAACATTGGATGGCGGTAAAATGGATTCTCAGATATTTGAGAGGTACCACAAATCAAGCATTATGCTTTGGTGGTTCAAACATTGCTCTACAGGGATATGTTGATGCAGATATGGCAGGTGACAGAGATAACAGGAGGAGCACTACAGGATATGTATTTACTGTAGGTGGAACAACTGTCAGTTGGGTTTAAAAAATCCAAAGTGTTGTTGCACTTTCAACAACAGAAGCAGAGTATGTTGCTGCTACAGAGGCTAGTAAAGAAATGATTTGGTTACAAAGGTTTATGGGTGAATTGGGTAAGAAGCATGATATGGGAACGCTATAAAGTGATAGCCAAAGTGCCATTCATCTTGCAAAGAACTCAGAATTTCATTCTAGGACTAAACACATACATCTCAAGTACCATTTCATACGGTCAGTATTAGAAGATGGAGAGTTGAAGCTGGAAAAGATACACACTAGCGAGAATCCTGCAGATATGCTAACAAAAGTTGTAACCAGGGAGAAACTGAGAACATGCTCAGTTTCAATTGGTCTTCAAGGATGACGATGAAGATGAGAAACAACCAAGTACAAAGAGGAGTCATTTTCCAGTAAATGAAGCAGCGATGGTGTTGCTACAATCAGTCTCCAAGTGGGAGATTGTTGGGTGTGGAGCCTGATTATATTGTTTAATTTGTATCACAGCGTTGGACCCCTGTACCTTAAAAGGGGCGGCAACGCTGCCCGTAATTAATCGCTACCGTGGGGGGTCCAGGGGGGGCGGCAACGCTTTTCGGAGGCCCCTCCTGGAGGGGGTTTTTGGGGGCAGCGCCCCCGAAGCTAAAAATAGATGTAAAGTTGCCTTGTAAAAGTATAGTAATTTCTAGTCAATCTGGGCTGTTCATTAGGCAAATGATCTGACGGTAGAAGTTATGTTTAGATTAGGGTTTTTTGCCCTAGAAGGCAACCCCTTGCTTTTATGAGGGCATTGTATTGCGGCTGTGCATGGTATGTGTATTCTCGGAGAGAGAAACAGAGAGGGAGACTGTGAGAGAGAACATAGGATATTACAGTAGATCTTCTGTAGGTTTTGTCTCTTCATTTTTGCTGGATAGAAAGGAAGGAATGGCTGTTCGGGGTGGATGTAGCCCAAACTAGGTGAACCACGTATATCTGTGTCTCTCTGGTTTTATGTGTTTTGTGTGCTTGTATTTTCCGCATATTTTATATGTTGCATTGCTCCATAATATATAATTTTCTAACACATATTTCCTTTCCTCCTTTGTCAATTGACCATGGGTTTGTGGATTTGTTTTCGGCTTTCTTGTTGGCTCTTACTCGATTTCTGAAGGATTAGGGTCCTTCTATCCTCTGTGAAGTAATTCTCTGTCAATAATTCTTCCCACGTTTTCTTTTACTTCTATAGATCCTTTGTCATGACAGTTTTTATCAAACCATGGTGATAGAGGTTCTCCTCTATGTGGGCTACCATTTCCTTGGTAGCAGTGGACATTTTCATCAGGGAAATTCTTGAATAGTAGGGAAAATTAAAGATGTGTCTCGGAAGTTACTGAGAAGGAGAATATAAAACAAAAATGCTAGCCCGAAACGACCTTCACAGGCTATGTATTTTTGTAGGAAAAACAAAAAATTTTCGATACTTACTTCGAAGGTATTCTTGTGGGATCACTTTACTCCAATTGGGATTTACATGTTATTTTCAGAGGAAGGACGCACAAATTTATTTTTTAAACCGTTGATTCTTGAACCAACACTCCCCTTCCTGTGTGATGTCGCAAGCATGAGCCACTAGCTCCCCTATCAACCTAAATTGAATGTTACCCTCTTGCGCTCTATCACCATTTAGATTTAGAGAAAAGGACTTTGTTACCTCCGAATTATGCCCACTAAATTTCAGGAATAGTGGCAACCAACCTACCTTTTCCAGTCTTGCTTTACTTCGAGGGTCAACGTCTAATAGTGCAGGACAATGCGGTTCAAATCTAACAGCAGAAAACATTTTCGACATGGCTAGGAATGGGAGAGAAAATATTTTATTCATCTCACAGTAATTCCTTAAAGACTTTGCAAAAAAATCGACAACGATAGTTTAAATTTGGAAGTATTCGGGAATGTGGAAATTTTCAAAACATGCAGGTTGTGATCATGATTGTCATCATGATCCAACCTATGGGATGAATATTAGAAATATCACCAAAGGACGTGTCAGAGTAACGATGGTCGGAAATGGAACTCGGTTTATGATGTAACGACTTGTATCTGCCTTCTTCCGCAATGGTTACCGTGTGTTTTATGGAAATCAAACCTACAAATAAGTATGCTTTCCCTAAGTGTGGTGGTGCACTTATAAAAAGAAGAAGAAGATATTTGATCTTTTCCTTAAAATGAATAGATAAAGGGAGGAAAACCTACTTGTAATCTGTTCTGTTTTCCTTGCTTCCCTTCGTCACTTCCGTCGCTCTCAATCTAATTGAACTCGCTTGATTGATACCTACAATGGAAATCAAAAGACAGAAAACAACATAAAGGTAATATGATATATTCAATTTAAACAAATTGAATTGATTCAATTCATAAATACACATATAACATCATTGACACATACATTAGGAAAGGAAAAAATGTCTTTATTATGAAGTAGAAGGAAGAGTACAACCAGTTGATTGATTCGCTGTCACTCATCCAAATTTAGTCCCATCATCATCACATCCAACATCAACAATCTAGAAACATCACAATATATGCAAAATACCTCCAAGAGATGTGATCTCACCAAAATAACTCTACTTAACACAAATTCTTGCTCTCTTGTGCACTATGATCAGTGCTCTATTTATAAGTAGATGAAAGTAGTTTGACATAAATGAATCACTGAATAGATTTTCAAAAAATGAGTGAAGAGGTTTCCTTGTAAATGGGAATAGGAGGATAAGAGGTTTAATGGCTCCATGGTGTCCATATTCGAATCTATCAGATGAGGTGAAATATGGAACAAATTCTAGAAGCCACTAGAGGTTGGGAAGATTCCCAGAATCCAATGAAAAATTCGCTCCCAGTCGACCAACGCTTTCTAAAGTGGGCCTATATCCTCTACAACACAACCTTGCATTAGAGTAGATGCTCTACAAATCAGTTACAACTATCTAGGGGTGCACTGATGGCTCAATGGGGCACTTCAACTAGCATCTAAGCAGTGAAACTGTCATGAAGGAAAACCACCAAAGGAATGAATTGTTTAGGGCATGTAGCAACTAATTTAGAGTATGATAAACCCTAATAGATACTGATCTGTGTTTTGGGATGATGCCCAAATTGACCTGTAATAGCTGCCCCCTAAAGCATGAAGTCAAAAATGAAAATGTTGAGTGATTTTATTTATGATGTGATGAGGAGAATCTGAAGTGGACAAATGACTTGCATCAATTACAATACATTACATCATGATATATGTTCATCTTGGACACGAATTGCTGAGGGAGGCATATCCCATACTCAACACATAAACTATCATAACATCAGAAAGTCGTCTATAGATATAGACCCATGATAGGATGACCATCTGAATAATAACCATCATACGGATGATTTGGTACTAATCCTGAAATCACAACCGAGATGGATGAAACTAGATCTAGGGTCTTCTATCTCGTTCACTCGATCACTTAAAGTACGAGTCTAACCATGTGAATATGTGATCTGAAGTCGTACATGGGAAGACACCGTCTGATTACCAACCAATGATGTGAGCTATTAACAGACCCGAGAGAAACCACCGTTGCTAATAATGGCTCTCAAGGTATTGCAGTACATTCTGCATGGTGTGAATAAATGATTTGATGTCAAAAACCATACAAAGTATTTCGGTCGAAGGCTTGTGATGTCAATCTATCGCTGGAAGCAAGAAACCTGTCGTTGATGTAAGCAATCTTCAAGGTACTGAAAGGTTGTTTCTAAGTCAACTTCTTGGATGATGAGCTAATGTCGACAGGTAGCGACTCGTCGCAGGAGGACATTGATGTTTCCCCCATCAATGACATGAAAGGAGAGTAATGATTTTAGAGACAGAATGTGAGTGATGAAGAAATGTTAGGGATAATGGTCATGAAATGAAGGTTTATGAGTATTTCAAAGGATGATGAATAACTGAGTGACTTCTCTTGAACATATCAGCGACACTGAATGAATTGGCAACATTTGACCCAAAACCAAAGTGATGGATGGTGTGATAGACCATAGGTATGATAGACTGTCAGGAAGATTATCCAACCCAAAAATCACGAAGATGAAGTGAATAAGTGTCATGTTCAAGTGCGACTTGCTACCATAAAGTGTTTTATTCCTTTCCAATTTTCCTTAGTTATTGCTGGCTAGTACCTCTTTATTTTTTGACAAGCTTGAGGAGGATAACATATGCTTTATGTATAATTCCACCCTTCAGGTGAATCCATCACTATTTGATGCTTCAATGGGTCTAGCGAAGGTGAAATTCGATCTTGTCATGATGGAAAAGTACGCCACTTTTTAATTCTTTAACAAGTCTAACAACAAAGAAAAATCAATCCTTTTTCATGTTTAGAGAGTTTTAAAAAGGGACTAAAATAAAACTCCACAAGTTCTTTTTCGTATAATAGTCCCTCAGATTCGAAAAAGTGTAAAATAATACCTGAGAGAACCTCCTAGCCATGTTCTACTAGGGATTTCCTTTTTTGTAAACATAATCTATCTCAGTCTGGAAAAGGGTTAGACTTATACTGAGTAGATGTAGTTTCAATTCCTTTTACGAGCTCTAAAGGACAATTTATGAACATTCTTTTCATATTTTGAGGGTCTGAAAAGAGCTGAAAGAGAACTCCAGGGAGGTTCCTTTTTCGTGTTTAACAAAGCTCGAAAAAGAGATAAGAGTGTGATTTGATTTCCTTTTTCATGTTTAAAAAATCTCGAAAAAGAGATAAAAGTGTGCTTTGTGGTCAAAATTTCATTTCACGATCATGCACGATGAACTCACTGTAATCAGCTGTAAAAATTCTCAAAGAACCATCAAATGGATTAACAATACATGTTTAAATAGTAAAAATGGGTGAAAATCATAGTCATTTCATTAAATATGCATAAATTAATAAAAAATACTATAAAAATAAGAAATTACCAAATCATTTTTACCATTTCACATTTACCATTCAAATTTTAGTGCTCTAAGCTTTTTTTACCCTTGAAATTCAGTGACTGATTGTGAAAGATTCTGTGGACCATTTTTCATGTCGTCTAGACCAGGTAGAAGATCTTACCTTTCTCCTTCTATTGGTTGCATTATTGTTCAGTTTCATGGACATTTTTTAGGGTTTTGGGGCTCCTATGGTAAATATACAACGCATTAGGATCAACACACCCTTGGATGTCAAAAAGTGTGTTAAAGAGAGGCTGGAAAGAAGGTCAGTTGCTTTACAACACTCTATCTTCCACTCAGGAGTGCATTGGGTGCATTTTAGAAAATTGCATCTTTTTTTCTGCCCAAAATTTCTCCATTTTTTTGCATGGAATGGATCCCAACTAAGCCTATGGTGTGATTTGAGACTTTGATTGGATCAGAATTTTGATTACATGGTGAGAAAGAGAACATGTAGAACAAGATATGGTTGCCCTAAATGATCATGGCATTGTGAGAGCCCTCAGAGACTGTGGGTTTGTTAAGTACTTTAGATTTTCAGGGATGAGGAAACACATGGAACTATTGCAGCTCTTGATCCGTTCGTGGGACCCGACACTGCAATAATTTTACATTAGGGAAGAAGTGCTCCCAATATTGGTTGATGACATTTACTTTCTGATAGTTTTTTCAAGACGTGGTTCCCCCATTTCCCTTGTGGGCTCCATCGATGGAGGTAAAACAATGAAGGAATACATTCAATAGTTTTGTTGACCAGGAACTGAGCCTAGAAAATATGGAAAGATAAATATGAAAGATGTATGTGATATGCCTTTGCGAACACTCCTATTCACTATCGCAAAGCTAGCTGGCAGTGTGACACTACATGTCACGAAAATATCATACATGCAGTATGCGCTTGAGTGTCTCGAGTCAACTGTGTTCAATTGGGTTGAAGCAGTACTCCTTTAGATGAAAGAACAATTGACTAAGGTAAAAAGTGGAAAGACCAAAATTTTTAGCTACGGGTCGATATTTATCACTTTTGTTTTGGAGCGAGTTCCATTGATGCAGCCACAACATGTGACACTGGGATTAGCTTGTCCTAGATATCCACGGATGCAATGGTAGGTCGAGCTGGTGGCTAGACATGCTAGTCAGTCATCGATCTCGTTCTCCACTGCATTCTACAGTTGGATCCGAAGACAAAATATCTTCATAAAGGAGCATCCATATGCAGGGATGGATTTTCACAGAGATCCACATTTGATTTTACTAGCTGATGCTCAATGGGGTGCTATAGGTAAAATGTTGACCATTTTTTTGATTTTTTGGGGGTTTTTACATATTTTTGTGTTTTTTAATGTTTCCAAAACTAAACTAAAGATGTTTTATGTATGAAAATGTAGGTACTGTTTGACTAGTGATTCGTGCACAAAAGGCAGGAGAACCAGCAGAGAGGACTGTTAGGAGAGAAGTCCTTCATGATTTGAATTTAGCTGAGATTATTGCTGAGTTGAAACAACATGTGGAGGGATTGAATATTTGGATATAGGATGCCCAGATCAAGGATTTATCTATGAGGCTGTAGCGCCATACCATTGGTGTGCCTAATTGTTGGATGAGGCTATTGCGCATGATAGCCCAAGCAGTGACCTGCTATCATGAGAATCACTAGGTTTAATTAGATTATGCTATGTCTGTATACATTTTGAGGTCAGATGACCAACGTGTCTTGGACACAATTTTTATAAAAAACTCGAAATAAACCTACTTTAATTTCAGTGTTTTTGTATTATTATGTGCAAAATTGTTCAATTGTATGATGTGAATTGAAAATCTATCTTTACATATGTTGCAAATGTCTATTTAACACATAATTTTCCATTGAATCAACCAAAGTGTTAAAGTTTCTGGAAATGTGTTGATATTGAATGTAATCAAAATGTGTTTCCAAAAGACAAATGATAAGGAACATGCAATTAATTGCCGAGTTTCGTACAATATAGACGCTAGTAAGCTGTAGCACGACATGATGTGAGTCTAACATGATGATCATGCGACGAATTCCAAGTGAAATGGCATCAGAGAGTAGTTCAATAAACCTACTATACTTAGTGATATTGTTGGTCAATCGACCAATACAAATCCCTTGGAAACTCACTAACTCACCACTTGGAGCAAAGATGGCCCATGTTGCAGAGGATAAATTTTGAGTACTACGACTAGCACCATCGACATATCCAAAAAATGGTTCCAAATATTATGACATCTTCAAAAATTGCAAAGTGGATTACTAACCACATGAAAAAATCTAAAAGACACACTGGTACACATACATAATCAAATAATATAATAAAATGTTTACTACACAAAATCAGGCATAGTAACGTTTAAGATACAACCCATTTCGAGGTTACAACAATGGAATCCCATCATAACCTACCAACTCATAGGTACCCTTAGTCAGAATGCACTTGACAATGTAGCGGCCACGCCATAATGGTTCAAATTTCCCTGTTCCTATCTTATCAACTTTCTGATCATAAAGTAAGACCAGGTATCCTTCTGGGAAGGTGCGAGGCTTGAAATTGTAGTCATATTGCGCCTTGATTCGTCTCTTATTCGCTTCATTGGCCAATGCGGCTTCACGACACATTTCATCTATATGGATGAGATCTAAAAGACGTTTCTCTTCTTCAGAAGTGTCAAGTAGAAGGTCAATCACGAGTTTAAACGATGGCATTTCACATTTTATTGGTAAGATATCTTCTAGACCGTAAACCAACTAAAAGGGAGTAAATCTGGTTGTGTTTCTCACCGAGGTTCGATATGCCCACAAAGCCGAGTACAGGTTCAAATTCTAGTTTCGTTTATGAACCCCAATCATGCGTTGAAGCATACGCTTAAGAATCTTATTGATAGCTTCAACTTGTCAATTAGCTTGCAGCTAATAAGGGGTAGAACTATCATGTGACAGTCCTAACCTGGAAATCAACTCATCCATCATGTGATTGCGAAAATGTTTTCCATGATCTGTGACTTTGGCTTGCGGTACACCAAATTGTCTATCCCGTGTTATTGAATGTATGCATCGCCTCGACTCAGTAAAATAGTCGACGACGACAATAATATACCCATGCCCCCCAGTCAAGTGGGGGTTACATGTCATGAAGTCAGTGCCCCATTTTGAAAATGGTCCAACAACGAGGAGAGTATGCATTGCTGGTGGCAAGCAGGTTTTATAGTCAAATATCTGGCAAGCATGACAACTTCTTTCCGTGATAATTCAGTTGTGAAATATGGTAGGCCAGAAGTAACCAGTGCGGAGAATCTTCTGTATGGTAGCATAACCAAACAAATTTCCACCACATTCACCAAAACGACAATCATTTAAAATTTTTTCAGCCTCCTCATGCGTGAGGCACCTACGTAAAATCGTATCGACACCACGCCAATAAAGTGTATCATCGACGATAACATATTCTTTGGCTTGGTATCGAATACATCACTGTTGTGAGTGAGAGGTATTTGTCTGAAAAGTTTGGGTTTGGAGATAGATTATGAAATATCCATACCATGGGTCAGATGACTCGATCAGAAACAAAGACTCCTCCAGAATTGATGGTTTTGCAGTAGGATTAGTGCTACTTGAAGGAAGGTCATAGATAAGCTCAACAAACACCAAAGATTTCTTTGACTTGGATTTGATGATTTCCAAATAAAATTCCTGAAAAATGACGATCCATTTTGAATATTCCCCCCCAAAAAATTGATGTGACAAAATGTATTTCATAGGGTTGCAATCCAAAATGAAAATGGTCTTTCGAAGCAGGATGTAATGGAAAAATATTTGTACAGCTTGAACGACTACCAAAATGAGCTTCTCAATGTATGTGTACTTAAATTTTGTATAATTGAGATTACGACTCAAATAATATATCGGATGTTCAATCCCATATTCTTCTTGGAATAAAACCATAGCGATGGTTGTATCTGCAGTGACAAGATACATGAAATAATCACTCTGATAATTTGGGGGATATATTAATGGTGCTCGGATCAGGGTATCTTTAAGAACACCAAAAGAAGCTTGTGGAACCTCATCCCAATGGAAGGGAATCCCACTTTTCAAGAGTTGAGTAAATCCTTTAGCCATTTCAATGTAGTTAGGAATGAACCTCCTTAGAAATTTAGCCTTCCCTTGGAGTCTCTGTAATTGAAGCATATTGGAAGGAGCATGCAAATCAAGAATGGTCTGGACCTTCAATGTCTCAAGCCAAATTCCGTATTTCAATACGATGAATCCAAGAAAATGACCTGAACCAACACCAAACACACAATTGTGCGGATTGAAGCATATCTTATAATGAAGACATTGTAAGAAGATCACTCTCAGATGTAGCAGGTGGTCAACCCGTCTTCATGAATGTGCAGGTAAGTCATCCAGATACGGTTGAAATATGTTCTTGATGTCGTGAAACGCATAATTCATTTCTCTCTAGAATGTTTCCCTAGCGTTCTTTAAACAAAAAGGGAGCTTTCGATAAAAAAATGTGCCCTAGGGATAGATAAAAGAGGTTTTATATTGGTCCTCTAGGTGAATATTAATATGATTGTAACCAGAGAATCCATCCATGAATGAAAATATTTCACATTTGGCACAGTCATCAATAATTTGGTCGATAAATGGAGTGGGAGAATTGTTTTTCAGACAAGCATAATTAACATCCCTATAATCGACACAGACTCTTATTGTCCTCTGTTACTTCATGACAGGAACAACATTAGAAACCCATCAATAAGTAGAACAGGGTAAATGAATCCAGCACACAAATTTTTTTCAAACTATGATTTAATGGTAACAAATTTATTAGGGTGAATAGGACGAAGGCACTGCCGCACCGACTTAACATCAAGATACATTTTAATCTCATGTTAAAGAGTGCTGGAGTCGATACCTGGCATCTACTTATATGACCAAGAGAATACATATCAGAATTCATGAAAAAGAGTGCGGTAAGTCTCAAGTTCATATGAAGAACAAGACACACCGACATGAATGTTTTCTACAATACCTGGTTTGGTAAAAATATTGATAGAAATCATTTCTTCGATATTTGATGGGTTTCGCTCAGAATTGACGTCGTGTATAGGAATATAATTCGTCAAGAAATCAACGATTGTAGGGTGATATAGTTCAAATGGATTATCTTCACTGTAATTTGGAAAATGGGATCGTTGATGTGATGATTCCCATGGTTCTTCTTTCGGCATCATGGATTCCATAATGCTCTCATCAGTCAAGAATATGAGTGAAAAAGGATCAGAAGAAGTACCAAAATCCAAAGAACGATCAACCCATACGATCGACGACAATGGATTTGTATTGGTTGCATAAGCCAAGAAAATTGATTGCTATGCTAGCTCAATTGGACTTAGCGGCATGATGTCACCCAACCTAACTACTTCAGAATCATTGGGAATCTTCCTTAAGCCAGATGAAGTGGAAGATATCATATTGTAGGTCTCTATATTTTCGATTTCCGCCATGTCGCAGGTGACGGTAACGAAAAGGTGCCCATTAGGGATGGATCCTGAAATAGTCCTAAACCAATGTTCTGAAGAGAAGGTGGGGGTCCATGAACAAACAGAACTCTTCTAGTTTCCTGGGAACTAGAGGTGAAGAAAGAGAGTTGATCAATGGATGTGATACTTCCTTTATGGGGGAAGATGATCATACGAAAGTAAGTATATTCTACCGCAGCCATAACGTAAATCCATGGTCTTCCAAGTAATATATTGTAGTCAAGGGGTTCGTCAAAAACCTCAAATTCAATAGTAACTGATTTCCCCCCTAGTTCTATTTTCAGGTTACTAAGAATTCCATAAGACTTATATGTATGATCGTCAAAAGCTTTTAACGTCGTAGGTGATTGTGACAAAGTTGGCAATCCAAGTGAATTCCAACAACTCATTGACATGATACAAGTAGATGCACCTTCATCAATGATAGTGCGATGAATGAGGCAATTCAAAACATGTAGTTGAATCAAGAATGATAATTGTGATGGTAACTATGGCACATAGCGCGCGTGATTAAAGACTACAAGATTTGAATCCGTCAGATTGATTCCACTAATCACAGAAAACAAAGCCTGCTTCTTGAAGGGACAATTATAAAGAACCTCAAGCATTGACATAGCGGAACGTGACTGAGCCATGTCTTATACTACATTATAATTTTGAGCAGCATGAGCTCGAGGGTTGAATGTCAATTTATGAACTAATCCCTTCGAAAGCTTTATTGTTAACTCTAGAAGGACAGGCGGTAGAGTCAAGTAACTTGAGGTCGAAGTCAAAGTGGTAGGTTGATATGTAGCCTGACCATTTGTCAAAGACAAAAGATTATTTTAATATTTACTTTGTGTCGATACCAAAACATCAGTTTGGGCTTAGTGGTGGATAACATAAGCACTTGCAAACTAGAAGCAGGATCTGTAGCAACCATATGTGTTTCTAGGTTTGGAAAAGGATTTTTCAACACTGCAGATGCGGTAGAAGTCTTAAGAAGCTTTGGGACTTCTGAGTGGTGAGGACAATCTCGCGTAAAATTCTCCTCATTACATATCAAGCAAGGGTAATGAGGTTTCCGAAAAGAACCTAATTAATCAGATGATTTTTCCTGAGGGGGTGAATTTGATTTCTTCTTATCTTTCCCCTTCTTCCTATTTTCAGGTTGCTTGTCACTTTTTCCTTTGTCAGATGACACGACATGGATTTCAGAATAATACGTAGGATCAGATGAAATAGGGTTTTGATTTGAAACAACAAGCATAGGAACAAATAGTTAACTTGCTTTCGGAGCGCTAGAAAAACCAATCACAGCATCGCCGACATGAATGTCCTGACCAGATGGAGTAGGAGGAACAATAAAATTTGGTTGTGGCGCATTTGGAATCTTTTCATAGAGTGTTCCAGACTAAGTTCGAAACAAATCTAGATACTCGGCATGATAAATTACTTGCTTTTCAGTGACAATAATGCCTTTGGCCACATCCTCGATGATATGTGGAAAAAATGAATTAATAAACCACTCAGAAAAAATATGATTAGGAACAAATGTTTTAACCATTCAACGACGATGATGCCACTCATGTATACGATTAGATATATGAGTAACATTAGTCTATTTAAAGCTGGTCAAAAGTTTCGTTCCAGTTTCATATCTGATAGTGTTACACTAAAAACTGTCACCTTGAAATTCTTTTTACTGTATGAGCTCATTAACACTCATACATACCTCCTTTGCAAGTCTTACAACCTTTACTCCTCATGTCAAGCCCTGAAATAGGAAGAAAAACCCTAAAAATCTCTGAAACTTTGGGTACGTAGGTAACATGAGGCCTGCCTGCGTTCCTAGCTTGGGTACGCAGGTAATACACTGCTTACCTACGTTCTAGAACGCAGTTTTCCTTTGCAATGCCTACGTACCCTCCCCAAACTTAAAAAGGCGAGAAAGTAAAGTTAAAAAGTTGGTTTGAGGTCAATTCTAGAAGGTTCTAGATGAGAATTTTTGGGGATGAGTACGCTTTGATAAGGTGCATGTATCCCACACCTTAAGGAACTAATCCCTTGATGTGAGGAGCCTATCCCTTTGAAGGAGGATTCTATCCCTTCAAAGGTGGAATCCTAACCTCCTCATCTGCTCTATAAAAGGAGGCATAGGGCAGCCTCAAAGGGTTAACTATGAGAGAATTGATAAGTTCAAGCTTTAGTGTGTGATTGAGTTGAAGTGTTGTTGAGATTTAGACTTATTTCTACTGAGCTTTTGAGAGGAAAGATCACATACTTCTATGTGCTCCTGGAGGAAGAGTGCAAGACTTATCAAAGTAGAGGAGACTCCTGCTTCGGACCCCGGGAAGGCCTGTTCAACATCAAGGCTAAGGTTGTAAGGTTATTCTGTTATTTTAAGATTAATACAATCAAGTTTTGTTTTTTCTCAATAAATTGTTGTTCGATTGTTTATTTCAATAAGATATCATTTAATCATTTATTTCATAGATTCCTTGATCACTATGATGAATATGTTTTATAATTATTTGTTATATAGGTGCTATTTGATATTTTCTTGTTTGTGATTGCAAGTATTTTAAGACGACTCTTTGTTGCGATGAAAAGACGACTCTTTGTTGCGACGAAAAGACGACACTTTGTTGCGACGAAAGAACTCTTGTTGTGACGGAAGGATTATTGATGCGATGGAAGCACTATGACCGCAAATAAGCATTTGGATCTAAGGTAGGATCGACACCTTCATTGCATTTGCTTATAAAACAAGTATATTTAGAGAAAGACAAACTTGGTTGTTCGTTTGTTGCTAGATTGTCTTCTCACACTAGGAAGATTGATCTTGTCTGCAAGATTGATTTATCCCAAATGATTTATCCACGAATCTTGCCGGACAGGACGGAAGTCTCTAGTGTGGGAAGACAATCTAGCAACAAACGAACAAATATTATCTTTTCTCTAAATATATTCGTTTTACACAAATAAATATTATGAAATTATCGATCCTACCTTAGATCTAATTGCTTATTTGTATTAAATAATTTTTAAAATTACTTGTCCCTAATCCCCAAAAACAACGAAGAGTTCTTTAATTGCAGAAAATGTCATCTTTTGCATTCATAGCGAAATGTAAAATCTTTGTCGACTGCGGAAAATAAAACAAGAAAATATTAAATAGCACCTATATAGCAAATAATTATAAAACATACCTATCATAGTGATCAAGGAATCTATGAAATAAATGATCAAATGATAGCTTATTGAAATAAACAATCGAACGACAATTTATTGAGAAAAAAAAAACTTGATTGTATTAATCTTAACATAACGAAAATATACAACATAGCTATGATATTGAATAAACCCAAGATACAGCGAGATATCCTACTTTGATAAGTCTTGCACTCTTCCTTCAGGAGCATAAAGAGGTATGTGATATTTCCTCTCAAAAGCTCAGCAGAAAGAAGTCTAAATCTCAACAGCACTTCAACTCAATCACACATAAAGCTTGAACTCCAATTCTCAATCTCCAAAATCTAACCATTTGAGGCTACCCAATGCCTCCTTTTATAGAGCAGATGAGGAGGTTAGGATTCCACATTTGTAGGGATAGAATCCTCCTTCAAAGGGATAGACTCCTCACATCAAGGGATTAGTTCCTTAAGGTGAGGGATACATGCACCTTATCAAAGTGTACTCATCCCCGAAAAATCTCATCTAGAACCTTCTAGAATTGACCTCAAACCAACTTTACAACAGTTTCTCGCCTTTTGAGATTTGCTTTATTATGCGAGGCATTGCAGAAAAATGCATTGCAACCTTGAGCTAACGTGTATTGCACAAGTCTACTTAAGCTAGGAATGCGAGCATGCCTGCATGGCCCACTGCGTAAAGTTTCATGGATTTTAGTATTTCTTCTGTTCCTAGCTTGACATGAAAATAAAAAATCAGAAGACTTTTTAAAAAGCAGCGTCTATGAGTGTTAATAAATGAGCTCATCTGATCAACAAAATGTCGAGGTGAGCGACAAAATGTAGCAGTTGCTTACTGAAGTGCGAAGTCTGGAATAGATGAAGATGAAGTCTGTCATATATGAAGAGTGAAGTAATTTATCATTTCAAGGATCATCCTGTGGACACCCTAGTCGGAACCTGTAAAAACATTCAATGCAAAATATATATATGTAATCATATCATCACTGAGGTAGGCATTCCCATACTCAGATCAAAACTAACTAGAAAACTGATTTAAACTGTTCTGATACAGGAATGATTTTCAATACATCAACAGTATAGACATATGTAGACACAGCATGGACGCAACCATTTGTTTATGAATAGTCCAATGTATAAATGAATAACAAAATTTCCTTGCAGCCTGGATGGTGGAAACTAGATCCAGGGTTTTGATTTCCGCTTCTCAAACTAGTACGATTCTATCCATGTGAATGAATGTGTTGAAGTCGAACATGGTAGAAATCACTTGATTACCAGTCAATGATGTAAACTATTAACAAGTGTGAGAGTAACCACCAGTAATGTCAATGGTTCTCAAAGTACTCAGTACAATCTATGAAATGTGAATGAATGAGGTGAAGTCGAACACATCACGGAATAGTTCGATCGAAGGTCAATGATGTAACTTGTCGTCAAAGGCGAGAAACCTGCCATTAAGGCATGTAGATTTCAAGGTACTGACGATTTCTAGATCAACTTCCTAGATAATGAGCTGTCGTCGATAAAAAGAGACCCGTCGTAGGAAAGCCCACAAAATGAAATCATAGATCAAGTTTTGGAGAAATATATTGGCAAGGACTGACTCAGGGATGGTCAAAATGGATGACAGATATTTCGCAAATGAATGGTGTGTTTGAATTTTCCTCTTGAACACATAATGACATTGCAGATGGCTTGGTGACAATTGACCCAAAGCTAATACCCAAAAACCGGCTGAAGACTTTCAATGTGGTTTGATTAACTGTTAGGCAAAGGATTTTCCCAACCCAAGTGAACAAAAGTGTCGTGTTCAAGAGTGGTTAACGACTTTCCGAAAAATCAAAATAAAAAAAACAGGTTCATTTTCCTCTCTTTTCCCCCACCATTTATGGCAAGTACCTCTTTATTTTTGACAAGCTTGAGGAGGATAACATTTTCTTGTTTATAAGCTCATCCTTCGGATGAGTCCAGCTTAGTTTAAAATTTGAACCCTAAGAAGGAGTGGTTCGTTCCTGTTTAAAATTGAACAGGTCCTTTACTGTTAAATTTTAACGAGTCCAGTATAGGAGAAACTCGGTGTTTTTCAATTTTAGGGAGTCAGAAGAAAAAACTTAAGAAAAATCCATGGGTGTACTTTTTCGTAAATTTAGTCTCTCGAGCCCGAAAAAGGATAAAATTATGCGGAAGAGAACTCTATTGACCATAATTAGTCAACGTATACCTTTTTTGTAAATAGTCCATTTCAGTCCGTAAAAGGGATAAACTTACACTGAAAGGACGATCATTCATTTACTTTAACGAGTTTTAATAATCAAGTGCTCGACAATATTTTCATGTGTAGAGAGTCTGAAAAGGGCTTAAAAGAGGACTCCAAGGTTTCACTTTTTCGTAAGTTTTAACGAGTTCCAAAAAGGGATAAAAATATACTCTTGTGGCTGACTTTCAATTTAATTAACGAGCAGGAAAAGATGGAAAGAACTCAGAATTTTCATGTGTTTTACGAGAATGAAATATAGCAAAATAATCTCGGGATTTTCATGAGTTTAACTAGTCTTGAAAATAACCGAAATTGACTCAAGATAGGTTTCATTTTTACAAAAGCTTGAAACAAAGAAAAACTATGCTTCAGAGTGGTTTCATTTTTACACAAGCTTGAAACAGAAAGAAAACTGTGCTTGATGCCCCCTAAGCGTAACTGCTAGAGTGCATGGTCCCCTAGCTTAATTTCATTCAACTAAGTACACTGCTGGTAATTAATAGCTGGATGGAATGAGGGTTAATTTACGAGATCATATGAAAGACCCGACCTAAAATTTTAAGAAAATTATGGAAAAACTGAAATAAATAACCTAAATATATGACTTAACATTTACGAGATCTAGCCAAAGACTCGACTCAACTAGGGGAGGATTTGTTTCATTTTTTAGTGAGCTTGACATAGGAAAAGAACTATGCTCATGGCAATGTGTTTCATTTTTTAACGAGGTTGACATAGTAAAAGGAACTTTCCTCTTGATACACTGATTCATTTTTTTACGAGGTTGACTCAGTAACAGGAACCATCCTCAGAAACTACTTATTTATAATCTATTAATCTACTCTCTACAATCTACCTACTGATTCATTTTTTAATGAGGTTGACACAGGAAAAGAACTGTCCTCATACCTGATTCATTTTTTAACGAGGTTGACACAAGAATGAGAACTATCCTCCGACCACCCGATTCATTTTTTAACGCAGGTTGACACAAAGAAAAGGAAATATCCTCGAAGAATCTGTTTCATTTTACGAGGTTGACACTGACAGTAGAAAAGAACTTTCCTCTGGAAGCTTGTTTCATTTTTTAACGAGTTTGACACAAGAAAAGGAACTATGCTCGACTAACTGATTCATTTTTTAACGAGGTTGACACAGAAAAGAACTCGTCCTCACACCTCGATTCATTTTTTAATGAGGTTGACCGTAACAAGAACTATCCTCTCGACCAACCGATTCATTTTTTAACGAGGTTGACACAAGAAAAGGAATCTCTCGACTCACTGATTCATTTTTTAACGAGGTTGACACAAGAAAGGAACTATCCTCACTAAATGTTTCATTTTTTATAAATGAAGTGGGTTAAAAAAGTAGTGGCCAAAGTTGTAAATTTATCAAAAGAAGCTCTTGGTAATTCAATGTACCACTTCGCAGCCAGACCAGTAAGCATTTGCTGGAAAAGATGCAATCTAACAGAATCATCATTTAAGGAATTAGATGAACACCATAAATGATAAGTCATGACATGCCTAGATGGGTCTTCTCCAAAATTTCCATTGAATTTTGTAATTTCTGAGGGTAATTTATGAGGAATCATTGGCCACCAAGGTAAATAATTAATGGGATCATTGGTGAGGTGGTTTAAATTAGGTAACTCTAATGTTGCAACAAACGACAACTGTCAATTAAGGTCAGGTTGAGCATAACCATGATAAGATGGAATTTCCTGGGCAATAGGCCGTTGCATACCAACAAATGGATTATGTTACTGGTAACCCGGATAGGGTTAGGCTGATCCAGGTGGATATCGGTGGCCACCCACCTATTCCATTTGGACCTGCACCATCAATCCTTTTAGTTTTCCACTTCTAGTAGCTTACTATTTTTAGTAGGTTTTCGGGTCCGACACTCCCGGAGCCGTTTTGGAGCCTTAATGATCCAAGTGGATATTGGTGGCCACCCATATATTCCAGTTGAACCCCCACAATTATTTCATTCCATTTTTAAGTTGCAACACAACTTACTATTTTTAGCAGTTTTTCGGGTCTTGAACTTCCGGAGCCATTTTGAGGCCCTAAACGGCGTTTTTTGGGAAAACTAGAAGAAACATGGGCAAACATATTTAGTTCTCAAATAGATCTTTCTAACGAGCTATTGAGTGCATGAAACGGAGATTGGATGCCAAAGTTACATCCCTGGGAAGTTGAAACACCAATTTACCCAAACGGGACCCACAGTTTTCGCGCTTCATCTCCTAGGGTTAGGTTTTTGGACGTTTCAGATTTTATATTGTTTCTCAACAATAAATAGGCCTTCGAGCCTCAATGTAACACAGTGGAGGGGCCTATAGCCATCAAATCTCTTCTTAGAGATATGCTAATAGTGGCCTCGCTCGCTCATTTCCATGATGTCTGTAATAGGCCTCTGAGCCTCAATGTAACACAGTTTAGTGACCTGTAGCCACCACATCTCTTATCAGAGATAAGCCTACCAATGCCTTAGTTGTTCATTTCTATTAAAGCATATTTCAGTAATTTGATTTTAATAAAAGGAAGCATTATTTCCACTCCATCTATGTGTTTATGGTTATATGTTATTCTGTTGCGTTCATGCATAAATCCGGATTAGTGGTATCAGAGTGGGTATGCTGTTTCTTTGTTTTTATTTTCATGTCCCCAACATGGTTAAGGTATAAGGAGTTCAACCTCGCAAACACCGAAGACCCCCCATGGCGAAAGGAAAGAAAGACGAGGGACTAGGAGATCCTAGCACAATATTGCTCGAGAAGGCCCTCGAGAAACATAGGATTGCGATGATGGATAACTTTGCCCAAATCATTCAAAAACTGGCCACCGATGGCACATCTACATCCAACACGTCTGCCAATAGGTTTGCAACGTACTGGAAAAATCCAATACCAAGGGAAATGTTGAGCTCCAAGAATGTTCTTTCTTCCACCACATTCCACTCCATTTCTTTTGACCATTATTAATCCGAGGCTCAAATGATCAATGAAATTAGTTAAAATTGCTTGAAGAATGAATATCATGGCTAACTTGCTATGTTTTTATGATTTTGTCATTGTAGTACTTTTTGAACTAAAACTAGCTACAGAATGCAGACATTCTGTAGCTAGTTGCCAATTCTGCAACCATCTTCATGTTTAAGCAGGTTCCAGATGTCCTCTCAGGGAAAGCCACACATGGTCATATTCCATGTTATGCCCTCATCATTTTTTTCTCTCCATGAAGATCGAACGAAATTCTATCGTGGTTATGCACGCAGGAACTCAAAATAGGAGATAGACTCCTAATAGGACAAGGACAGTCCAGATGTCCTTTGTCATATTACGATGCCACCTTTAGAGTTCTAGTTTGATTTTAATATGGAAAGACAGTAATCCCTGTATTATCTCAAGTTATGTTATGTAAATTTGCTATAAATGTAGCTCGGGAAACCGAGAGAAGAGGTTAGATCTTGGTAAGATTTTATGGTTGACTACTAGATCTTTGAAGTCCGAGAATACTCTGTTTTGAAGTGATTCCTCTTTAATGAAAGAAGCAGCATTTCCTTGAACGCGTTGAGTCGATTTTGAAATAGATTTCATGCTACTTTGGTGGTAGAGGGCCCTTGCCTCCTAAGCAGCCTTGTTTATACAGTAGATAATTATTTTAGACTCACTTTTCTTTCTAGTTTAGGCAAGCTTCTGAAGTTTATGTTCATACTTGTTTGCATTAATTATCACAGCTAGACTTACTCTAATAAGCTCTTCCAAAATATCATTATGATGAATAAGGCATAGCTGTGGTATTGTAGGTTTTAATTGCATTCTCTTTCGTTAATTATCACAGTTGGACTTACTCTAATAAGCTCTTCCAAAATATCATTATGATGAATAAGGCATAACTGTGGTATTGTAGGTTTTAGTTGCTAGTTTACACTAAGTGGCATAGCCAGTCTTACTCTTACAAAGCTCTTCCAAAATATCATAACAATGAGTAAGAAGTAGCTGTGGTGTCTTAGATTTTAGTTGTATTTTCTTTCAGTCTTGTGTCTATGTTCAATTACATTGAATAATACAGCCATACTTGTTCTCACAAACTCTTCCAAAATATCATTCATACTGAACAAGATGGGCTGTAGAATTCCTTAGGTTAGTTGCATGTTAATTTAGTTATAGCACTCCAGAGGTAGAATGCATGTGATTCAGCTCTGTCATTTCATTTTCAGTTTGATAATGGCTTTTCAGTTTAACATTGTTCACTGTACTTCAAATAGACTAGTGGCACTCTAGTTTAGTTTTAGCTCATTGTATTAGCACTCCTGTTTAGTTGTCATCCATTGCATTTTAATTTATATTAGTTGTTAAATTCAAATACCATGGTCTTCATTATTTACAAAACTTCATTTGTTCCAAATTCATATTAATACATAATTATTTGGACAGAAGTTAGTATCAGTCTAAAGGCCGGAGTATTTTGCAACCTTTTTACCATTTCACAAACAAGCCTTTTCTCAAAGACTATTTTTAAAAGAGAAAGCTATAACTTTTGAGTAAGGCCTAGTGGTGCTAGATTGAGTTGCAGAACAGAATTGGAAGCTAGTTTAGAATAGAAATCTTATGGTGCTACAAATTTTCTTTTCCAAATATATTCCAATAGACCTTTAATCATGGATGAGATGTTGTAACATTGTAAGTTGATTGTTTGATTGTTTAGTTAGGAGAACTTCATTTACACTTAACTTGCCCATTTCTCAAGCTCTTCCAAAACATCTTTAATGAATGAATTGGACAAGTTTAAGCTCATATTGTGATTTATTTCCTTGAAGTCATTATCAAGCTTTGTATTTTGCTAGCCATAGTTTAGGCTTTGTTTTGTTTCAGTATTTTCATTTGTCATTTGCCATCCATAATTTAGGCTTCACTCTGTTTTTAACCAGTAGCTTCTTTTCACCAGCATTTAGTTCTTTCCCTTGTGAACATAAAACCATAAAAAAACCAAAAACATCATAAAACACTAGACACAACGTAGTGAGAAACAAATACCTAGGCACATATAGTGCACCACACTTCAGCAGTTTACCAACACTGGTTGACAATTAATGAACTCAATTTAGGAGACTAGGTTGAGCACAAACAGGAAACATAATTGCCTCTCATGGAGGAACTTAACACAATGGGGATAGTTGATTCCTAAGGAGGGAGGAATGATCCAGGTGGATATCAGTGGCCACCCACCAATTCCATTTGGACTCGCACCATCGATCCCTTTAGTTTTTCACTTCCAACAACTTACTATTTTTAGCAAGTTTTTGGGTCCTGCACTCCCGGAGCCATTTTGGGGCCTTAATCATCCAGGTGGATATTGGTGGCCACCCATCTATTCCATTTGAACCTCCAAAATCAGGTATTTCCATTTTTAAGTTGCAGCACAACTTACCATTTTTAGCAGTTTTTCGGGTCTTGAACTTCCGGAGCCGTTTTGAGGCCCTAAACAACGTCTTTTGGGAAAAATGGGAGAAAAATGGGTATATTAACCAATGTTTCTCACATAAATTTTTTTAGTCCTTAGATAGATCTTTCTAACGATCTATTGAGCGCGTCAAACAGAGATTGGATGCCAAAGTTACGTCCCTGGGAAGTTGAAACACCAATTTACCCAAACGGGACCCACAATTTTGGCGCTTCATCTCTTAGGGTTAGGTTTTTGGACATTACAGGTTTTACATTGTTTCTCAACAATATATAGGCCTTCGAGCCTTAATGTAACACAGTGGAGGGGCCTGAAGCCATCACATCTCTTCTCATAGATAGGCTACCAGTGCCCTCCCCCGCTCATTTCCATGATGTTTGTAATAGGCCTCTGAGCCTTAATTTAACACAGTTTAGCGACCCGTAACTACCACATATCTTCTCAGAGATAATCCTATCAGCACCCTAGCTGTTCATTTCTATTAAAGCATATTTCAGTAATTTGATTTTAATAAAAGGAAGCATTATTTCCACTGCATCTCCGTGTTTATGGTTATATGTGTACTCTGTTGCATTACTGCACAAATACGGATCATAGGCTTGTTGAACAGACCTGGATAAGATTTATATCATGGGAATTTTTTTTGTGGCTTCCATGGGATCTGATAAAACGGTTTCCCTCCAGGATAATTTATACCCGATTGTGAATATACAAGGTTAGTAGAAGCCTGCGACAAAGGAAAAATAGCCTGTGGTTGCGAAATTCCTGATACAAATGGTTGCTGAATACCAGCCTAGGAAGAAGGAGTCTGTAGATGTGAAACTTGAGGGTTAGGGGTTAAAGGACCCACTTGACCAGACTGAACAACAACCATAGAAGAAATAACAGGTGTAGTAGGCATAGATGCAATAGGTTGAACTGGTTGATATTGATACACAACCGTTTGTAGCTGAATAAGAAAAGTAGGTTTCCATTGGAAAACAAAAATTCCAAAATATGATTGACCTAAATACGACGAAGAACAGCCATATGGACTAAACATCTGTGGTTCCCCAACATATGGAGTATAAGGATATTTCACATACTGACTTTCATAAGATGGGTATCCAACAAATACTGGATAAGATGGACGGTAATTGGATGGACCAACCTGATATTGAGCTGATGATGTCAATAAAGGTTCACCCCATTCAGTACTTGTAAGAGATGAACCAGATAGAATTCCAGATGATGACATGGGCGAACTCCATGGACTAGAGGAGACACCAGAGTAGGTTCCATTTAAAGCTCAGTAACCTAGTGAGACAAACGAACCAACATAAATATGAGACTCGAGTGTCGTTGAAAACATCGAATATTAAGAAACAATCGATGTTGTCGCAGCTGTAACATATGGTACAATCTAGGATGTTGTCTCTGCCATGGTTAAATAACCCAACAAATACTCTAATGAATCTACGGGAACTTGAGATTGAAAAGGATCAACAGGAGCAGAGTAGGGAAAACGAGGAAAATACTGATATAAATGAAGCCCCGACCCAAAATGAGTGGGAGTTGAAGGGGTTGTCTCTTCCTGAAATTATTCCTCTATCGAAATCAAACCAAGTGGAAGCACTTCACCGTCAGGCCCGAGATAAATTTCAGGCAGTAAACTCTGCGGTAAAGAGGAAAAATCGATGGTTACGGATGAATGAGGACCAGATGATTGCACTAGAAAAAATTCTTGTTGTTCGACTTCGGGATCAAGATGTTATGGTAAAAGAAAAATGGGTTCCAGATTGACTTCCAGTTGAACAAGCTCGGGTTCTGGATTTACCGTTTCACTGGATTGAATTTCAATGTCCTTATGTAACTGTGAGGATTCCGTCTCGACAGTAGTAGATAAACTGGGATCAGTCAAAACGACTTGAGACTTAGTACTCAAATGATCAGATGTCTCTAGTATATCAGATGATGTAGCACCAAGAGTTCCAGAGGTACCAGAATCGGTAGGACGAGCGCATATTCGTCTACTAGATGTACCTTCTGGTGGTAATGGTGGTTTATTTGTTGTCCTATGTGAACGATGGGGAAAGGGTTGATCTTCTTCCATGATTGCTGATTGATTTTATACAAAAAAAAAAAAAAACAAAAAGAGGGTAATGCTAGGCAAAATGTTTATCAAGCAACTATGAACTGCAATATACCGCCCCTGTAAGCCAAGGACTTATGTACTTGCAGGAAATCTCCCCGAATGTTGTGTTTGGTGTATCACAGGTACAAGGCGGCCAAATCGGTTACCTATGGATGGCAAGCAACCTAAAGTTTTCCTCCCAAATATACGCGAATTTACGTGGAGGCCCAATCTGTATTAGCGATATCTAATGCGAAACCACACAGTGAGAGCATCCCCGTATACTTTTCATACTAGAACACCGCCCGATATACCCGAAAGTATGCGGACGAGCACTGATATACTTACATATGTCGAATGAGGTATCACACTCAGAATGTATCGTAGACAGTTAACGACAACTGCTATAATTAACGACGCTGAAACGTGTCTTCTAGCCTAGAACTCTAAATGTTATCGTTAATGTTACAATGCTTCCTTAGATAAATTTAGAAAATTTTTATGTTGATCTTGCTTATCAGTTTGTCTTTCAGGCTCACCGTGAGATGTATTTAACATTCCTAGAATTCAATTAGAATGATAATCATTTATTTCAAATTTATTTTTGACAATGAAAAACTAGCTACAGGGGATAGAGAAATTGAATTTTATGCAATCAACAATGAGCACATATAAATTCAATTTCCCTAAACTATTCCCAAGAAGTACTCACAATCCCTATCTGCAAATGCATGTTTTTCTTTTCAATTTCTTTTAAGTTTAGAAGAACGAAAAAAATAAATTGATGCACAAACAATCACTTAAAAATTTCAAGAGAAACAAAGACTGAAATGACAATTCCTCTTTTTGAAAATAATGAATTGATCAAATGTAAAATTTAACTTTGGAATATTCGACAATGAAAAAGAAAGAAAAAAGAAACATTGATCAAACAAATCCAAAGTGATTCAAGAAGAGTAGAGGAAATCTAGTCTCTAGAGGGAATCAATCACTCAAAACTTTAGCAAGAAATACATTGAAATGAATTGGAAAAAAATAAAATATGATAGATTCTGGTTGGTCACAAGGGAAATGCACCCCTGAGTGGGAGACAGTGCGTTGCGTAGCACTGTCCTAAGCCAGCAGTTCTATGCAGAGCACTGTGTTAAGACCAACAGTGCGTTGGTGCCAGAGGATTCTCTGAAAAAGCAAACAAACACACTACTTTTTCTAATACACATTCAAATGATTGAAAATAAGTAGGTAAATTCTACTAGATGTTGATGCACAAGGATAAAACCACCAAGGATGATCTGTCTCCCCAATATGGTCGCCAATTTGTTTTATGGAAATCAAACCTACACTAAGCATGCTTTCCCTAAGTGTGGTGGTGACCTTAGAAAAACAAAAAGAAAGATATTTAAAAATTTCCTGAAAATGAATAGATAAAGGGAGGAAAACCTACTTGTAATCTGTTTGATTTTCCTTGCCTCCCTTCGTTGCTTCTGTCGCTCTCAATCTAACTTAACTCTCTTGATTGATACCTGCAATGGAAAGCATAAGACATAAAAATAAATAAAGGAAATATGATCTATTCAAGTTAAACAAATTGAATTGACTAAATTTATAAATACACATATAACATCATTGACACATGCATTAGGAAAGGAACAAATGTATTTGTTATGAAGTAGAATAAAGAGTACAACCAGTTGATCGGTTCACTGTTACTCATCCAACTTTAGTCCCATCCTAATCACATCCAACATCAACAATCTAGCAACATCACAATACATACACAATACCTCCAAGAGCTGTGATCTCACCAGCATGACTTTACTTAACACAAATTATTGCTCTCTTGTGCACTATGACCAATGCTCTATTTATAAGTAGATGAAGGTAGTTTGACATAAATGAATCATTGAATGGATTTTCCAAAACTAGGTGAAGAGGTTTCCATGTTCATGGGAATAGGAGGATAAGAGGTTTAATGGCTCCATGGTGTCCATATTCGAAGCTATCAGATGAGGTGAAAGCCGAAACAACTTTTAGAAGCCACTAGAGGTTGGGAAGATTCCCATAATCCAATGAAAAATTCGCTCCCAGTCAACCAACACACTCTAAAGTGGGTCTAGATCCTCTGCAACACAACCTTTCATGGGAGTAGATGCTCTGCAAAGTAGTTACAACTGTCTAGGGGTGCATTGATGGCTTAATGGGGCACTTCAACTGGCATCTAAGTAGTGAAACTTTCATGAAGGAAAACAACTAGAGGAAGGACTTGTTTAGGGCATGTAGCAACTAATTTAGAGTATGATAGACCCTAATAGACATTGATTTGTGTTTTGGGATGATTCCAAAATTGACCTATAACACCATGACTTACATTCATGAAAAAAATTAAAATTAAAGTATCATTACCTTTCACCTTAAGCATCCTGTCACCAACCGTACCATACTGATCTTACCTTCCAACGGTCTAGTACTTAGATGACAACTACCTTTGTCTTGAAATAATAACCCACCTTGAAATAAAATCATATGAAAAATTGTATAGTTAATGGTCTCAACTAGTAATGAAAATTCTTAGTACTTTATCATATTTATTTAGGCTAATGTTTTGTCTAAAATTTATTCTTCAAGAAATTAGTGGTGTTGCTGCAAGAAATGGAACCACAACTGCTGAACTTTTTGTAGGAAATCCTTCTACAGGAAAAATGTTTCTTCCCCTCTTTGTACAGTTCATTGAACATGAATGGAGGTGTTGATTTTGAATGTGTAATGATATCGTTGGATCACTAGCCATTAAGGTCTGTTGTTTACCAATGTGAGGCCCATCACCATTAATGACAGTGAGGACCAAGGTACATCTGATGCATCCTATCAGGTGTGAATTTATGAGCTGTTGTCGAACCTCCTTTAGGATCGAGCATTCAAGGAGCCATAATGAATCCCCATTTTTGCCGGCGAGATATCCTGTCATTAGGGAATACAAGCTTCAAGGAATCACAACGCTCTGATATTGGACCCAGATAATTTGCTGATGTCGATTGACCAATATTGTTAGAAGGAGGGCCTTAGAAATCCCATATCAGTCCAACACAAGCAATCCAAAAATCAACTATTTTATTTTTTTATTGAGATGATCCCAAAGGATATACTGAACTGTGATTTTAACAAGCTAAAGGCAGTCCATGCTCGCCATATTTCAATTTTAGAGAGTTTGAAATACTGAAAAAGAAGACTCCAAGGGGGCTCATTTTCTATAACTAGTCCATTGTACCCAGAAAAATGAATAAATCTGTATCCAATATACATTCCTCTCATGGTTTACTGAGCATGAGGAGGAAAAAAGTAAGCTCACCGTGTCAGCAAGAAATCAAGAAGAGGTAGTGAAAGGAATGACTCCCCCTCCCACCATTTCCAACTCCTTTTTCTTCACAATTTCTTCCACACATTCATCCTTAGATTGGGGTTTCTGATATAGCTTGAGTCTGTGCCGATTCACCAAGAAGGTAACATTCCTATCATCAATATTTTTAACCCAAATAGATCCATTATCAAAAAATTTCTCAATTTCATAGGAACCCAACCAATGTGTGTTAAATTTCCATTTAAAATTCTTAAATTTTGAATCATACAATAATTCCCAGTCTCCCTCTTTAAACTATTTCTTCTTAATGTATCTGTCATGCCATTTAGCCTGTTGTTTTTGGATCATATCAGTATGATGAAAAGAATCCTGCCCAATCTTATCCAACTCATTGAGCTGCAATATTCTCTGTTGTTGTGCCTCATTAAGGTTTATACCCAAATCTGCTTCCATCTTGAAAATTATGATATGAATTCAATAGGTAGTAAAAATTGTTTTTCATGCATCAATTCATATGGATAGAAGCCAATGGTGTTTCTCCATGTGATCTTGTAGGCCCATAATGACTCGAGAAATTGATCAGACCAATCCTTCTTATGTAATTTCACTGTCTTTGTGAGGATTGTCTCCAACACCTTATTTGCTGATTCCACCTGCCCATTGGCCTGTGGATGGTAAGGGGTGGACTTCCGATGAGTAATATGATATTTATGTACAATTCCCTACACAATATTTGACACAAACTGAGTACCTTGATCAATAACTATTTCCCTTGGTACCCCAAATATTACAAAAATATCAGAAAAAATAAAATCTACCACTGCTTTCTCCATTTCTCTAGGCAGTTCTATTGCTTCCACCCACTTCGTAACATAATTAATAAAAAAAATATATATACTTCTTACCTTTGGACATAGGATTGATGGGACCTACGAAATCAAGAGCCCACCTCTCGAATGGTTATATGAGAACCTGTGGCTGCAAAGGCATTTCATCTAATTACACATTCTGCCCTATTCTTTAGCAGCTATCACATTTCTAGACATACTCCTTTGCATATTTAAAATGACGTGGCCAATAGTAACATGAGAAGAGGATCTTGTAGGTTGTCTGCTTATCTGTAAAGTGTCCTCCACAGGTTTCATCGTGACAAGCTCTCAAGATATCATATATCTCATCCTCTCTGACACAACTGCGAATAATTAAATCAGATATAGTAAAAAATAGGTCTCCCCTAATCCAAGAGTAATAAACACTTTTCCTAACAATTATATTTTTACGATTAGATGAAAAGTAGGGTGGAAACTTTCTTGTAGCAAGATAATTGGCCATGTATGAAAACCAAGGTGTTTTGATAGAAATAGGAAAAAAATTCTCATCAGGAAAGCTATCAATAACATGAACATCCTCACCTGTATGGTTGAGCCTAGATAGGAAATCAACTACCTGATTTTCTTTTCCCAACCTGTCCAATACTGTGATGTCAAATTCATATAGCAGGAAAATCCACCTAGTGATCCTACCATTAGTGACTGGTTTGTTCATGAGATATTGGATGGCAGAATAATCACTCTGTACAAAAAATTCGCAACCAACGATGTAATGCCTAAATTTGTTAATAGTATAAATCACAACAAGGAATTCTTTCTCAGTAAATATGTAATTCAGTTATGTAGGAGTTAAATTTTTACTAACAAAATAAAAAGCATGGGTTATGAGATCTTCCTTTTGACTCAATATTTCTCCTATGGCTGAATCAGAGGCATCTGTGTAACTATGAAAGGGAAATTTTCAATATGGGCCTCTCAAGATAGGTGTTGAAGAAATATTTTCCTTGAGTGTATCAAATGCAGCTTGACACTCATCATTCCAATGAAATTCATATTCTTTAGTCAATAATTTAAACAATGGGGAGGCTACTTTTGTAAAATTATCAACAAACCTTCTATAGTAGCCTGCATGTCAAAGGAAACTTCAAACACCCTTTTGACTGGTTGGTGGGGGTAGCTTTACAATAACTTCGATCTTAGCCCGATCAACTTTAGTTACTGTAGCAGAAACATGATGACCCAAAACAATACCCTCAGTCATAATCATAAATTTTTTTTCATTACTTAATGAAAGATTAGTTTCTCTACATATCTGTAAAAAATTCTTAAGATTATGTAAAGCTTCTTCAAAATTATCACCCATCACTATAAAGTCATCCATATAGACCTCTACACAATCATGCAAAAGGTCAAAGAACATACCAAGGACCGTCCGTTGAAATGTGGCTGGTGCATTGCATAGACCAAATGGTAATACCTTATATGCATAGGTACCCCAGGGACATGTAAATGTTGTCTTCTCCTGGTCCTCTGGAGCTATCCTAATTTGATTGTACCCACTGAACCCATCTAGGAAGTAAAAATACTTCTTCCCTACTAGAATGTCTAGTACTTGGTCTATAAAAGGCAAAGGAAAGTGATATTTTAATGTAGCTTTGTTTAGTTCCCTGTAATATATGCACACTTGCCATTTACCATTATTTTTAGGGGCAATAACAAGTGGAGATACCCAATGGCTATCCGAGATAGGATATATGAACCCTACATTAAACAATTTCTGCAATTCATATTTCACAATTTCTCTTTAAGAGGGGTTCATCCTCCTTTGTGGGTGTCTCACAGGCCTGAAATTTTATTCTATATAGATATGATGAATTCATGTATTTGGGTGAATACCCCTCATGTATGTATATTCCCAAGAAAATGTATCTGAAAAGTTTTTCAATGCTTGAATTAATTGTTTCTTTTGTTCAGGAGTTAAGGAAAAATTTATTTTTAAAGTTTTTCGAGGAAAAATTTCAATTACCTTACCCCCCCATTCAGTCACTGAATATGCAGGGAATGTAGATAAGAGGGATTAATTTAATTCAGCTACTGTACTATGTTCATAAAAATATTTCATATTAGTAATGATATCTATATTATGACTAGACTGTCCTTCTAAATGGTGTAAAAAATCAAGATTAGAAATACAACAATTTATCAGATTTTCTTCTGAGTTTTCTTTAAGGCTCATGGCTTGGGCTATTGTTAAAATTGGTTGGGTACATTCTAAATCGTGCTCTTGTTCTTCAACCCAATGGTTATTTCATGATCTTAATATGGGTTTAGCGAGGGGGGGGGGTACAAATTGATATGCTTTGTTTCATCTCCATGAGTGATGTTCATATTTCCCAACCTACACCTTATGTAGGCATCTGCCATGTCTAACCAAGGCCTCCCCAAGATCAAAGGATGCCCTCCCAAGTTAGTTTTAGGTTGAAGAACATAAAATTCTATAGGGTACTCCTAGGAATCCAATGAGATGACAATGTCTTCTAATACCCCCTCTGGCTTTACCTTAGACCTATCTGCTAATTCTAACATGGTAGGAGTAGGAAGTAGGTCAAAGGATCCTACATGAGATAAAGTATCCACATTAATCACATTGATGGCTGCACCTAAATAAATTAGAGTGTTCTTTATTTGATACCCATTTATAAAGGTGGTAACCATAGGGATTCCAGGGTCTGCATATTTCTCAGTAACAAATCCAGTGGACATAAAGCTTGCATGTTTCCCACCTACTTGAATTGTGGAGGGTTCTTTCTTCTGTCTTCCAGGTTTCTTGGTACATAACTCCCTCACTGTTTTGGCATAAATCGAGATATCCTTAATTTATTGTAGTAGCATAATCTTAATGCACAAATTCCTTAGTTCAGACACACGATCAAATTTGGGTTGTTTTATTTTCATCTCCAACCTCACTGGAAAAGGAGGCTGGACCATATGGGATGAGGAAGGTTCTTGTGACCTTGAAGTGGTTTGTTATGCTATTTCAGGTGTGTTTTCTACTTCAGGTATTTCCAGAGTGCCTTCCTCTATAATCTCTTCAATTTTACAAGTTGATTCGCCACTTTTCCTGATTTGAGTTTAATTTCATGCAGCGACACAGGAAATTCCTACAAAAAAGGAATATAAATTTCCTATAGAGGCTATGGTGTAATACAATAAGTAGAAAAAGTGGGAAAGTGACCAATTCAATATTGTGAGAATATTGGATGGTTTTATTGTTGGAATTAGATACTGGCTGGGTAGGATGTTGTGTGGGATGAGGCTGATTTGGTGGGGAAGGCAACTGAAATTGCTGCTATTGTAGTTGTACCATATCTTGTGGTATGGGCTGTGGTGGATAAAAATTCTTAGATGGAAAATTTTGCATAGGAGGGTAAGAAAAGTTACCCTACCAAGGTTGTTGTGGAGGCCAGGGATGCCAAGGCATTGGAATATTCCACATATGATTCTGGGCATAAGGAATTTGAAAATGTGGTTGTGACATACCTGTAGGACATGGTTGCCATGGTATTTCAGGTGTCATTTAATAGAGTGCATTGACAACTCCCTGATATGCTAGATATGCTGCTTTAATATCAGGAAGAGGACATTGATCAATAGAATTCTCAGATTCACAAATTCGACATACCTCTATACTGTCTACATGGCATTCCCTTAGAGCATGTTTTTTTCCTGCATTTGGAGTAGAACACAACCAATGCTTTCTCTAATTCCTCTTGTTTCTTCTTAGCTTGCAAAACATCCAATTGTGAAGACATAGTGCTAAGAATATTAGTCTTAAAATTTTCAAATAAATTACCCATTTCAACTCAGGTTACTCTAGCTTTGGAAAATGATTTAACAAGCCTGGAAGAAGTGTCTCTTGATCCTCCTCCAACTTTAGAATTTCCCCTTGAATATCTTCGACACATCTCACACACATCATCATAACTTAGATTTGATATATCACCTAGTCCCATTAAGTTTAAAATCTCCAGAAATTTTGGTCTGATTTCCCTAAGTAAAATTGTTCTCTTGGTCTCTTTGCTAAGTTGATTCATCTTGGATATCTATAGATTGTATTGGAATCTCTCCACCAATTCCTCAAGGCTCTCCCCTTCCTTCTGATTCATGCCAAAAATTTCTTGTCAGATGTCTCTGGTCTTACAATAATCTTGATACTTCTTCAAGAACACCTTCTTCATTTCATCCCAAGTTGAATTAGAGTTTGAACCCAAACCCATAAACCACCTGAGAGCTAAATCCTTCAATGTAGAAGGAAGTAATTTCAACTTCTGAGCATTGGAAGTATAGTCATAACTTATTCATAACAAATCGAAATTTGAATAAGAAGGAATTATGATCTTCACTAGAGACACAATGAAAATTAGGCAAGGCCAAAGGAGGATTGCTTTTCATTTGAGTAGCTCCACCAATATCCCTGATAGGAAATTCAAATATGACCAGTTCATCTTCCTTATCATTTTAGTCCCCATCTATGTTACTAGTACACTCTAGATGGGCCATATCATACCAAGAGAGTGTAGGACCTCTGTAAACTACATATTTTTTAGAGTCAATGGTCTGGAATTCTGGTTCTTGAATAGGATTGATGAGTAACTCCTCTTCAGGCTGACCACTGAGAAGAGATGTTGACTTCCTTGCAAGGGGAGGTTCTAAATGGGAAGAAATAGAAGATTTTCCAATATAAGATTCTGCTATAGAAGTATTGATCTGCTTAGGGTCAACAACCAAGCTCTTTTTAGGACTAGAAACCTCTTTTTCAGGTTCGTCTTCCTTTGCTGCCTCGTCTCTTGCAAACTTCCTTGTTCTTCAGTTTATTAGTGAATGAAGTGGTGCTTACACCACTGCCAAAAAAATTTGAAAATATTGGACCATATTCATCTTTTATGTAAATAGATTCAAAAACTTCTACTTACCAAACAATCATGACATGGCTTTAGTGAATTATGATCTCTGCAGGTGTGTAGGCCTTACCATACGTCTTACCACTTCGACTCCCCTAGTCCTGAAAAATATCAAACAACAGAAATCACACTAAAAAACTTTCAATATCATCCCTTAGCACCTCCCTAGCAACGACGCCAAAATGTTGAGTTAAATTATAGACTTATAATCTGACATCATAAATTATCAGCTAAGGGTAGGTAATCTTATGAGATGTTGCACAAAATATATGCATGCTCATGCCTTAAGTGATTCCTAATTAAATTATTCACACATACACAGTTCTAATGTCTCTTTTTTGCATTAGCACTTGGCAGCAAAGGCTATGGAGTGAATTTAATCATCCCTCTACAACTCTTGATATTGCTGATGTTGATAAAAAAATATAAAGGACCAAGAAAACAACCATAAGAAAATAAATTTAAAATTTAGAAGCTAAAACCTAATTAAATGATTCCAAACACATTTGCAAAATAAAATTCATCATTCAACTATTTTACATGTGTTGCTAAATTTTAGAAAGAGAAAGACTAGAAGTGCCAAAATTTTTATCACTGCATACAAATAATAAAAAGAACAAACTAATGTAACTAATGGAGTTGTGAGCAAAGGGGCCCTCCCTTACTCACAACCCATTCATTGTTAAAAGGGTTTAATCAGAAAAATAAATATAACATATAACTTTATATTAATATGAAAAGGATTACAATCATGTACAAATATGATATGTTCAATCAGCCAACCCCCTTGCAAATGAAACATAATGAAATTTATACAAGTTCAAAGGCATGTGATTTACCTGAATTAGGAAAAATACTATGCTATAAATATTTACTATCAATACTGTAAAAAAATGACAAAAATAGCTCTACTAAGTCTGATCCATGAATGAAAGCTTGGATTAGACTAATTTCGTTACATTGCTGGAGCTTTTCCCGATGCGGCCATCGAGAATAAGATTGAAGATCTGGGTAGTTTCAATGATGAATTCGAAGCAGCCAATAGGGAAACATCCATGTAGGTGGATTTCCTCATAAAACCCATGTTCCCGTTCATATTGAGACTAAGTGGAACATATTAAACCATCGATTCTGCTGCAGGAAATCTGGGCGGTGACGAGAAATCCGCATCTATAGGAAATCGTGGAGTGTATGCAGGAAATTGGCAACCAAAGGCTGTCTACAGGAAAACACAAAGCTGCTTCAAATCATGACTAATATGAATAAGACTTTTATTAGTCAACTTTATAATTAGATTAGGAAACAATTAGCTTCAAGGAATACTTAGGAACAAGATAAAATGACACTTTTTAAGATACTTTGCATACCATAAGCACATAACACGCTTTTGGTCAAAACTTAGGTAATATAACAAAATAGGAGTAATTATGGGTCAAAGAGAGTTCAAAAAGGGGGAAGCAAGGTCTTAAAAGGCTATCAAAATTGAGAAAAATTACGACTCAACACTTGCAATCCTTGAACTTATGGCTAATATTGAACTTATGAACTGATTTTTATTCCTTGAATGTGCCTTGCAATCAATATCCCTATGGAAAAAATCACTACATGAGTAACGATACCATAAAAATTACTATTATACATGAAAGATGGAGATCTTCTTTGTATGCCTTCTAGATGTGGCTTCTCCTTTTGCTGATCCTTTTGATGAGAGAGTTTGATCTCTCCATTTATGCAACTTACTACTATGTGTCCACGAATTCCACAACTATAACACTTCCCAATTCTATTCTTATTATTTAATCTTCTTCTCTTGTTTTGCTGCTTCTTGCATGACTCATGGATCTCAATATTTTTTTAATTTACTTGTAGGTGCTTGAGAACTAGTTTTGAGCCTCTCCACTTCTTCTCTTGCAAAAATTGCTCCACCCTCCAATTTTTGGAATTTATCCTCGAACTTCTTGTTTTCAACCACGAGCCTTTGAATCTCATATTCTAATGCCTTCGCCTTGGATTTCTCATGATTTTTGCAACTGATGCTCAATCTATCACTGCAGTCACTAGTTCCTTCATCTTCTTGAGAGGATTATTGATTAGTTACTGCAATAAAAGTAGAATCCTTGGCATTTCCCTCCAATTTTGAAAAATGTAGTTTTCCTCCAAGATACAAGTTCTACAAATTATCAAATATTTCATTGGTAGTCTCACAATGCTTCACAAATTCGCTATCAGATTTTGAAATACTATTTAAAATGATATTTTTAGCTAAATCATTAGATTTATCTTTAACTCCATATTCAATTGATTGAAAAATATCATCAACAAACAAAAAATATGATTCCAAATTCGCTCTCCAAATTGCAAATTTACCTTTACGTAGTATTGAAATACCTTGTTGATCCATTTAAGAAAATTTGCAAAAATTAAGGCAAAGACTCCAAGATCCACTCTCCAATGACCAAGAAAAAATCGAGAACTTGGATCTAATACCAATTTTTGGAAAATATCACTACTGAGAGGGGGGGGGTGGGGTGAATCAATAGTGAAGGCATTTAAAAAAAAATTCTCCAATTAATTTAATCTTTACGCATGCATAAACTGAAACAAAAAACCATAGATCAAAGCATACAAATAAACATGCAACCATAAAATCAATAAACACATAGGCACACATTTTTTTGGTGGAAAACGCATCTTGGGAAAAAAACCACCCTGTTGTTACTACACTTCTCAATTCTGCTATTAATTTATCAAACAAATTATACATGGATCAAATCAATCCCATGATTTGGAAGACTCAAATTATTTCACAATGTGCTGGAACTGTCAGAATAGAAGCCTTTTATCTCATGGATATATGACTACCATCCGTTGAAGGCCACCATGATCAACGATCCTCGCTCGGTTACTCCTGAACTAAAACCGACTCTACAAACTATGCTCTGCTGGTAGTATCACGACCGATGAGCCTCACCTAGTTTCTACCTAACTATCCAACCACCATTGTATGGAGAAATCTATTCCATCTATTACATATTCCAATCATTGTATACTCAAAGCCTCCATGCATTCACTTCCTCCATGCGAGCCTCGTTTCAGATATTTTCTGACTCAACCTTGAAAACTTTCTCAACATGAACATTGCAACAACATAACATCAACACATATGATCAAATAAAATCACCAAAATACAAATACAACACATGAAACAACCCCATCTCACCAACCATTGCACCAATCAATACTTCATATTCTCACTTACTACACAATATTGTGGTTGAAATAAGCTTCAACTATTTGTTGCTACTACTACAAAATGATTTAGAAATTCTGCATAATGAAGCTCACATAGTTTGTAGGTTATTCTCCAAGTTCTCACTCACTCCATACACTAGTGTAATCAACCATAGTAACAATGATCTATCTCCAATATAAATATGAAATCAAATTATCAAATCAATAATTACGCAGAACTATTGAGCTAAAAAATCCTATTCATATCCTAGATTAGATCTAGATTCAACTCATTTACTCAATCAACCACTAACTCCATTAGCATTTTTGACATTTTCAACTTTAATTAGCTTGTAGAGGCCCACAAATTTTCCGACCATAAACCAAAAATTTTCAATCAAGGATGTCGCCACAACACAAAAATTAGCGCAACAACGCGAGGAATTTAGAGGAAATCTTGTAAAAACCCTCAGTCTCTCCCTTATCACTATCATCCATGCGAATTTAGCACCTTGGGGCTATAGTCGCTCCCTTGTGCTTGTCTCCATGAGACTTTAGCATCTCAACCATTCCCTTGACTCAAAATGAATGCAATTATGATAAAACTTAGTAAAAGCATCAGTTCTTCAGTCCAAAGTCTTTACCACCTACTGGACCATCTTCTTCAACATCTGATGACTCCTCCAAGCCACTGAGATAAGTATGCAACTGATGAATAGGAAATGAACAAGTCTATTACATGCTAGACCTATTATTCTTACTTTAGCACAAAGAAAAAACACCTCCAACTCCTTAAGTAACAACCATAACATATTTGACACCTGCAACAACATCTCCATCACCTATAGAAACATCTCCAACTCCCGTGGCAATATCATCATGTCATACAAGTGCCTCCAACACTCATGGAATCATCTCCAACACAAGAAACCACATCTCACACATGTAGAACCATATTCAATGTCTCAAAGAAATAAAGAGACATATGAATGACCTAGAGAAACACTCCAACCACCTGCAACATCAACATATCCAACCAATTCATCATGTCCGGAATCCATCTCCTCAACAACCACAAAATTATCTCCACTAGATCTAGTCATAAGGATGTTGAAATCAATGCCAACTAACAAGACCATCACCAATAATACATCGTCAAACACTCATCACTCATGCATATGACCAGTGACACCAAGATCTTGTTAACATCAATGCCAACACTACAATTATAACAAGAAGCTGATATCTCTAGGGCAAATACAATAGGATCTAGAGTTCTTGGGGTCCTTTCTCTTTATATTCTCTTGTAGATAATTCTTGTTTGGTCGAATACTGAAGGATTTTACTAGTGAGAAGTATCTGAATAGGCATGACGCCTCATAAAGGCCAAGGTTATATTTTAAAGACTCCATTAGGTGAGAAATATCAACCCACACTTCCTTTCATTACCATACAAGGGAATGCCTAAATTTAGAGCCAGGGAAATATATTTTGATCCATTTTTTGGAAACGATGCTAAAAGATGTTGTGGTTCCTAGAGACAATCTTCAGGTTGATGAGAAGGTCAATTCCTAGGGAATATTAATGTCTCTTGAATATAAATATATTATGCTCAAGAATTAGATATAAAATGAATAAATTTGGTTCAGTTACCCTGCTTAGAGGCATATCCAATTTTATAAATAGGCAATATTTCATTCCAAATACTTACTATTAAGTTATGGTGTCCTACACATAAAGAGTGTAGTTTTGTTAATTGTTGCAGTATAGGTGAAATGAAGAAATATAGGGAAGAAACCTAGTGCAAAGGGCTAATAGTAGAATCTTGTACACTAAATTCCAGTAGAATCATGAAAAATACAAAGGAAACGAGATACAAAAACCATGGAGCACATTTTAAGTCCTTCAATCCCACACACCACAGACACCATTTTCCATGACATAACATAGGTAAATACATTATATAATATTGAATCCAACAAATAAAATTACATAATTTATGAGAGGAAAGAAACACATATGAATTGATAAACAAGATATAATTACATACTGCATATCTCAATGCTTGGAATCACCAAAAATTTCTTCATTAATCTTCAAAGAAATATACATATCATATGATTCCAAAAATTGCAAAACTTGAAGAACAATCACAACCTCTCTAATAGAAAATCCAACCCCTATTACTGATTTCTTCTTCCCTTTTATAGGGAGAGTCAAAACGAGAAAAATTACAAAAATATATTAAATTTATATAGCTGTCTAAGATACTCAACTGTGTGAGCATGATGCTATTCTAGATGTCGTAATGATTTCATAATAGATTTGATTCCTTATTGAAAATAAAATATTCACAGTATTACAAAATGATAGTGATATGTCATGATTTCCAAATCAGAAAAATCTTCAATGTTGGCTTGCTTGATCTCTTGAAGTGGACCCATGCTCCACTGTTCAGACTCGTGGTGGGTTAAAAAACTGATCACATTTATGCTATAGTGATAGGTATGGTGTAGGAGAAAAAAAAAGGTATTGTATTCTATCTTCATATTTGTAATTTTGGTGTAACTGGGATTGGAAAAAAACAAGGTCTTCACCAACGAAAATGAGTGGAAATCCATTTGAATATAGTTGACTATAGTCCTGCCCTTGACAGTGGAAATATTTTCATGAGAAGAGTTTACCTTAATTTTTTCCTCCACTAATAACTGCTCATACTTATCCCATGGAAGCAGGTTTCCTTGTAAGTCCCAGCAGCTAGGTAACCCTTCCCTGGTTCTTTGATCAAAATTTGAATTGAATGCAACTACCACTTTGGCTAGATCATTAAAGCACTCCTAAAATTTAGCCCTCACTTCTTCTTTATGGATATTTTAGTAATATAAATGATTTCTCATGTCCTATCTATGATATATATGGCTCTCATATCATTGGATGATTTCTCATTGAGATACCTGTTAAAATTTTCTACAGTCCAATTGTGTCTATAATATTCATTTTGGGGTGACAGGATGAAGAATTCACTATCCTTGACTGTAGCCTTTTGTTTTACAACTAAGCACATGTGTTCCCATATATTTTTAATTTTAGAAATGATTTCATCCCATATTAGTTGCCTAGCTTCAATGAGGGACATGTTTCTTTTCAATCTATTCTTCAGTCCTTTAATCTCATCTTATGCCACATTATATTTATTATTAATTTTCTACACACTTTCCTAGGTGGACTGGAGTTGTTTCTCCTTATTCTAAAGCATATAATTGGTATTTTCCAAGTCAATATGTACCTTCTTAAGCTCTCTCTCTGATAGCTGCAAATCAGTGAGATCCTTGGTCAACTACTCAGTGGGATTTTGTGGATTTTCTAGTAAAATCACATAAAAAATATGAGAGTCAATTATTTGCTAAAGATCTACAACTTGTTGTTTGAGGTCCACCACCTCATTATTTATCTATATTAGTTATTTGTCCAAGATTTATTTTTCATTCTCCACCTGGGCCGACTCTTTTGTTTTCACATATTCTTTAGCAAGCATATTAAGATGTTGCCTCAATGATTGGATTTTAGATTGTGAGATCTTTATAATAGCCTCAACATTAGCTTTTTCATTTCGGTCTACCCCAAGTTTGACAATAAACTCCTTGTATCTCTCATTATGTAGATAGAGGTATCTTGAATTGGCCTTCTCTTGCTTTAACTTGGTGGCAACTTTCTTTAACAATTTTCAACCTTACTAATGGTCAAGGATCCCTTGATCAACTCATTGTTGATCATCTCTCCCACTTGCTTATGAAGATTGATCTTGTCTTGCAAAGGGACACTAACCATGTCTAAGGAAAAACACATTTCCCTGAATTGTAATCCAGATGGAATGGACTGAAATGAAGGGTGGTACAGGGAAAATTTCATCTGATTTCTCTCTAGGTCCATGGAAACCAAGAACTTTTTCTGATATGGCACTGAGTGGGAGGTGAGTTGTGATAACATATTTTCTATGAATTTCTTGTTCATCTCCTTTGTCAGCTTCCCTTCATGCCACTTAGGGTCTATTTCTCACGTACTTCCCAAGGAGCCAAGCACTGCTACCTCAATTGAAATGGAAGTGGTAACATGTTGAGGATATTATAAAAGTACTTGGAAACCTAGTTGGTTTAGATTTTCCCGGGTCAATTTGACCTCAATATCCTCATCATTTACCTCTTTCAATTTGGATTTCTTAATTGATGACGCTTCCTACATTGATGTATCTCCTGCCTCATTAATGCTCCTTTCTTGAGTTTTCTCCTTGGTGGTTGGTGTCTCAACTTCCATCCCTATATTGATAGGCCAACAGTCCAAATTATCTTTCCATTCTAGCTCAGGTTTAAACTAATGGTCATAAGAATAGGCATTGATTCCCTCTTCCTTCTAGATATAATACTATTAGGATGATATTACCATATCTCTCCTAATTCAAAATTAAATTCTCTTAGCATATTCTCAATTTGTAGGAAAAATTATATGGATTTTACAACAAAGGGACCTATAGTCATTGGAAGCTTGAACATATAACCCTATTTGGTAGGGACAAAGCAGATTTGGTCAATATTTAGGATATTCCTAATGAACTCCAAAGAAAAATTTCTTATGGGAATAAATACATGCAACTGGTATGGGGGTAACTCAGACCCTATACTCTAATTTTGATATAATATTCAAATAGGAACTTGTCACCTACCTTGTTATTCTTGTTGAGGTTTGAGAGTTCTCTCCGTTGTGGCAAGACTCTAGGGGGAGAAACATTGTTAAAAATATTGTAGGAAATAAACATGAAGGTGGAAATGAATTATGAAAACCTCTCACTGTTGGGTTTCTTCTTCAAGGCACTATCCCAGTCATATATATATATATATATATATATATATATATATATATATATATATATATATATATATATATATATATATATATATATATATATATATATATATATATATATATATATATATATATATATTTGGTGTCTATAATGCTTAGGCCTAAGTATTCAAATTCCTCCAGATGAGTATAAAAGAAAAGGTAGACCAGTATAGAGTAGTATTGAAAGTAGGATGTGAGGTAAAATTGGTTGCACTAGAACTTGATTTCCTCTGTAAAAAAATAGGGAATCTCAAGAAAACATTTGGCTTCATTAGTGTATGTAAAAAACATAAGGTTGCTTTGGATACAATTGTTGTCTCATCCTCTCGAAACAATAGTAGAATAACTGCCAAAATGGGCTTCATGGCTTCTGAAAACAAGGAAATGGGAAAAGTTTCTGAACTAGCAGGAAATTAGGTGTCTGGAACCAAAATTAGCTAGAGAAAGACCTACTTCCCTCCAGCTGAGAGTGAATTTTAATTGTAGAAGAGGGTGGTCTCTGTAAGTTTCTCCAAATTGAGGGATTTTGGGTAAACGAAGGAATTTTGTATCAATTCCGGGGTAACTTCCAATTTTTTTTCCCAGTGAACGAAATACAAAAATTCTTTTCCTTAACGTAGGTGACCATAAGATAGGACACAAACTGTAAGTAAGGGTATACAATTTGGGTGATTATATAGTACAATCCCAACTCAATGACTCGAAAGGGATATTTCTTGTTCAAGTGGTTACCGTAGAAATTGAAACAAAGGCTTGACAGGTTTAGAGGGAAAAAAATGATCATGAATTTATTCCTTTGCATCCATGAAGGGTTCCATGTGGCCAGAGGGTTTTGAATGTTGTGGATTTTTTTTTTTTTTTTTATGGCACAACTTTATTTAATTTAAGCATGATGAAAATGATGCAAGGATAAGGAACTGTGGATTACCTGGTGACTAGAGGTAATTGAATGTCGTGGGCACAAAGAGGGATCTTCATTGGTCGATAGTCAGGTGAATGGTGTTGTGAAAATGAAAAGAAACATGAAATAAGTTGATTTTAAATAAACCAATTTGGATTAAAATGTTTATGGGTGGGAAAACAATGAGGTGACATGGAGAGGATATGTGGCAAGGTCAGATTGCGTGAAGAGAAAGGGGGGAGGGTTAAGCATTATAAAGTTTCATGCTCTATGAACACACTTACTTGACGATGGTTTTGACTAATGATGTGGTCGTCATGCAGGCATGAAAGATAGTAGGCCCATCTATCCTCCTCCAACATGGTGTTTGGACGGGTTTGGAGATGGTTTTGACCCCTCAGAATCCATCATAGTCGTGAATTTTCATGTTTACTCTATTTAATTTGACCTTTCCGGACCCTGGGGGGTAGGCGCTGGATTAAAAACCATGCTTGTTAACCCCTCAAATTCTCACCAGGATGAGGACGATCTTGGATGAAAAATTATCCACCCAATATGTGACCACTATTCAACCATTGGATTCAATAAGTGGGGGGAGGCCCACATTCCATCATCTCTTTTCCTTTTTCTTCTTTTTCTTTGTTTTTTATCTTTAATTTAGAGTTCCAAACATTCTTTGAGACCATGAACCAAAATCCTCTGCAATACAAACATTTTATGGAAACATATAGGGGGGGACAACAAGTTCCATAATTCATTCCACTACCTCTGTTTCGACTATTGCCCTTATTTATGTTTCTCCACCCACCATTGCCAAAACCCTCCCTATTTTCATTAACCTAGTTGAAATTTTCAATGGACTGCACAATCAAAATTCTAAACCTTAGTCTTATAGTGTAATCGATCTCATTAGAGAAGGTGCTATCACCACTCATGAAATAACCCAAATATTTGAATAACATCAACCCCCATCGCCCCATAATTCTCATAAGTATTTACCCAAAACTGCTTCAGAAGAGACTATTTATGACCACCCTGATCTTGGTACCACCTTAGGAGATACTGTTGACATGGATATTGAGCCTGTTCTGGCGAATCCTATTATTTTTCTTGAAACCTCAGTTTCATTATAGACTCAGGTGGAAGAATTTATAACACGACCAACTTCTTAATCTAGTGTCCCTCCACCACAACCTACTTCAGTGTTCTCAATAGAAAAAGTTGCTACATTTACTAAGGATCCGAAAATTTTTCGCAAAGTTTTCTATTTATTTTTCCCAACAATAGGATATGATTCCCTTGCTACCTATTCCATTTCTTACCAAACTTCATATGGATATTAAAAAGGAACATAGGAAATATATGGAGTCCTCACACCAAGGTCATTCAAAGAGGCCAGTTGCTAGCAGACAACCTTTGCAAGCTCACTTTCCACCATCAGACACTCTTTCCACTGATGATCTCTAGAACTGGTTGTTATCACGTTTATTTAAATTCATCAGAGCTTATCCCACTTGGTTGGAAGATCATCTATCCATTTTTGACTCCAGATGTCATGAACGGACCACTACATGTGAGTAGCATCAACAAAAAATCGCTTTGGTAACGACTAAGTGAGATCATATACAAAATGACAAAGAGAATTTCAAAACGTAGGCTACAGATTTGGGATCCATATTTTAGAAAATGCGGCCCATAATCATTAAATTTGTTCTATAGCCTCCAAAAGATTTTTTTGTGTTCCCCTGTTGAGTTCTATGACTATGTTGAGACTGCTTGCATGAAACTTTTTGCAACAAACCAGGAGCTGTGAACTACTGTCACCAAATTTTTCCAAGTGCTATCAGACCCTTCTACTCAATATCGAGATCAAATTACCAGTGAAATTTTTCAAGCTTCATTAGTCAGAGACTCCCTCAAGTAGCTCATGGATGACTCCCACAAAATTTTTCATCAAGGTTTAGATTGGAGTTGTGTGCCTATGAAGAAGAATCAGTCATTGTACTAGCTTTGAAAAATTGCATAAAAGTTATTTGATCAAGCTATGAAGGCTCCTAATTTAGACCAGTAGAAAATCCTCCTCAAACAAACTTATGCCTTGAACACATAGGTCCACCAAATGGAAGAAGAATCACATGATACAAAGAAAGTATTAAGGAACCTTCAACTTATTGCACAAAACATTTTTTCACACTGCGTACTTTTCACATTACAACTGATGGAAAAATGCAAGAAGTTATTTCATCTCAACCTGCTGAGCCTACTGCCAAAACTACTAAGAAATTCGTTGGTAAGGTTACTGCCATTTTGGATATATAGAAATTTGTTGTCAGTGATTATACAAGTTTCGAAGATGACGTATTGAACAATGTACCAGAGTTGGGTCCTTTATTTGAAGGAGATTCATCAACATAGAGAAATGAAGCAGCAGGTGAAGAAATACAACCGTAGAAAGAACCAGACACACCGACAATAAATTTATTCGAGGGCGAGTCAATAGATTATAGCCAGGGCCCGTTGGGTGCTTCGTTTTTGAAGGAAATTTTTGAAAATCGGGTCAAAAAATAGGTTCGAATAAATAATGGACAAACTTGTTGAAAGAGACCACTATAAACCGAGATGTGACAGAAAATTTGAAATTTAGTTATATCAGGACTTGAAAAAGCCATGAAGTAAGGACACACATGCCATATTTTGTAAGAATAAAAGATGAAAAGGACAATATCACCTGAACTTGTCAAAGTGAACCTGATCGAGATAGGGATAAAAAAACTACATGTTAATTAGATTTCACTAGATCAAGCGAACATGATATATAAAAGGGAAGAAGAAAAATGAATTTCAAGTTCAGAACTGAAGGATCAGAGGCTAGAGAGCTAGAGGTGTAGAATCAAAGAATTTTGATGATTTAGTGTTGAGTAGATTTAGAGATGAAATTTGAGTTCCCTCTCTGAATCTCTTTTATTCTTATGTGTTGTAATGTGGCCCAAAATATGTGAAGATCTCGCAAGCATGTGTGAGTTTCAGATGTAATAATTTTGGCTAATAAAGGAAGAAGTTTTTGTGGGGAATGGATTGTATTGTGATGTTTAAATAATGGTTATGTGTCATACTTTTAATTTTTAATTTTCATTGCATGAATCTCATATTGTCATTAGTCATGTGTATTTGATCTACATGTTGGTTATTTTGTGTTGTTTAATAAGTTTTTCAGAAATAATGAGTAATATAGTGATTAGATTTTCTTTGATACTATACTAGATCTCGTATATCTCTCATCGTCTTGGCACACCTCGGGTGAAATGTTCATTTTCCTCGAGGGAGTGAAAATACCATTTTTATGCTAGAATACGATGATATCTTTGTTAGAAACCTAAGGTTGAAGCTTGGGTCTTCATTATTTAAATTTTACGCCAACAATAAACTAGAAAGACAGATTCTATGATAGCCCAACCAAAGGGTGGAATTTAAATTGATTACTACAATAGGAAGGTGAATCATTCCTTTGCAACCAACTTGGTGGGAAATAATTGAGAGAAAAGATAATCATTTGATTTGTTACATACTCTTATATTCATGTTTATAATTTTTTTGGTAATAATGCCAATTCCCAATGAATTGAGTTTCTATGTTTGGAATTTTGTGTAATATTTGTTATGAATGTTGCTAAAAGAAATAATGCAAGAATATTTTTATTTTACTTAGCATTTTGGAACCAAAATCTAAGATTTTGTTAACCAACTCATAAAATGATAGATCAACGACTTAAAATTTATCCTCTTCGAGGGGGAAACCTCCTTTACATTGCATAAGTTGACAATTCTTGGGTGATTCAAATGACAAAACCTCCTTTCTATATATAGGAGTCTAAGGGGTCACAATATAATCATATCCGACATAACAATAATAATGTAAGGGCACAAAAATAACAATAATAGGCTTCTATGGGGCACAATATTAACATTATGGGGACTACATAGGTACAAAAAAAACAATAAGGGGGATACACTAACAATAACAATAAGGGGTTACACTAGTATTATAGGGACCTAACATGCTCCTTTCCTTCAAAAACGTGTTTCCCTCAACACTTGAGTAGTTATAGATGCTTCTGTATAAAATTATCATCCTCCCATGAGGAATATTCAGTGGGTAAGTTCTTCTACTTGATGAGATACTCTGAAATTGATCGATTTCTTAGTTGTTGAGTTCTTGTTTCCATGACTTCTTTAGGTTCCAATATGATTTTTACTTCCTCTCCAAGTTATAGCAATATTATTTGAACTGTTATCTTGTCACCTATAACCTTATTTAAGCATGAAACATGGAAAATTGGGCGCACTCGGGAAGATGCTGGAAGCTCCAATTTGTATGCCATAGTACTAATATTTTGAAACACCTTGTAAGGACCATAATACTTTGATGATAATTTATTATCCTTATTAGCTTACTTGAGGGAAATTTTTTTGTATGGTTGTAGCTGTAAAAATAACCAATCACTTACATCAAAACTTCTTTCGCTATGATGTTGATATGCCTATTGTTTCATTAAATTCTGTGCCAAAGTGAAGTTATACTTTAAGAGCTGGAAAACTTGTTGTTGATGCTTGATATGATATTCCACTTCTTGAACCTTAGAATTTTCTATTAAGGATGATATGATGGATGGTGGATGATATCCATAAAGTGCCATAAATGGGGCTATTTTTGCTGTAGTATGGAAGTAAGTGTTATAACATCATTCAACCAGAGGTAACCAATTGAACCATTGTGTTTGTTTATCAGATACAAAGCAACGAATATATCGTTCCAAACATTTGTTCACTATCTCAGTTTTCCCATCAGGTTGAGGATGATAAGATGAGCTATGATATAATTGAGTACCCACACAAGAAAACAATTATACCCAAAAATTTCTAGTGAAAATGGGATATTTGTCGCTTACAATAATCTTTGGGTTTCCATGTAGCTTTTGAATTGTTTCCATAAATTCAGTAGCAACTGTATTGGCTTTAAATGGATGCGATAGTGTACAAAAGTGTGCATACTTGGTAAGTCTATCAACTACCACCAAGATGAAACTCTTTCCTTTGGACTTGGGTAAACATGTGATAAAATCCATTGAAAACTCCTCCAAACATTCACTTGGAATGGATAAATATTGTAACAGACCCGAGGTCTTAATTGTCTCAACTTTATTTCATTGGAAAACCAAACATTTTGCCACAAAATTTTGAATATCAGATTTAAGGCCATCCCAAAAAAATTCCTTCTTAACCCTGTGGTATGTTTTTAAAAATCCTGAGTGCCCTCCTAAGGGAGAGGTATGCAATTCCAAAATAATATTTTCTTTGATTTGGGAATTCTTACAAATATATAAGTGACCTTTGTACCATACTGAATTATTTTTCCAGCTAAATGTATCAGATGTACTGGGATCTTGTTGCAACTTTTGAATGAGTGCCCACACTTCTTTGTCATTCTTCCATTCATCCCTTGCTTTAGTTATCCAATTTGGTTGGATAATAGAAATGTCATAAAAAAATGCTTCCACATCCTCATCCTTTCTTGAGAGTGCATTTGCAACATTTTTCTTCCCCTTTTTGTAGATGATTTCAAGTCATAACCCAACATATTTGTGATCCATTTTAACTGCTTTTCTGAAGATAATTTTTGTTATAAAAATTATATAAGAATATCATGATCCGTTTTTACCTTGAAGTGTCTTATCATTAGGCAATGTATCCATTGCTTAAGTGGATGTAGTATTGCGAACATTTCCTTCTGATAAATAGGCTTTTGTAAATAATTTCCTTTGATCAGATGAATTTCAAAAGACATGGGTGTTCCTCCTTGCATTAAAACAACACCAATTCCATTTCCAAAGGCATCACATTCCACAATAAAGGTTTTTTTGAAGTCTGACATAGCTAAGACGGGTGCTTGGCACATTTCCTCTTTAAGATGTTCAAAGGCGTTAGTTGCTTCTAGAGTCCAACAAAATGCATCTTTCTTTAGTAATGTTGATAGATGATCCTTCTATTCTCCCATAATTCTTAACAAGCTTGTGATAATACCCTGCCAACCCAAGAAATGCTTTCATATTCTTATGCAGGTTGTGGGGATTTTCCATTCCTTAATGGCTTTAATTTTGTTAGGGTCTACCTTAACACCCTCCTGAGATACAATATGACCCTGATATTCCACCTCCTATACTCCAAAGAAACATTTGGAGGTTTTTGAATATAATTGTTTCTCCTCCAATAGTTTGAGTACCCTGTCAACATGCTGAACATGATCCTTCCAAGACTTGTTGTAGATTAGTAAAATACTAACACAATTTTTCTAAGTAAGGGTTTGAAAACGGAATTACTCAAACCTTGAAATGTAGAAGGTGCATTGGTAAGGCCAAAAGGCATGACCAAAAATTCATAATGACCTTATGAGTTCTAAATGTTGTTTTCGGAATGTATAAAGTCTTCATTCTTATTTTATGATATCTTGAACGAAGATCCAACTTGGTGAAGTAAATTTCTCCTTGTAATTCATCCAATAATTCATCAATGATTGTAATGGGAAATTTATCTTTAATAGTGAGCTTGTTGAGCTCCCTATAATCCAAACACATGCGACATGCTCCATCCTTATTGTGCACCAATACTATTGGAGCAGATAAATAACTTTGACTAGGTTGAATTATATCAGCCTCTAGCATTCCTGCAACCATACGTTCAATCTCACTCTTTTGGGCATAAGGATATGTGTAAGGCTTGATGTTTTGAGGAACACTTCCTAGAATCAAATGAATAGCATACTCATGATTACAAATATGTGGGAGCCCTTTGGGAGTATCAAACACCTTGCAATGATTATCTAAGAATTTTTGGAGATCTGAAGAAATAGATGATTTTGATGTTGGAACTTCTAGTGAGCATAATTGTGCAATTACGCCTCGTTGGATTATAAATCATTGGAATATTTAATACATATTCCCCCATGGTTAGCTTGATATTATGGTACTTTCCAGAGAAATTTATAGTTCCTCCATTTGAAACCATCACTTGACACTCAAGTGCTGGGTTTAGGAAGAAATTCAATTCCTTGGCTATATTACAATTAATAAAATTATGGGTAGTGTATGAATTAATCAACACTATTACCTTTTTTACTTGATATATCCTTCTATCTTGAGAGTTTGAGGAGTGGTAATTCCTGCCAATGCATTACAAGACATGGTTGGATTAATTTATTCTTTATCTGGGGTTGGTTCTTGGTGTATATAATCCTCTTTTGATGTCTCTTCACAATATATGTAAAATAATTTATTATTGATGCACTTATGACCTTTAGTATATTTTATATCACAACTATAACAAAGCCCTTTTGCTCTTTTTTCCTCCAATTGTTGTGGTGTCAACCTTGTGGGTTGTGGAATACTAGGAGAAACAACATGTCCTTATTTATTTCAACTTATCTTGCCACCTTAAATGCCTTCTCCATTGAATACGGTTCCCAAAGGTGAACCTCATGTTGGATGTTATCCTTTAAAGTCCCTATGAAGACATCAATCCTATGCTTCTCTAGAACATATGCTACCATGATATTCAAATTTTGGAAGTCCTCTTTGTTTCCTCATAATGTGCTATCATTTCTTCTGTAAAAATTTACCAAGTGACAGGTGGTTTACGAGAAAAAGTTCATCACTACCATACAAACTGATTGTGTTCTAAATATAAAGTTGCAATGTGTACCTTTTGTGAGTGCTGCACATCATGGAGATCAAAAAATTGCTCCATTTGTAGTATCCATGTTACTAGAACCTTTCCATCAAACTTCCTCATATCTATATTTGGAATGTGGTGGTTCTTAAACCCAACATTGGAGTTTCTAAAATCACAATTCATATTCCTTTTTTTCCTCATCATGATTTTCATGGATTACTTTGTCACCACCGAGAAGCCTTTCTTACAACAAATTTGTCAAACCTTCATTCAAACCTTCCATGTTTGATTTCAAATCATCCATCTTATATTCCATGCCATCCATATTAGCTTCTATACCATATATATTAGCTTCCATTTCATTTTTGGCTACTCTTTGTGAGAGAGAAACTTGTTGCACTTGGTATTATAATTTTGATATATCATGTTGCAATAATTCCTCTTGATGTGTCAGAGTAGAGGTTTCTGGGGCTTAATTGGCATGAAATTATTTTTGGAAGTCATTTTAGAACCCAATACTGATATATATGCTTCAAAATTCCCTTGGAATCACTTCAAACATATTTTTCAAACAAAATTTATGCAATTTAAAACAAAATACACACCTTTTTCTTGCTTTTGAGGAGCTCAGTATTGAAACTGATGCATCTCTGTGATTTCAGATCCTGAATATTTGAAATTAGGTCCTATATTATTCAATATAAGTTTATGCCCGATCTCCCATGATGACCTGATTATAGATTTGTTCAATAGAGCGAGCTTGTACATAGTGCCACATGTCATTGTTTCAACCTTTGGCCCTGAACTTGCTAAAATAAAAACTAAATCCTGTGCAATTTTTTCCACTTTTTACAGAGTTCAAATCTGATTCTTGAAACGATAGTTGTGCCGATTTTTCCTAGGTCACCTGTTTGAGACTGAATTTTGGAGCCTGCAAAAAAAATAACTTCCCCTGATCATATCTCCACAAATATAGGAAATAAGATCTGGAATTTTCGCAAAAAATTCACCATGATTTTTTCTCTACATGGTCACAATTTTATCTTCTGAAGCTTCATATAAAAAAAAATTATAGCGAAAATGCCATGATGACTTGTTTGAAGTAGCGAAACCCTGGAATCCAAAGCTATGATACCAAATGTTATGCTACCAACTCAAAAAATAATAGATCAATGACTTAAAAAATATCCTCTTCAAGGGGGAAAAATCCTTTACATTACAGAAATGAAAAATTATTGGATGATTAAAATGGCAAAACCTCATTTCTATATATAGGAGTCTAAGGGGTCACAATATAATCAGAGCTGACATAACAATAATAATGTAAGGGCACAACAATAACAATAGTGGACTTCTATGAGGCACAGTAATAATACTATGGAGACTACATGGGTACAAAAATAACAATAAGGAGGATACGTTAACAATAAAAATAGGGGGATACACTAGACTTATAGGGACCTAACATATTCATTCTACCCTACAAATTATGGGTAAAATTTCAGCATGTGAAGGAATAAATGGAAATATCTACATTTTTAATTCTGCCATGTAATTACTTGAGATCAGTTACCCCCCAACCACCTCATTGAGTTATATTACGTCAAAAATATGCATCTAAAACCATAAATTTAACATTTATTTAACTTGACAGACAAAAACCATATGACACCATATATAAATTTCCCACCTAACCTTCAAAACAAAATGTAACCTACAACAACCTGTACATAATTGTAGATAAATAATTCACATCCAATCATTAAAATTTATCATAAAATTGTTGTAGGTTAGGGAAGAACATAACATGTTATCCATGTCATAATGAATATGAATCATCATTTATACACAAATTACCACATAAATCATGGCAACGTTACAATAATGGAAACCTCAATTGGCACAAATAATAGGAACAATATGTGTCATTAAGAAAATTATATATCAAAGCACTGAGTTGCAAACAATGGAGGCATCTAGACATGATGAAAATCACATATATGTCTAAAAACGAAGATTCCCGTGATCATAGTCACGTGAAATATGCATACTGGGATTGCATACAATATATTACATACTATATTTATTGTATTAAAACCACTCTTCTTTTTAATAGAGTTATAGGTGCATAAAAATGTTATTTGTTGAAGAGGGTTGTCAACAAGGGAAGTACATATAATAGTTGATGCAAGCTAGTCCAATTAATAATAAATCAGTTCTTATGCTCTTTGGTATATTTGTAACACTTATGTCTATTTGCATTGTTGTTGATCTATTTCCAATGTTTAAATTTTTTAATAAAATTTGCAAGATAAATGGTGCCAACACTTCCACTATATCTACACTCTGCAAAACCCCGAATGTCAATGATTATGCTCTTCCATCCTTCCCTCCAAAGTTTCATGTGATCAATTATCGATATGTCTGAGTTCTCTTTGTTGAGTATTTCATCCACCTTCAACAAAGAATGGAACAAAAATTAGGATAATTTGAAATCAACTGTGTGCGAAACGTGGATTTTGCGGCGTAGAACCCCTACAGGTGTGAATTTGAACCATCCCTCTTTCTGAAGTCAACTTCTCTCTTAACAATCAGAATTACTCAAAATATTTTTGCATGAATTTCGACTCTCATTACCATTAACATTAGTCCTGAGGCTCGTAATTTCAGTGGTCTATAGGGTGTTCCTAGCTGCGAGACAAGGTCATTTTGTGCTCAATTTATTGTGTGATTGAGTGCACTATTAGAGTCTATTAAAGTTGCATTATGGAAATGGGAGGGGTGAATTCCCTCGTCCTCCACCTACTCAATAAAATCATTCTTGAATGCTTGAATATATCTCCACACAATTCCCCGGCATACCTATTATATATATATATATATATATATATATATATACATTCAAGAATATATCTCCACACAATTCCCCGGCATACCTATTATATATATATATATATATATATAATATTAAATATTAATATTTTGATTCCTTCCTTTTCTAAATTTTTGTTGCTTAGTTTTTGTATTTAGGAAAAAATTATCGAAATATGATTGTAACTTTTTATATTTAAATTGCACATTAAGTTTCATTTAGCTAGAAATTGGATTTGCAGATAAATATATTACATAATTTCTAAGTCGTATATATTTTTAGATAAGACCTAAGTATGCACATCATATTTTGTGAGCCAATTTAATTAAGGGTATTTGTGTCCAAAAGATCAGATGACCTATAATTTGAAGAATTATTGGATGGTATTTATTTTGGGATAAAATTCGCCCAATCATTAATATGGTTTTGTGCATCTAAGAGTTTGAATATTTGGAATCAACTAATCTAATGATCAATATTCAGTTCGGGATTTATCTTGCACGAGTGTTGATGGTATTCATTCCCATTAAAAATTGAATGATTAAGGGTTATCAAAGCAATCCATTTAACTTTATTTTGGGTTACAAATTACCTAGAAGATACATTCTTTTGTACATCTAAAAAATATAATAAGTGAGCATGAAAGAATATAATGCTCGAGTATTGTTTCAACCTAGATATGTTCAAACTATAATGGTTTTTACAAAAATTCAATCTTTGTTGCTTGTTGTAAAGCATATGTTATTTATGTAAGAAATATATTTCCAAATATTGAGATTTTAAATGCCGATGTGCCATAAAGGAGCATCCGATTGGTTTTTCCCAAGGATATGATAAAAAGTGGCCTATAACTATGTTTTACTTATTGATTAATGGTTTTATTGATCTAGGGTTGAAATGGATTTGATCTAAAAGAAGACTCCCCATATTCTATGGAGAAAATTGGGACATACCTTGATTAAATGGAAATATTTGATGACTCCTCTATAAGTGGAGAAGAAGAAATGTTGGAAAATCCTCTAAAGCATGCTTTAAGGGAAGAAATAGATCAAATTAGAAAGGAAAACAAGGAGTTAAAAAGGGAAGCTCAGTCTAAGGTCACATATTATAGCATGGAAATGGAACAACAAATTTAGGTGCTCCATGATAAACTCTATATAATGAAGATGAGCTACTTGGAGGACAAGAAGAGTTTGGAAGATGAGAATGTGAATCTAGCCTAAAAATTGAAGTAGGTGAAAGAAAATCTGCAGGTTGATTCCCAAAATATTGATTATTTGCAAATCTCCATCAAAAAAATGTGTCAAATATCTAAAGAAATGATACAATGTAGGCCCCCAAATTGGGTATACACCTTATGTTTGTAGGAGAAATTGTGTGAATTTTAGCTTAACGGAGTGAAGCAACAATTGACTCACACTTGGAAAAATACCTCATGAATTTTAAGAGGCATTGCAAGACTACTGAGAGGAAGAAAATGACCATATTTGTGAATTTTATTTGCATAAATTCATTGTTCCTCGACCATATAAGTGGTCACCCAAATATTATGTGGGTGATTTCCAACTTAGGGCCCTCAACTCTTAGGTAATTCATGAAAACATCAAGGCCAATGAATTGTTACCTTATGAAGTGGATGAAAAACAATATGAACTATAGATAAGAGTTGAATCCAACAAGCCAATAAAATTCATTATAAGACATGAAGCCCTCACTTTTGAATGAGAATTAATTCATGCTTATCAAAACAAGAGGAGGATTTGTTAAGGCATGAAGATATGATGTAGGAGAATGAAACATTGAAGATTGGAGGAGCTTCCACCAGGGTTAAAAATGATGGAGCCTCACTCCCCCAAGGAGTTTGGTAGAGCCCTTTTTTGAGTTGGTTTATATAGGTGCAATTTGAGGAGGATGGGACTTAGCAATATTGTCCTTAAATTGTATCCTCCATTGTTGTTGAAATTAAACCAAGAACAAGAGTTGGATGAAGAAAAAGAGACACATGATTAGAAACATGTTGAGTAGGTAACATGCTATGTGAAAAGAGACATGCTTACTAGGATTGTAGAATACGATGCTATATAATAATGTGCTATGCATTCCCAGTCTTCCCTGGTTTCACCTATTGATTTAGGGTTGAAATGGATTCAATAGATGAGATAAACATTTCACAAAAAACCTCCAATACTGATTTCCTAGGGGAGGGTTAAATAGAAGCCATCACTGGCAATCCAAGATGTATCAAGTGTAGAGAAAAGAACCAATAGGAGGAAATCACAACCATAATAATAATATATATTGAATTCTTTAAGACATATATGGATGTAAAAAAAACAACCACGTTGGAGGGTTGAAGTTTTACATATAAGACTTCGATGTAGATTTCTCATTTTAGAGACAGAGACCTGTAATCAAATCAATATTCTTAACATCAATGAATATTTTCTCATGTTAACAAATGTAGAAAGCTTGTATCAATTTTGATTTCCCTAAGCATGGTAAATTTTGAATACACTTTTCATGATTTGATGCAACCTAGAAGAGATTATATAGGTGTGCCCACACCTACCAACCACTTGTACCACCTACTTGATGGAATCCCTTCTCGAATTCCCTCGTGCTCGACTTGATCGATAGACCCCCTGCTAGAATGCTCAAATATTACTCCAAAAAATCTCACATCATACCTATTATATAATATATAATATATTAAATATAAATATTTCATTAGGATATGTCGTTAGTGATTAGGTGATACAATTATAGGGTTATAGGATAATGGTTTCATTTATAAGTTTTGCGGGGTTATGATTGATAATAGTAAAATTTATAGCTTACATTTGGTGAGCCTTACAATCATCAAAGGTTCAAGAATTGAGATAATGACACCATAGATTTGGTACTATAATTAAGGGTCAAAAATTATATGTTTTGGGGGTCATAGTGGTTAAGGTGTTATCCAAGGAAGTGGATTTAGGTTAAAATGAACCAAATATTATAAGAGTGATGGGTTATAAGGGTTTAAATATAGAAATTATGTTGTATATGGCTTATGCATTGTGGTGATAAGGATATGTGTTAGTTTTATTATGGTTGGGGGTTATCATGATAAATGATCGATATTGATTTATTTTATTAGGGGTTCAAATGGTTAATGTTTGGGGTTTATGATTTATGGGCAATAGAAGTAAGTGTTAAGGGTTAATTTTTAGGGGTTACTTATATTATTATCTACAAGGGTACTTTCTTGTGGTTATAGTTCATAGATTCATATGGGTTGGATGTTGTAGGGATTTATCTAGGTTTATCAAGGGTATAAGATGCTATAAGCTTTAGAGGTTATGATGGGTAGTGGAAAAATACACTCAGAGCATTTAGGACTTGAGAGTTAAATTAGAGGGATATTAAGATTAATATTGGTTAATTTATCTATTGTTTAATGGATATGAGGTTAAAATTTATAAGGGTTAGTTGATAAATGTTAGGGATTACAAGGCTCATGATTAATGGTTATGCTAACGTAGGTGATGGGTTATATGTTCTAGTGGTTACGATAAAAGCTTAAAGGACTATGTGTTAATGGTAGGTGGCTAAGGTTTAGGGGTTGAGAGCATGGAGAGAATTGAAACCATGATCTCTCACTAGAAAATTAAGGTGCTTTAATGATGGGTACTCGACCAATTGAGCTAAACCTTGGGGATAAATGCATAGCATGATAAGGACACTAAAAATTAATAAATAAATTTATCTCCTTTACATTTATGTTATAATCTTGTCCTTTGATTGTCAAATTATTTGTGTGAGTCATATTTGAGTGTTGAAACCCTCCCATACCATCAACACATGCATCTACTATAATAATATCAAGTTTCAGTGCATACAAGCACAAACTAAAAAAATTTCAATGTTGGCACCAATCACAACCCCTATGTAAGGGGTCAATTAATGAAAGAATAATTTACACTAATTAGAAAAATTTAAGTGAATTGAACATTTACTTGACCCCGAGAACATGGAGAGAGTTGAAACCATGACCTTAAATATAAAATTAAGGTGCTTTAATGATGGATACTTGACCAATTGAGCTAACCCTTAGAGCTAAATACATAGCATGATAAGGACACTAAAAAATAATAAATAATTTCATATATTTAACATTTATGTTATAATTTTGTTGTTTGATTTTTGAATTCTTTGTGTGAGTCATATTTGAGTGTTGAAACCCTCTCATACCATCAACACATGCATATACTATAACCATGTCAAATTTCACTGCATACAAGCACGAACCAAAAAAAAATAATCCAACGTTGGCCCCATTCATGACCCCCTCTATAAGGGGTCAATTAATGAAAGGATAATTTCCACTAATTTGTAAATGTTAAGTGAATTAAAAATTTAACTGACCCCGAGAGCATGGATATAATTGAACCTGTGACCTCTCAATAGAAAATTAAGGTGATTTAACAATGAGTACTCCACCAATTGAGATGAAACTCGAGGCTAAATACATACCATGATAAGGACACTAAAAAATAATAAATAATTTCATATCCTTGATTTTTATATTATAATTTTTTTGTTTGATTGTTTAATTCCTTGTTTGAGTCATATTTGTGTCTTAAAACTCTCCCATATCGTCAACACATGAATCTACTATAAAAATGCCATATTTTAGTGCAAAAGAGTACAAATTGAAAAAATTTCAATGTTGGTCCCATTCACAACCCCCTTTGCAAGAGTTCAATTAATTAAAGCATAATTTCCACCAATTGGTAAATGTTAGGTGAATTAAAAATTTACCTGACCTTGATAGCATGGAGGGTATTGAACTTGTAACCTCTTAATATAAAATTAAGGTCTTTTAATGATATGTACTCAACCAATCGAGCTAACACTCGAGGCTAAATACATAGCATTATAATTACACTAAAAAATAATAAATAATTTCATTTCCTTGACATTTATGTTATAATTTTTTCTTTTGACTGTTGAATTATTTGTGTGAATTGTATTTGTGTCTCAAAACCCTCCCATACCGTCAACATATGCATCTACTATAACCATGTCAAATTTAACTGCATACAAACACAAACTGAAAAAGTGTCAACATTGGCCCCATTCACAACCAACTTGTAAGGGGTCAATTAATGAAAGCATAATTCCCACTAATTTGTAAATTTCAAGTGAATTGAACATTTACCTGACCCTGAGAGCGCGGAGAGAATTAAACCCATGACCTCTCAATAGAAAATTGAGGTGCTTTAACAATGGGTACTCAACAAAATGAGTTAACCATAAGGGATAAATACATAACATGATAAGGACACTAAAAAATAATAAATAATTTCAACTCCTTGACATTTATGTTATAATTTTTTCATTTGATTGTCAACTTTTTTGAGTGAGTTGTATTTGAGTCTCAAAACCCTCCCATACTGTCAACACATGAATCTATTATAACCATGCCAAATTTCAGTGCATACAAGCACAAATTGAAAAAATTTCAATGTTGGTCTCATTTAGAACCTCCTATGTAAGGGTTAAATTAATAAAAGCATGATTTCCACTAATTGGTAAATTTTAAGTGAATTGAAAAATTACCTGACCCTGAGAGTGTGGAGATAATTGAACCCATGACCTCTCAATAGAAAATTAAGATGATTTAACAATGAGTATTCAAGCAATTAAACTAACCCTTGGGGATAAATAGATAACATGATAAGGACACTAAAAAATAATAAATAATTTCATCTACTTGACATTTATGTTATAATTTTTTCATTTGATTGTTGAATTATTTGTGTGAGTCATATTCGAGTCTCAAAAATCTCCCATACTGTCAATGCATGCTTCTACTATAACCATGTAAAATTTCATTACATACAAGTACAAATTGAACAAATTTCAACAATGGCCCCATTCACAACTCCCTATGTAAGGGGTCAATTAATGAAATCATAATTTCCACTAATTAGTAGATGTTAAGTGAATTGAACATTTATCTGACCTCGAAAGTGTGGATATAATTGAACCTATTACCTCTCAATAATAAATTAATATGTTGTTGTTAATATAACTAAAAGATGAATGCAACGAATTGATAATTGATGCCATATATAACTGTGTCAATACCATACATATTATTGAAGAGGATTGTTCATATCGATGGCATATATAACTGAGTATGGACCCTAACAAGATCACAAAGAACCAAATAATATAAAAAATATTTAAATTATATAGTGCAATTATCAAAGCAAAAAAAAATATAGACCTAAGAGAAAAATAACAGCTTTAACGACATGTACTTGACCAATTGAGCTAACCCTAAGGGTTAAATAAATAGCATTATAAGGATACTAAAAACTAAAAAATAATTTTGTTTTGTATGAGTTGTATTTGAGTCTCAAAACCCTCCCATATTATCAACACATGCATCTACTATAACCATCTCAAATTTTAGTGCATACAAGCACAATTTGAAAAAATTTCAACATTGGATCCATTCACAACCCCCTCTATAAGGGCTTAATCAATGAAAGAATAATTTCCACTAATCGGTAAATGTGAAGTGAATTGAAAATTTACCTTACCCCAAGAGTGTGGAGAGAATTGAACCCATGGCCCCTCAATGGAAAATTAAGGTGCTTTAACGATGTGTACTTGACCAATTGATCTAACCCCAAAGGATAAATACATAAGATCATAAGGACACTAAAAAATAATAAATAATTTAATTTCCTTGAAATTTATGTTATAATTTTGTCGTTTAATTATTTAATTCTTTGAGAGTGTTTCATTTGAGTCTCAAAACTCTCCCATACCATAAACACGTTCATCTAATATAACCATGTAAAATTTTAGTGCATACAAGAAAAAACTAAAAAAATTTCAACATTGGCCCCATTCACAACCCCCTCTGGAAGGGGTTAATTAACCAAACAATGATTTCCACTAATTGGTAAATTTTAAGTGAATTGAACATTTACTTAAGCTTGAGAGCATGGAGAGAATTGAACCTATGACCTCTCATTAGAAAATTAAGGTGCTTTAACGACAGGTACTTGAATAATTGAGCTAACCATTAGGTTTAAATACATAACATGATAAGCCCACTAAAAATAATAAATATTTTCATCTCCTTGACATTTATGTTATAATTTTGTTGCTTTATTTTTGAATTATTTGTGTGAGTCATATTTGAGTCTTGAAACCATCCCATACCTTTAACGCATGCATCTTCTATAACCATGTCAAATATCAAGGCATACAAGCACAAATTGAAAAAAAATCAACATTGGCCCCATTCAAAACCCCCTCTATAATGCGACAATTAATGGATTGATTTCCACTAATTGGTAAATGTGAAGTGAATTTGAAATTTATCTGACCCAGAGAGCGTATATAGAATTGAAATCGTGACCTCTCAATATCAAATTAAGGTGCTTTAACGATGAGTACTCTACCAATTGAGCTGACCCTTGGGGCTAAATACATAGCATGACAAGGACACAAAAAAAAATTAATCTCCTTGACATTTCTGTTATAATTTTTTGTTTAATTTTTAAATTCTTTGGGTGAGTCATATTTGAGTCTCGAAACCCTCCCATATCGTCAACACATGCATCTACTATAACCATGTCAAATTTTAGTGCATACAAGCACAAAATAAATAAAATTCAACGTTATCCCCATTTACAATGCCCTTTGTAAGGGGAAAGTTAATGAAAGCATAATTTCCACTAATTGGTAAAGGTTAAGTGAATATAACATTTACATGACCCTGATAGCATGGAGAGAATTGAACTCATGACCTCTTAATGGAAAATTAAGGTGCTTTAATGATGGGTACTCAACCCATTGGAGATGATGGTATAAACCTGAATGAGATTCTCTTGGTTTCAAGAATAATATATCCTCTACTAAATAAGGCTAGCCACATCAATGCATAAGATCACATGGCCCCTTCCCCCCCATGTCACTCTCAATTCCCCAATACCCAATTTTATCTACTATAAAATATTTGAAAGAAACGTAGTAAGAATAAAGCATAGCTACAAACTAAGAAAACAAAAATTCAAGGTAAATGAAAGAGGAAAAATCAACTGAAAACATATAAACACATACCTCATACATTTCAACATTTTGATATCATTAATATTATTCTTCATCCATCTCAACATTTGTATCATCCAATCTAGAATTGATCTTGAAAGGATTGGCCATATCAAAAACATCATAAATGTCATCATTTCTAATCATATCATCGTCAATGTCATCATGAGGACCATTGTATCCTATATTTGGTTCATGTTCTTCAAGTTCTTCATCTAACAATATATCATTGATATCATATTCATCCAAAACATTGTCTTGAACATCTCCTTGAACTTATTCGACATATTACTTTGAAGCATGAACTAACGACTCCTCTACATCATATTCTTCTTCAATATCATATTCTTTCACTACATTATACTTTACCAAACTTCCTATTGGATCATATCTAACAAAATATGACCAACACCCTCTAACCGGAATGACTGAGTAAAAGGTATGTTTGCATTGGCTTGGAATAACATAGAAATTTGTTTCTAGCTCAAAAAACGTTGTATTAACCATGGTAAATCCATTATCAAGCTAAATAAAAATTCTATGAGGATCACATTTGTTAGTGTATGTCAGTCCTGTCAGTCACTAGTGATCAAATTATGCTCTTTCATATGGTTGATAGGGTCCTAGGGAAATTTTTTATAGTTTCAATATGTTTTCAAATAAAATTTTGATCATTGGTTAGTCTACCTAGGTCATTACTACTCCTTTCATCTTCATGGTCAATAAACATCATCATGTTTAGGTCATTACTTTTTGGGAGAATTTCTTGGTCATTATGGTTATCATTCAACTTATCTTTCCATGTAGTGTAATCATTAGCTCATATTGTCAATATCATGAAAATAGGTCATGTCATCATCAAATTCACTATTAGAAGGAGTAGCAATAGGGAAAAGTGATCAATAATGATTTCTAAAGTTCATTGGATCTCTATTAAGTTGTAAATATGTGTAATAAGGTTTCAAAGTTGCACTACACAAGCAATTAAGTCAATTGGTGAAAAGACAAGGTGGGGCCACATCACCACCAAGGAGAAAAATCAATTTCCACCATTTTAAAAGAGCAACCAAGCAGGTAGTTTTCTCATTTCACCTTCATGAGACATAATTATATCAACAAGGAGCTTGACACCCTCTGAAAATCAATTTCTTTCCTTGGAAAGATAAATTTTCTTGCTATGCTGTGCTTTTCACTTGCTGCACTGCGCTTTTATCAAGATTGCTGCGTTTTTCTTCAAGAAGGAAAAAATATCCTCTCCAGTGGTTTATTCATCAAGTGCAGATCCCATCTCATCAGCTACAAGTAAGTGGGTCACCATACACCTCTCTTTCACTTCATTGCATTCTTGAAGGCTCATAAATCCCCTCTCCTAGGGCTTGCTACGTTTTTGGTTAAATAAGAGTCTTTGGTCAAATTTATGGTAAAAAACCTAAAATTTATGCTCCTATACCCTCCCTAACCTTACATATACCATCCTTGACACTTCCCCTCAGTTTAATCACTTCCCTACAAACCCTAGCCTACACTACACTTTCCTAGTATAGGACCGTGTTTTTCCCTTTTGCACTTTTTTCCCTCACTCATTTCCAAAAATTCCATCTTCCTACACACCCTAACATCTATCCCTACCTCCATAAATTTTCCCAATAATTTATATGCCCTCAAACCCCTTCATCTCCCTCCATTCCTAAAACTACCTAAATATCTCCTGTTTTCCTACACTAAAACCCTAATTTCCCTTCCTAGTGAGCTAGGGTTTCTCATGGATTCAAAGATTACTAAGAAAAGGAGGCATAAGGGAGGTAAAATAATTAGATATGAACCCACTAGAGTATAGAATTTCATGGCTTCACCATTTCTCAAGAAATCATTCCAGGATGCAGGTTGCCTTGCTTTTTGTCAAAATATTGAAGAATTTGGTTTAGTGATAAACTTACAAGTACCTTTGCCACTAGTTCGAGGAGGAATAAGGTAACCATTGTAGGGGTTGCGTTTTATGTTTTAGCATATGCAATTTCCATATCCATTGGGATCCCAAACAATGGAGAGCTTTGGTTCAAAAGAAGAGACCTAGATGTTGAAAATTACAAGATGTTTTTGAAGCCTCCTTACAAAGTTTCTCCAAAACACATTTTTCCTTTCAGACATTTGCTTGACAAGTATGCCCCTATCATGAATATGATCATGAAATATTTGACTTGTGAGGGTAGGTTTTTAAGGATATATGAGTACCATGTTAGATTACTGATGCATTTCACCCCGTGTTAAGGCTCTTAACCTACCTCACTATCTCTACAAAAGCTTGGCCAGAATGGCAGAGAAGGTACATAAAAAAGGGAAAGATAATAATGCTAGATTATTCCATCATGGCTTGGTGAAAGTCATTGTTTGTCATCAGCTCACATAGATCAACTTGTCTTGGGAGGGGTTCATGCATTCAACCTCTCTTTTGCCTACTCCAACTCCATCAAACAAACATTCTACACCACTAACTTCAACAAGGCAAGAAGAAGTAGGTTATACAAGAAAAACTATAACAAGAGCACCTTGGGGCTGAGGTGACTAAAACCTATACTAGAGGAAAAAGGCTGATGTTTGCTCCTGGCAGTGTGGAAAGGGCTCATCCTACTTTAGTGGAAAAATAAACATCAACACATCAACATGAAGCACTATTGCAAGAGGAAGAACAATTGCATTTTAACACTCACATGGAAGACATAGATATGCATGAGGAGGAAAAATCAATAGAGGAAATAATCAAAGAGAAGGAAGCTGAGATTAGGGAGCTCAAGGACAAATTATCAAAGGAAAACTTCATGATTACATTCCTTCAGTATGAGAACAAACAACTTTTGCTCAGCAAGCCCAAGGCATATCTGGAGAAGGATAGTGGCAAAGGTAAATCAGTGGTTGATGTTGATGAGCTTGAGGAGCAGGAAGGGAAAGTCAAACCAAGGAGGAAAAGAACAAGAAGTCTCAAGAGGCAGTAAGAGAAACAAATTGAACCATCTCCGCCACTAGGTTAAGAAGACTTTGATGACCTAATTGCAGCAGAAATTGAGCAAGGTAAGGAATTTTGGCTTGAAAAGGTCAATTTCCACTTAGAGAAGATTCTTGAGAATTATAAAAGGAACAAAAAACTTTAGAGGCACATGGGCATGCACTATTGCACAAGGAATAGGATGTCTCAAATCAGAATCAAGCATTTGAAGAAGAAATTGAGGCAAACCCTAATGAAGCAAAAGAAGAAGGAAAAACTTGATTTGTTGGTTGAGGCCTCTCTCATAGCCTAACACCTCATATTATAACTTCATGGGGAAATTTTGGACAAATTTTAAGAAAATTTTGGAAATTTTGGAAATTTTGGTAGTTTTTGGCTTAAACAGGAAATTGCAGACAACCAAAAATGCAATGCCTTGGTGCTGCGCTTTTCTCTCAAAGGTCCAAATCACCTAAATTATACATCAATGGATAGATTATGACATACATATATAATATATCTACATTTTGTGCCATGTCAGCATTTAGGTTAGGAGGAAAGTGAAAAAACATGCTAAAAACTCACTTTCTGCCACCTTTTTGACCCAGGCACTACACTTTTGGAGTAACCTTGGGAGAATGCAGGTTTATCAGCCTTGGAGAGGCCATTTTGATTTCTTAAGGACTATATGGACATGTAAACATCTTAAGAATTCCAATGGTACCTTCAGATCAAAATTTGGAGCACAGGAAGGTAGTCAAAAGTTCCCTGCAAGACAGCGCTGCACTTTTCCTTGTTGGCGCTCCGCTTTTCCCTGGAAGTCAAATTTTCGAGTATCTTCAGTCAGATTTGGTTTTTCATGATGTAATTCCTCTTGTTTTGAGTTGAAATGATGTATATGAATGTAATTAGGCTTGTTAATGTCATGTTTATGTAATTATGAAGGTCATTTATGATGGGTAGGTCAGTCAAAGGCTAAAAGGAGAGATTGTTTTAACCTCCCTGTTGAGGCATAAAAGGTGTCTTTTTAACGCCTATTTAACTCACATTAATTATCAATCCGGGAGAGAATTTTTATTTCAAGAGTGTACTTAGTCTGAGGCAGCAATTTATCCAAGAGTAATGCCTTGTAATATGTAGTACAATGTTTCAAATGCAAAAGTAAACGGATGCTTGAAAAAGAAATCTAACTACAACAACATAAAATCAAATGCTCTGAAATCTTAATTAAACCAATCTGCAAAACATCGATCAGGGATACAGTAGCAATAAATCCTTCCCTTAGAAATCGATGCAAGATAACCAATCTGGGAACTTGGAAGCAATAACAAGTGTCCTCTACAGTTGGTGATCTTAAAGCAATCGAAATGAAAGCAAACTAAATCTTCGTGCTGATGAAAATAACTGAAAGGAGAAAAATCTGGAAAGGAACAACAATATGAACAAAAATTCTAATTCTAACGCAATTAGGTAACTAATCTCAATACTCCAATCCTATTGACAGCCAAGACTATGAAATAGTTCATTGGAATGAATCATAAATCAATGGAACAACAACGCTTTATAAAAGATATCAAGATGAATGAGATAGTAAATACGATCCTTGCTAAGATAGAATAGCAGTGCAATTCATTAACGTATACATCAAATCTGAATTCAATCCAACAAAAATCAAATAACTCTGTAATCGTAATGAATCTAAATGCAATTATCACACAACAGAAATAAAAGAATAGAAATACAAACAACGGATCACTCCACCAGGGCCGGGCCCTCAACCGCTGGTGAAAGCGTTGCTGGGCTACTGCAGAGCTTGGAAAATGGAATGAGAATGCCTTTTTGTATTAATAAAACATGAATAGATTTTACATCAGTTGCTCTTTTCTCAAAAGAGTCAAGGAATTACAGTGTTACAAAGGGAATTCAATAATCATCCATTCTTCTTCAATACACAATACATGCTCTCCTTTTATAATCAGAAGGAAGATAAATTAAATAGAAAATATGATCTCCCATAACAATATTGGATTATTCCCAACAACTTGATCAACCAGAAAATACATTTCCAACAATATTTCAAGAAAAAAAAGGCGAATTTGGCTTTGTAGCTGAGATTTGGAGGACGGGCACAACAACAAATCGGAGAACATCGTGCTCAAAGAACCCTGCGTTTCTCTCAATACAGGCCAAATTTTGGAAAACCGTTCTTTTGAAAAAGTTAATTGGGTCCGTTCTGGAAAAAACCCATGTTCCGAATTTTCCAGATTCTTCTTCATTTTCTCAAAATCTCAACCGCAAAATTGTCACTTCTTATTCCAGCGAATTTCTGAGTTGGAATATTTCATGATGATTTGGAAATCAAATCTGTAGTCTGGCAAATATCTTGGAGGCTAAAATGGTGAATGATATTACAAAATATATTAATAAACCATCATTGATAAAATTATGCATAATAATCATCAATTTATTAAAAATAAAGGAGAAGAAATAATATTCATCCATAAGAGCATAAATCATTATAAAATGGATTTATATGATAAATTATAATAAATGACATGATTAAGAAGAATAAAAATGGATGAAATAAGTGTTAAAAATTGGTCGTATCCATGGCCCAACATACCCCCAAACTGAATATATTGCATGCCCTTTATGCAACCCAGAACTGAATATATTGTACATTCTCATGCAACCCAAAGAAAAAACCCATGTGTTAACCAAGCAAAGAAAATTGTTCATCCCAACTCATGAAATGGATGGAACAAATGCATGTTTCCTCAAATAATGAATATTCAATTTTAGCAATAGAGGCATAACAATTTTTACAGTTGACGTTCAACTATATGTATATGAAGTTGCAGAAAAATGTGACATAAGTAACAACAACCCTCATTAATCATTTTCTCAAAAATCAGATCGTTTTGATGCACGGATCATGAGATATAAACAAAATGGTTGTAGGTGATAGTGCATAATTTTCGAAATTTTATGAACTAATTTAGCATGAAATTATCTGGGTTTGTGTATTTTAATGATACCTCCTTGTTATCCAGAAATCACAAGAATTCAGTTCATAGTTTTAAAGATATATGCAAATCAATTTCTGCACTGTATAAAAATGAAATTGTATGCCTTAAACGAGAAAGAGAGTAGAAAACATCCATCATGTGTAGCAATTCCCCCCCCAAACTGAAGAATTAGCATGTCCTCATGCAATGCTAGAAAACAAAGAGAGGTGGTTGCTACAATCTGTTGAAATCGATGCTTGGTGTAAAACAACATGGAATAAGGGAGGTGTTGAGGATGAATAAGAATATCCATGGATGATAAAGAATATTACTGACATGGTCACAAGAAAGAAATGAAAGAAATCAACACTCCCCCAAACTGAAATATGAGACGTGTCTAAAAAAAATGGGAAGTGGTAAAGATGTGGAATGAATGATGATAAATAATTCTCAATGGATTTTCATGAAATTCTCCTAAATTCATAATAAATCAGAAAATTATGCTATTTTACCTCAAGTGTTACCTCTGAAAAATGTGGAATGACATGTAGGGACTGACCTTTGTTGAAGCTGATGTAGGCTGAGTAGATAATGAAAGTGATGCAAAAGGTGGAAGCCATGCAAACACATCATGTCTAAAGAATTGTGCGCGTTCACGAGCCTTCGCTGTTAATTGCAATAGTGTGGTCATGCTGCGAATAGAATTTTCCCCCATACTCGTTGTTCTCCTGTAAAAAAATCACAATTATGTATGCAATTTTCTTGAATCCACAGTTTCAGTTTGGAATGACAACAGATAAGATGCATGCAAAAAGTTCAATCAACAAAAATTCTATAGAAATGCAGTATGAATATTGTGGCAAAATGGCAGTGCACTGCACAACAATTATACAGGATGGAAAGACATACATACTTATGATATGATCAACAAATTATCGCATTACTGAAATCCATGCATGTGATAAATCGTAAACAAATATAGAAGCGTTTTGTAATGATTCAAGGATAAGGAGAAGGGACAACTTAAGATAAACATAAATACAAATGAGTTTATTAACCACTTAAACTAATGTGATTGATTTATGATGATTTTCATGTATAATAGGTTCAAAATCAAAGGTTAAGGATTCATACTTTCATCTGATATTTAAATTGATATATAGGAAAAAGGGTTTAATATTACTATTCATGTGTATAAATGTGACTTCAATACCATCAGCAGAGCTCTGTTGCCCACAGGTGTTCATAACCTTGACAAAGTTGCTCTCTCACCCTTGGAACCATTATCCTTTATTTATGCTGAGGAAGTGCTTGTGAATTTTCATAACAGAGGCCATTGTGTTGGTTTGGTGACCAGATAAATCATAATGCCATTCACTGGGAAGAAGTGAAAAGTGGGCAGGCCGGCTCGTGATGAGACCTCATGTTCCAAGGACTTCTTAATTTTTTCAATTGTTCATTGGACCATATCCCTGGTTTGGTGGCCATGATGGGAATGCCACTTCACTTGCTTCCTTATGAACATGGTAGGCCGGATCTTGATGAGACCCCCTATCCTCCATCTGTCAAATTATAAAATTATTAATGAAATATGTAAATATTTTTCTTTTCATATAACACTTTCTTATTTATTCATAAAGGATGGCTCAGCACTCCTTAAGAGTAGGGATGGTGGAAGAAGTCTGAACAGCTCAATAGAAAAGAATATGCTCTTGTTCCTACTCCATAAGTAAAAATAAAAGAAAGTTATAAAATATGGGAAATAACCAACATGATAAATATAATCGATCTTTAGTGGTAGTAAGACAACAAGATCATGTTATTTATTATGTCCCTTTTTCCTTTTTCTTATCATTACTAAACAAATTTATTAAAAATGACAATTTATTTTGATTTGCTGATTACAGTAAGCTCTAATTTGTGTATCCTTCCATAGATTGTATGTTTGCCTTTCAAAAAGTCATGAAAAATTCAAAAAAAATTCGAGAAATGTTGTTTTAAAAAACAAAAAAAATGCATTAAAAAAGTGTTGTTCCTTTGGAAAGGAACAACAAAAACAATCTGCGAAAATGCTGTTCCTTTGGAAAGTAACAACAAGAATAATCTGCGAAAATGTTGTTCCTTTGGCAAGGAACAACAAGAACAGTCGGTGCTGTTCCTTTTGAAGGGAACAACAAAACTGCTGTTCCTTTTGAAAGGAACAACAAAAACGAGCGGTGCTGTTCTGGTGCTGTTCCTTTTGAAAGGAACAATAAAAACATACAAAAAAAATGTTGTTATTTTTGAAAAGAACAACAAAAATAATTAGCTAAAATGTTGTTCCTTTTGGAAGGAACAACAAAAATAAACACATAAACACACTGCTTCTTAAGAGGAACGGCTGTTGTTCCTTAAGAGGAACAACAACTGTTCCTTAAGAGGAACAAAAAACAGATATAAAAACGCAAAAAGGAAAAAAATAGAGGAAATAACAAAGATAATGTGCAATCCATTGCCAAGAAAATCCAATCAAATAGAAAAGAAAGTTTATGTACAGGTTTCAAGAAAAAATAATTTTTTACAGAATTGGTGCTACTGAAGAATTGCCTTCTGCAATTGAAACTTGCATGGTGGGGTCCTTATTGTTCAATTTCCACTAGAGCAGAAATTATAATTTGAAGAGATTAACACCTGAAACAAAAAAACATAAAAGAAATTAGAAAAGAAACAACACTTTATTAAGTTACAACAGCTATGATGCTATTTCTAAGAGAATATCAAATCTATTAATGGAAAAAAAATGATCTTTTGAAATTTTTTTGGCAGCAATGACATGAATCTTCAAATGGAAACCAATTCTTCATTTCTTCTTGTTATGAATCTATTAGGTAATGAACTGGATGAAATGCCCTTGTTTTACTAAAATTTCTTTCAAGAATCACTCGTTCATAAATTGACCTTCTTTATTCTTCTAAGACCTGCAAAAAATGAATGTCTACCTGCAATAAAACATTAAATCATGGAGGAAGAGAGGTGTACGAGCTCCCTTAATCTAAGAATTATAAAAAAAACTAGCAAGTAGTTACTCTGTAGAACAAATCCATGGAAAAATAAAACAAATTTTATTTGTCACCTGCGGGAGAGCAGTGGTCGACTATACTAACCAACAGTGTTTTAATCATACCTTCTTTGTTTTTCATCCAATTTGAGTGATTCCAAAGCCAAATGAGAGCTAATTTAAATGTTTATCTCCAATAAAAATAGGTTTTAAAAATTTCATGTAATGGTATGTTAAATTTTCTTAGAACAACCTGCCTAATAGAGTCATTTTCGATTTTCCAGCTAAGACCAACAATTGATATTTCAAGCATAATTTTTTCGTTTGATAGCGGATTGAACCGATTCAAATTGGAGATTGAAGTAAATTTATTTATTGATCTCAAATAGAAACAGGTTTTGAAGACAATAATAATTGATGGGTCAAATATGCTAAGAAACAGCCGAGAAAACAGAGTTTCAAGAGGTCTGATTTATGATAGGTAGTCAGTATTTTGGTCATAAATTCCTCATACAATATCGAAATTGAGTGATTCAAATTGAGTTGTAAACTATATTAATAGAGAAATATACCATATAAATAGGTTTTAAAAATGTAGTCATTTAAACCTCCAAAAATTGACGGTCCCAACTCTGTTGTTGAGCTACCTACTAGACACCCTGTCAATGTTTTGGTTCTAACTTTTTCGTTTCAAATACAAATAGAGTGATTAAGATTGGGTTAGAAAGTAGACATCAAGGTCTACTTAGGATAGAAACAGGTTTTAAAAATATTCATTTTTGGTCCCCAAAAACATGACTGTCCCAACTTTGTTTTCAGGAATTTCATCAAGCCCGCAAGCCAAAAAAATGATATTCAAGCAATTTTTCCATATTGATGATAAAAATGAACATAAATGTTTGTAGAATAGTTATTTGTAATATAATTCATTTACATACACAAATAAAATTAAAATATTTATCATCAATGTTGATTTCACAGCGTGTTGCAACAAATAAACAACTATTTTTACAAAAATAAATAAAAAAATGTGTTTGTTTTATTTCCTCTTTTATTTATTTCTCCACTATCCTACTCTGAATTGGAAAATGAATATCATTACGTATAAGAGTATTTCCAGTGGAGCCATTTCCGAAATAAGGCTTCAATTATGTACATACCCAAATTTGAAAAATGTATGTTAATAATAAAAATTAGGGTATGAGAAGCCAACTTCCCTTGAAAAGATGGTGCCAAAAATTGTTGAAGTATGAAGTGATGTTGCAAACAAATAATGAAGTGAAACTGATCTTCAATATATTCTTTAATTCCTTGATTTTCCATAGCCATCATATCATGAAGTTCTTGAGCTTTTAAAATGGTTTATTGGTGCAAACTAGAAGAAACCTCATTTTCTTTTATAACTTCTACAATTTTTGGATTTGATACATTCTGAGTCTCAGTGTAAGTTTTTTCCAATGGTACATGTGAGATAGAATGGGTGGGAAGGGTTTTCCAATGGTACATGTGAGATAGAATGGGTGGGAAGGGTAGCTGAATTTTTCAGTTCAAAACTGTAAGCATGTTGTACTGATTTATTATGGTGAGGGTGTGGAATGAGTTGAGCAGGAAATTGTATAGGGAATGGAGCCTTTTGATGATGTAGTTGATTGGGTTGATTGGATGATTTTGATAGGAAAACAAGGTGTTGCGGAAGAGCTGGAATATGTGTTTGTGCTACAAGATGAGGAAGAGTAGTCATGCAATCATAAGGTGAACCATGCCAAGCTTGTAGACAAGATTGGTGGTGGTTATATTGAGATTGGCATGGCTGCCCTAACATGTGAGTATTCCATAAATAATTATTCAAGTAAGAAAATGGAGAGGAAGTGTTTTGAACCATACCTGTAGGCCATGATTTCCATGGTTTTGACCTTGTTGCAGCTTCCCCATCTCTTTGATATGCTACTTCCAAATTAGACAAGGAAGAGTGAGTATCTATGGGATGCTCCTTTTGGTAATGAGGGAAAAACACTTCATCAAATTCTTGATTTCTCTGAACCTGCAAAACATTCAATTGTGAATTTAGAGAGCTAATAAAATCAACTTTAAATTTTTCAAATAAAACATTGATTTCAGCTCTTATGTCTCTTTTTCTTGTAGTAAATTTAGAAAAGAAAGAAGAAACTTCTCTAGAATTCTTACCATCCTTAGAAATTCCTCTTGAATACCTTATGCACAATTCACAAACATCATCATAAGATAACTGAAAAACATCACCTTTTCCTATCAGATTTAAGAGTTCTAAAAAATCATCTTTGATTCCTTTAAGGAGTGTTTTCAAGATCTCTTTTTCCAAATGCTTATACTTTGATTTTTGAAGGTTGTATCGAAATCGCTCTACATAGTCCTCCAAGCTTTCATCTTCCCTTTGCGTCATACCGAAAATATCTTCATTGGATTTGCAATAGTCTTGGTACTTCTTCAAGAATATGTTCTTCATGTCCTCCCATTTTTTGATGCAGTTCCCACCTAGGCTCATGAACCATCGGAGAGCTGCTCCTTTTAGAGTAAGAGGAAACACTTTCAATCTTTGGTCGTTAGTACAATAATCATATCCTCTACAAAGTATTTCGAACTCAAATAATAATGTATCCGGATATTCATTTGTCAAACCATGAAAATTTGGTAGAGACAATGGGAGAATTATGTGCATTTGTGTCACTCCTCCTGGATCTTTGATAGGGAATTCAAAAGTTGCAATGTTAGCCATTTCTTACCATAATAGAAGATGTTCTTCAGGTGTTTCTTTAAGGATCCTCCTTTCAATGTTCCTGTCAATTGGTTAGTGAAATGGGTGGTGCTTACATCACCACTCGAGTGGAATTACAATATTTTTTTTAAAATTTCTACCTCTAAAATTAAAAAAAAAATGCAAGCATTCATTTATACCTTAAGCTTTCACTCAATTCTGCTGTGAAGCGGGCCAATGAACAAGTGTGTTTCTTCCTCGGTGCTCAGGTTCTTACCTTCCGTCTTTAATACCCAAATATTCTCAAGCAGAAAAAATTAAATATGCATCACTCTTTCTAAATGGCATACACTCTCCCCGGCAATGACGCCAAAATGTTGAGGCATAAAATGTGTCTTTTTAACGCCTATTTATCTCACATTAATTATCAATCTGGGAGCGACTTTTTATTTCAAGAGTGTACTTAGTCTGAGGAAATTTTTTATCCAAGAGTAATGCCTTGTAATATGTAGTATAGTGTTTCAAATGCAAAAGTAAACGGATGCTTGAAAAAGAAATCTAACTACAACAACTTAAACTCAAATGCTCTGAAATATTAATTAAACCAATCTGCAAAACATCGATCAGGGATACAGTAGCAATAACTCCTTCTCTTAGAAATCGATGCAAGATAACCAATCTGGGAACTTGGAAGCAATAACTAGTGTCCTCTATAGTTGGTGATCTTAAAGCAATCAAAATGAAAGCAAACTCAATCTTCATGCTGATGAAAATAACTGAAAGGAACAAAATCTGGAAAGGAACAACAATATGAACAAAAATTCTAATTCTAATGCAATTAGGCAACTAATCTCAATACTCCAATCCTGTTGACAACCAAGACTATGAAACAGTTCATTGGAATGAATCATAAATCAATGGAACAACAATGCTTTATAAAAGATAGCAAGATGAATGAGATAGTAAATTCGATCCTTGCTAAGATAGAATAGCAGTGCAATTCATTAACGTATACATAAAATCTGAATTCAATCCAACAACAATCAAATAAATCTGTAATTGTAATGAATCTAAATGCAATTATCACACAACAGAAATAAAAGAATAGAAATACAAACATCAGATCGCTCCACCAGGGCCGGGCCCTCAACCGTCGGTGAAAGCGCCGCTGGGCTACTACAGATCTTGGAAAATGGAACGAGAACGCCTCTTTGTATTAATCAAACATGAATAGCTTTTACATCAGTTGCTCTTTGCTCACAAGAGTCAATGAATTACAGTGTTACAAAGGGAATTCAATAATCATCCATTCTTCTTCAATACACAATACATGCTCTCCTTTTATAATAAGAAGGAAGACAAATTAAATAGCAAATATGATCTCCCATAACAATATTGGATTATTCCCAACAACTTGATCAACCAGAAAATACATTTCCAACAATCTTTCAACAAGAGCAAGGCGAATTTGGCTTTGTAGCTGAGATTTGGATGATGGTCGCAACAACAAATCTGAGAAAATCGTGCTTAAATAACCTTGTGTTTCTCTCAATACAGGCCGAATTTGGGCAAACCATTCTTAAATAAAGTTAATTGGGTCCGTTCTGGACAAAACCCATGTTCCGGATTTTCCAGATTCTTCTTCATTTGCTCAGAATCTCAACCGAAAAACTGTCACTTCTTATTCCAGCGAATTTCTGAGTTGAAATATTTCATGATGATTTGGAAATCAAATTTGCAGTCTGGCAAATATCTTGGAGGCTAAAATGGTGAATGATATTACAAAATATATTAATAAACCATCATTGATAAAATTATGCATAATAATCATCAATTTATTAAAAATAAAGTAGAAGAAATAATATTCATCCATAAGAGCATAAATCATTATAAAATGGATTTATATGATAAATTATAATAAATGACATGATTAAGAAGAGTAAAAATGGATGAAATAAGTGTTAAAAAATGGTCATATTCACAGCCCAACACTCCCTAGTCTTAGGTTTGGTTGGATAAAATTGTATAAATGTTCCTATCAAGAGGGATTCGACCCTTGAGAGAGGGGAAGATGGTTTTGGTCAATATGTATCTAGTTTTTAGTCATATTCAAGGTTGGACATCAGAGAGTAGAAGGCTTAGAGCTTTGTGAACGGTTGATAGTTGGAGAAATACAAGTCTAGTTGCAGCTATTATATAGGGATTCATGTGGTATGATTTTGTGGCAATTGTTTTCTACTATAATTCATTTTTATGAATGATTAGTTCATCTCCTTTCCATATCTATGCTTTTAGCGATCTTTCTATAAGATGTTAAACTGAATTCTTTAAGCTTATGCTCTGTTTTGGTAGGAATTTCATGTTTATGTTGTTCATCTTCTGATAAATGAACTCATGCTTGTCATGCTCATTTTGATCATTTTATTTTCCACCCTGTTATTGTCCAATATCCAATGATTAATATGTACTCTTTCAAATTTGTCTAGTAGAGGTCCTAGGTCAAAATTTTGCATTTCCAAGCGATTTTTCAAATAAAATTTTGATCGCTAGATATGTTTAGGTCTTTAAAACCTACTCCCTTCAGTTTATTCATGGTTATTGTCATTTCATCTAGAGTCTCAGGTCAAGTCCCCATGTTTTCACCTAGGTCAGTGTCTACGTTTCTCTCATTTCACCACCATAAAAGTATAAATTTTCCATAAAGAAGGCAAAATGAAGGGTCATTCACTTCCATCATATAAAATTATTTTTAAAGGGATTTATATTAGGTAGGTGAATAAAAAAGAGATAGTTTGTCTTCTTTAAAAAGCTTGTTTCGTTGTCAAATTATTCAAAAAGAAAAGTGCACTTCAAAAAGTCATGTTTTCACTTAATGACAATTTTTTTTTAGTGATGTTATAAAAAGGAAAAAGTGATTTATTTCACTCATTTCATCTTCCCTTGCTCGATAAAGTGCATCTCTCACCTTCAGGGTACCTCACCTTTGCCAAAGGTGGAATAAAACTGGGAAAATTAGCAAGAAAAGCCAATATGCTACGCTTCTGGAGGCTCTGCGACATTTCTGAAGGAGCAATCCAACGTTTCTGGGTCAGCATGACACTTCTAGGTATTGGCACTATGCTTCTAGACAATGCTACATTTCTCCAAAAGAGTGCTATGTTTTTGGATTTTGGCCTTTAAATCAACTACCCAAGCTTCAAAATAGTTGTGCAAACCTCTCGTGACCTCCAAAACCAGTAAGTGGACACTTCTAAAGCTTTCTTCAAGTCAATTAATGATTGTATAAGTGTGTTCTATCCTTAGGTTTTTTCTCTCCTATGCTCTAGGGTTTCTCCTTTATTAATTGGTTTAGGCCATTGGAGACCCTTTTTCCTACCATCTAAACTTTCATTTATCCTTTACAAATCCTACCACAACACCCCATATCACTCACATTCCCCTTTACCCTTGTTTCCATCAAAACCCTAAAGTCCCCACTACAATTCCATAACAAAACTAGAAAATCTATGTGTTTTCCAATTTTGACCCACTTCCCTATACCCATTTCAAGTAATTCCATCTGTATACTCAAGCTAACACATTACCCTACTACCTCAAATTTTTGGGGAATTTTCCTCAACCTCATTATACCTCATCACAACCCCTACGCCTACCCTATCCATATCCCCTTTTTTCCCAAATTCATCATCCCTAGCCAGTCATTTCATCTAGGAGGGTTTGATTGTGTTCACAACTACTATGGAGACTAAAAAGAAAGCTCACAAGGGAGGTCACCACTCTATATTTTAGCCATCCACATTGCAAGAAATTAATTCCTCCTCATATGTTAAGAGATGTTTTGAAAACATTGGATTTCTGAGATTTTGTGAGAAGATTATGGAGGTAGGATGTCATGCCCCATTTTCTACCCTTTTTGCCACCAAATTTAGTAGAGACAAGGCCACCATTGTAGGAATAGAATTAAATTTATCAATAGAGGCCATCACTTCGGCAAAAATGTTTCCAAATGAAGGAGAAGTGTAGTTCAATGGCATGGAATTCGACCTTGAAAACTACCTAATTTTCCTAAAACCTCATTGCAAAGATGAACTTGAACATGTTTTCCCTTTCAGGAATTTACTTGACAGGTATGCCCCACTAACGAATCTCATCATGAAGTATTTTACATGTGAGGGAAAATTTTCAAGATTGTACCAATACCATGTCAGGTTTCTAATTCACTTTATAGGTACCAAATCTCTAAATTTGTCAAATTATTTATTCAGGAGTTTGGTCAAGATGGCGGAAAAAGTACAAATAAAAGGTAGAAATCCTCATCCCAGTATATTTCACCATGGTTTGGTAAATATGATTGCTATGCACCAGCTCTCAACAAACAACACGACCTCAGAATTTTTCATGGAGAAAGTAGCATCATCTCTTGCTACTAGTCCACCTACTGCTCATACCACAACATCAATACATCCAAAGGAGGTTGGCTCTTCTAGTAGGCAGGCTCAGATTTCAAAAACACCAAGGGTTGAGATCACTCAAACCTATGAGAAGGGATAGAGAATGGTTTTTTCTCCCAAGACCATCAGAGGTGTATTGGCACTTGAAACTACACATGAGCAAAGACAAACATTAGATCAACCACCTAGCCATGATGGTGAATCACCATTGCAGCACCATGATGAACAAGTGCCCTTAGAAGTTGACTTGGAAGAGCAGGTGAAGGATAAGTTAGTTGAGGAGATCATAAAGGAGAAGAATGAATAAATAACATAGTTAAGGGAGGTTTTATCAATTGAAAACTCTCAGATTACATTCCTACAATAAGAAAATCTTCAGTTAAAGGTGAAATTTCTCCTCCAAGACAAGCCAAAGGTACATGTTGATGCAGATAAAGGAAAGGGAAAAGAGATAATAGATTATGATCAGTTGGAGGATGCAGAGGTTGGAACAAAAAGTGGTTTTTTCTCCCAAGACCATCAGAGGTGTATTGGCACCTGAAACTACACATGAGCAAAAACAAACATTGGATCAACCACCTAGCCATGATGGTGAATCACCATTGTAGCACCATGATGAACAAGCGCCCATAGAAGTTGACTTGGAAGAGTAGGTGAAGGATAAGTTAGTTGAGGAGATCATAGAGGAGAAGGATGAAGAAATAATAGAGTTAAGAGAGGTTTTCTCAATTGCAAACACTCAGATTACATTCCTACAATAAAAAAATCTTCAATTAAAGGTGAAATTTATTCTCCAAGACAAGCCAAAGGTACATGTTGATGTAGATAAAGGAAAGGGAAAAGAGATAATAGATTATGATCAGTTGGAGGATGCAAAGGTTGGAACAAAAAGTGGTTTTTTCTCCCAAGACCATTAGAGGAGTATTGGCACCTGAAACTACACACGAGCAAAGACAAACATTGGATCAACCACCTAGCCATGATGGTGAATCACCATTGTAGCACCATGATGAACAAGTGCCCCTAGAAGTTGACTTGGAAGAGCAGGTGAAGGATAAGTTAGTTGAGGAGATCATAAAGGAGAAGGATGAAGAAATAACAGAGTTAAGAGAGGTTTTCTCAATTGCAAACACTCAGATTACATTCCTACAATAAGAAAATATTCAGTTAAAGGTGAAATTTCTTCTCCAAGACAAGCCAAAGGTACATGTTGATGCAGATAAAGGAAAAGGAAAAGAGATAATAGATTATGATCAGTTGCAGGACGCGGAGATTGGAACAAAAAGAATAAGACCAAGGAAAAGAGGCCTCAAGAAGGTGATTCAGAGAGAAAGAGAATCAACAGCTCCTAAATCTGGTTGGAAAACTTTTGATGAGCTTATTCTTAATGAAATCAATCAAGATAGATAGTATTAGCTTGATAGGTTCAATGGCCACCTTGATAAGGTTATGAGAAAATCTAAAAAGAATAATAATCTCGGGAGACATATGGCCAATCATTGTTCCGCCAAGAACAAAATTTCTCAAATCAGGTTTAAACAAGTGAAGAAAAAGCTTAAAGAAGCTAAAATGAAGCTCAAGGAGAAGGAAAAATTAGAACTCCTTGCTGAGGCATCCAGGTTGTTTAGCCCATCCTCCATAGGTTTTATATTAAAAATTTTGGTCAATTTTGAGCACTTTTTGTATTTTTGGTGATTTTTCCACAAATCTGGAAATTTTGTCTCCACAAAAGCGTCGCTCTGAGGCGTGATGCTTTCTCTTAGAGCTTCCAAATAAAGTTTTTATTACATGGATGGGTGCATATTGACTAGTACATACCATATATGGAGTTTGTTTCCATGAAAAGCTCTGGTTTTGAAGGAAAATGAAAAAAAACTGCCTCATTTCTATGCTTCTGCCATTGTTTTGGACCAAGTGCGGCGCTTCTGGAGTGAGGTTGGGAAAAATCAATTTTGGAGGCCTTCCTGTGGGTTTTTTACAAAACTTTAGTGTGATTTGTAAACTAGACACATAGGGCGACCCAAACCAACCTTCAGAATTGCATTTGGATGCTTTTAAGTGGGTCAAAATCACCATTGAATAGGTGTGACGTTTCTTCCAAACAGGCGCGATGCTTCTGCTAAAGGCGCTAGGTTTTTGCATTGGATTTCTTTCAAACAATTGTCATGTCAGTGAAACTTCAGAATTCAATGCTATTTTTCCCATGAGGTGTCATTTGATGTATTTGAGTTGGTTTTTTCCTCTTATTATGAGGAAACATGTAATTTAATGAAGGAGACACACACTCCTAGTCTTTAGCTAAATTTCAGGAATTAGTTTCTAACTTCCCTAGATTATAGAGAATGACTCATATGATGTAATTATGATGCTTTTTGGATAGGATTTCGATCCTATGAGGTGTCATAAAATCTATTTTATATAAGTAGTCCACCTCAAGTCATTTTAGAGGTTGGATAATTTTTATTTTCAGTGGATCTATTGTACAAGCTTTGGCTAATGAAATCAAGGACAATGTTGCAGACATAGTGTGGAGACTCTTTTTGTATGCCTTTGAGCATTTGTTTTTTCTATATAAACTCATGAAGTTGAATGTTATGTTATCCATGTTTCACATATATGCTTATTTATGTTGTCTTATCAGTTTATTGACAGAAATCATGATTTCCATGCTTTGTTTTCTATAATATTTTCATGAAATTGCCACTGCTCTTCTGATGAATGAATTTAGTTTATTGCTCATTCTGACTCTCTCCTAGTTCACTCTATACACAATGAAAAATTAAGCATGATTCTTAGCTCACCTACCTGGCCTCACCCTTACCTCTGCAACTAAAACTTTTAAATTAGACCAAAACCCTAGACCTGGTTTTCTAACTATCATTCCTATCCAGCAAAATTCCAAACAAACAAAATCCCTAATCTATTGAGCATCATAACTCGCCTAAAAAATTATATGAAATCATCCTTTTGGCTAGTAAGTTACATTTAGAGAGCCATCTCTAGTCTTGGTAGGTCTAGCTACCTAACCTAAAGGTTGGTCTATGGTTACCTTCCTTCAGCTCCATTCTCAGCCTTGGGAAGTAGGGGGGAGTGATAACATTTTTGGCGCCACTGTGGGGAGTGATTTCAAAACTTTCCCTGGGAAAATATATTTAGTTCACTGAAGGTTAGAATTTTGGGTGACAATTTATGACATTCAAAGAAGGCCGAGTCATTAAATTCGAGCCAAAGTACCAATTTTCAAGAAAATCTCGCTCCCAAAAGACACACTAGGTCAAATCCAGACCCAAATTCCTCACCAATTGTAAATGACCCTGAGAGTCTTTTAAGAAAGCAAAAAACTAAGTCTCAGAAAGTTGGAAAGGATATTCCTCCACTTGTAAAATCAAACTCATTGCCTACGAGATGTGCTTCACAATATTTGTCCTATAATTTTGTATTTAAAACATCTTTGTTTAGGTTTAAGTCTGAAACTTTTCTTTCAGAAATTATTTTTTATCCTATTGATTTTCAGACATTTGTACATTTTTCTGAGTCTTCTTATTCCAAGGTTGATAGTGAAGTCTGGTCCAATTTATACAAACTTAAAGTTTTGGTGAATAAGTTTCAAGAGACTTAAGACAGAGCTTATTTCCAATACCAGCAATAGGATTTTGCTTCACCACCTGTTATTACACCTTCTCAAACAGCTACATAATCATCTCTTCCTTTCATTCCATCATTACCTTTGCAAGTTTTCATTCCATCAAAACCTCTACAAACCCCTCCATTAATGATGGCCAGATTCGCTTTGTTGATCTTACCACAAAAACTCACTGCACTACCTCAGAATTATGGTAAAATATTTCCCCCTTTTAATGGAACATCATAAGTTACTTCTTATCAACTGTTAGGTCCCTATATTACTAGTTTAGTCCCTTATTTTTATTAGTGTAGCCCTCTTATTATTATTGTTGTACCCTTGTAACCCCAATATTTTTATTATTGTGCCCTTACATTATTATTGTTAGGTTGGCTAGGATTATATTGTGGCCCCATGGACTCCTATATATAGAAGTAGGTTTTGGTCATTTGTATCATCCAAGAATTTTTCATTTATGTAATGTATTAGAGGTCTCCCCCTTGAAATGGCTGATTTATAAGGCGTTGATCTCTCTTTTCTTCTATTTTTGGAGCTGGTTTCATAACATTTGGTATCAGAGCTTTGGATTCTATGGTTTTTTTGCTCCAAAAAGGTCATCGTGGAATTTTCACTATAAATTTTTTTATACGAAGGTTCAGAAGATGAAATTTTTACAGAGTGAATCTGAAATCTTGAGGAATGTCACGGAAAAATTTTAGATCTTGGTTCACAATATTTTTGGAGATGTGATATGTGGAAGTTAGGGCTTTTTGCAGGCTCCTAAATTTAACCTAAACATGTTATTGTGGTATTTTCGCTATAACTTGTTTTCTACAAGGGTTCAGAGGCTGAAATTTTTACAGTGTGAATCCAAAATTCTGAGGAACATCGTGGAAAAATTTCAGATCTTGATTCGAAACATTTTTGGAGATATGATCTGTGGAAGTTAGGGTTTTTTTAGGCTCCTGAATTTCATCTCAAATAGGTGACTGTGGGAAAAGTGTCATAACTCTCTCTCTAAGCATCAGATTGGAATTCTGTAAAAATTGGCCGCAAGGACACAGACTGTAGTTTCCTGTATATCAATTTTAGAGCCGAAGGAGGAAACAATGACACGTGGCATGCCGTACAAGTTCGCTATACTAAAACATTATATAATTAGGTCATTGTGGGAGATTGGTCATAAATTTTCCTTGAAGAATCCAAATTAGGTCAGACCTGTGGCATTTGAAAGAAGCTTCAGAGGGATAATACAGGGATGAATTTCATATATTGAAGGTTAGAAATCACAAAGGTGTGTATTTTTTTTGAATTGCATAAGTCTTGTGTGAAAAATCAGTTTGAATTGATTCTAAGGGCATATTGTAGAATAGATATCAGTATTAGATTCTAAAAATGCCTCCTAAAAAGAATTCAACACTCATTAAGCCTTATGAAGGCTCTACTATGACTCATGAAGACGAAGAATGGAAAAATGAAATATCAAAATTACAAGAACAAGTGCACCAAATTTCGCTCTCGCAAAGAGCAACAAAAAATGAAATGGAAGTTTTGAAGAAAGGCATGGAAGCTAAGATGGATGGCATGGAACCTGGCATGGAAGCTAAGATGGATGACATGGAAGCTAATATCGATGAAAAAATGAAAGAAAACATGGAAAACATGAAGACTGATCTAAAAGCAGACACGGAAGGTTTGAAAAAGTTGATACAATAAATGTTTCCTAATGGCGAAGATATAGTAGAGGAAACTCATGATGAGAACAAAATAAATGTTAATCATGATTTCATAAAATATAATTTTGGATGGAAGAACCATCATATTCCAAATATGGATACGAGGAAGTTTGATGGCAAGGATTTCGTAACATGGATACTACAGATGGAGCAATATTTTGATATCAATAATGTGCAAAACACACAAAAGGTACACATTGAAACTTTACATTTAGAACAAAATACATTTGTATGGTATCGATGGCTTTTCTCTCGTAAAAAAATTGTCACTTGGTCAATTTTTACGGAGGAAATGATAGCACATTATGAGGATACCAAAAGCAACACCTTCTTTAGCTAATTGATAAATCTCAAAAAAAGGGTTCAGTGGTGGAGCACATTGAGGACTTCCAAAAATTGAATATAAGGGTAACTGATATTCCGGAGGAACACAGGATTGATGTCTTCATAGGGAATTTAAAGGATAACATCCAACATGAAGTTCGCGTTTGGGAACCTGAATCATTAGAAAAGGCATTCATGTTGGTAAGAAAAATTGAATGTAAAATTATGGCGACAAGGAAGCCTGCCACTCACATATAGAAAGATGGAAGTGTTGCTACTCCTAGACTTCCAAAACGTACAAGGTTGACACCACAAAAATTGGAAGAAAAAAGAGAAAAAGGGCTTTGCTACAATTGTTATAGAAAATACACTAAAGGTCATAAGTGTGTTGAGAATAAAATATTTTACATAGATTGTGAAGAGGAAGAAGAAAATGAACAAGAATCTTCAAAAGAAGAGGATATACACCGGGAGCCAACCCTAGAAGAGGAAGAGATGAGTCCGACCATATCGTGTAATGCATTGGAAGGAATTACCACTCCTCAAAATCTCAAGATAGAATGATATATCAAGAAGAAAAAGGTAATAGTGTTGATTGATTCAGGGACTACCCATAATTTTATTCATTGTAAGGTAGCCAAGGAATTGAATTGTTTCCTATACCGAGCACCAGAATGTCAAGTGATGGTTGCAAATGGAGTAACTATAAATTGCTCTAGAAAATTCCATAATATCAAGCTAACCATGGGGGAATATTTATTGAATAGTCCAATGCTTTCCATTCCAATGGAAGGTGATGATGTTGTACTAGGAGTACAATGGTTACAATATTTAGGGACAATAGCTTTTAATTTTCAAGAACTTTTCTAGAATTTGTTTTCAGAAGGAAAAGAAGTCGAATTACGGGGTATCGCAGGGAAGCCAGGAAATATAATAAGTTCTAATGTCATGAAAAATCCTCTGAAGAAATAACAATGAGGCGTAATTGCACAATTATGCTCACTAGAAGTTCCAACATCAAAGTCATCTATTTCTGCAGATCTCCAAAAAGTCTTGGACAATCATTCCATGGTGTTTGAAACTCCCAAGGACTCCCACCTATTCGTGATCATGATCATGCTATTCATTTGATTACAGGAATTTTTCCTCCAAACATCAGGCCTTATAGATATCCTTATGTCCAAAAGAGCGAAATTGAACGTATGATTGCATAAATGTTAGAGGTTGGTATAATTCAACCTAGTCAAAGTTCTTTCTCTGCTCCAGTAGTATTGGTGCACAAGAAGGATGGATCATGGCGCATGTATCCGGATTATAGGGAGCTCAATAAGCTCACTATTAAAGATAAATTTCCCATTCCTATGATTGATGAATTATTGGTTGAATTACATGGAGCAATTTATTTTACCAAGTTGTCTTCGTTCAGGATATCATCAATTAGAAGGAAGGTTGAAGATATTCTGAAAACAGCTTTTTGAACTCATGAGGGTCATTATGAATTTTTGGTCATGCCTTTTGGCCTTACCAATGCACCTTCTACATTTCAAGGGTTGATGAATTCCATTTTCAAACCCTTCCTTTGAAAATTTGTGCTAGTATTTTTTGATGATATACTAATCTACAACAGGTCTTGGAAGGATCATGTTCAACATGTTGACAGGGTGCTCAAACTATTGCAGGAGAAATAATTATATGAAAAAACATCCAAATGTTTCTTTGGAGTACAAGAGGTGGAATATCTGGGTCATATTGTATCTCACGAGGGTGTTAAGGTAGACCCTAACAAAATTAAACCCATTAAGGAATGGAAAGTCCCCACAACCATAAAGCAGTTGTGAGGATTTCTCGAGTTAACAGGGTATTATCGAAAGTTTGTTAAGAATAATGGGAGAATAGCAGCACCTCTAACAACATTATTGAAGAAAGATGCATTTTCATGGACTCCTGAAGCAACTAAGGCCTTTGAAAATCTTAAAGAGGCAATGTTTCTAGCACCAGTATTAGCTACGCTAGACTTCACAAAAACCTTTATTGTGGAATGTGATGCCTTAAGAAATGGAATTGGTGTTGTTTTAATGCAAGAAGGAAGACCCATTTCTTTTTAAAGTCATCCAATCAAAGGAAAGTATTTACAAAAAGTTATTTATGAGAAGGAAATGTTAGCAATACTACATGCACTAGAGAAATGGCGAACTTACCTAATGGGAAGACACTTAAAGGTAAAAATTGATCATGATAGTCTTAAACACTTTTTGGAACAAATACTATCTTCAGAAGAGTAGAAAAATTGGGTCACAAAGATGTTGGGTTATGACTTTGAAATAATCTACAAAAAAGGGAAGCTAAATGTTGTTGCAGATGCACTCTCAAGAAAGAATGAAGAGGTGGAAGCATTGCTTTGTGCCATTTCTATTATCCAACTAGATTGGATAACCGAATCAAAGGATGAATGGAAGAAGGTTGAAGAAGTGTGAACACTCATTCAAAATTTGCAGCAAGATCCTAGTACATCTGATACGTTTAGTTGGAAAAATGATTCCTTATGGCACAAATATCGCTTATATATTTGTAAGAACTCCCAACTAAAACAAAAGATTCTTTTGGAATTGCGAACTTCTCTTTTAGGAGGACACTCGGGATTTTTAAAAAATTACCATAGGGTGAAGAAAGATTTTTTTTGGGATGGCCTTAAATATGATATTCAAAAGTTTGTAGCAGAATGTTTGGTTTGCTAGCAAAATAAAGTTGATACCATTAAGACCCTGGGTCTTCTACAAACTTTATCAATTCCAAGTCAACATTGGGAGGAGATTTCAATGGATTTTATCACAGGTTATGACTGACGATTACCAAATTTTTATCATTGGGATAAATTCAAGGGAGAAAGCCCCAAAATTTGAAGAATTGACAGGAATCTTAATGCAAGAAGAAGAAATAAGATTGACTCTAAAACCCCAGAGTGCAGATCTTGTGTTAATGGAACAAAAGAAATCCTTTAGAGAAAAAGGAAATTCATCACATCAAAGCGGAAGAAACCCACAAAAAATACCGAATCAATCTCAAGGTATGTACCCGAATATGAATGATTCAGTATTAAAATGTTTCTATTTTGGTAAAATCGGTCATATGGCTAATCATTGCATAAAGAAGAAATTTGATGAAGGGAAGTAGAGATATAAGAGACATGTAGGTCATTTCATAGATGATGACCATGATCAGAATTTCAGACTGTTCATGGCTGAATCTGATGAAAATGTCGAAGTAGACATATGGTATGTGGATTCGGGAGCGTCAACTCACATGACAGGGAACAAAAAATGGTTCGAAGATTTCAAAGAAACCAACAGTGGAGCGAAAATCTAACTTGGCGACGATAGAGGATATCAAATCAAAAGGTATGGGAACCTTCTTGTTATTTTTTCTTGATGGTAATATCAAACACATTCAAAATGTAATGTATGTACCCGGAGTTACAAAGAATCTGATTTCTATATCCATGATTATAGATCAGAACCTCAAGGTAGAATTCTTTAAATCTCATTGTTATATTGAAGATTTGTTTGATGGCATGAAGACTATTACTTCAGGAATTCGAATAGGAGGTCTGTACAAATTAAATGTGAGGACAGAACCACATCGATCTTTGACATCATCGATTTTAAATACAAAAGAGTTATGGCACCAGAGATTTGGTCACATCAACTTCAATGATATGCTGTTACTCTAGAAAAAGGAGATGGTAAGAGGTTTTCCTGCTTTTAAACAAGCGCATAATGATTATGAAGCTTGTGCATTAGGAAAGATGTATAGAGAAGAATTCCCTGTTCGAGTAGAAAATGAAAAGAGAGATATACTTGAATTATTGCATACTGACTTATGTGGACCTATGCAAACAAGGTCATTAAGAGGTGCACTTTATTTTCTACTGTTTGTTGATGACTATACAAAGTTTTATTGGGTATACTTTCTTAGTAAGAAAAGTCATAAATTTGAATATTTTAAGCAGTTCGAAACTATGATTGAAAAGAAAAACAGGGAAGTATATAAATATTCTCCGCTCCGATCAAGGGGGGGGGGTGGGGAATACAGGAAGGTTGAATTCACCAAGTATTGTAAAGACCATGGAATATTGCAGCAATACACAGTACCCCATACTCCTCAGCAGAACAGAGTAGCGGAAAGGAAGAACAAAACATTGGTGGAGTGTACTCGAAGCATGTTGAAAGGTAAGGATCTTTCAAATGGTTTTTGGGCTGAAGCGTTGAATACTGCAATTTATTTGAAAAATAGCAGTCCTACAAAAAGTCTCAAATTTAAAACTCCTTTTGAAGCATTGTTAGGATTCAAACCCACAATAAAACATTTGAGAGTATTTGGCTCTAAAGCCTTTTCCCATATTCCAAAGGAAGATAGAAGAAAATTAGATTCAAAAGCCATCAAAATCACCTTTGTAGGGTATTGTTCAGAATATAAAGCTTATAGATTGTTTAATCACTCTAATCACAAAATTTTTGTCAGTAGAGATGTCATGTTCCATGAGCAGGTCTATGATGAATCTGATAAAAGCAATGAGGAATGGGATATTCATTTATTGGTGGAAGGAAGTGAAGAATCAGGTGACAACCATGAGAAGCAAAAAAAATGAGAAGCAAAAAGTTCAGATACAGGAATCGAGCCGAGCCCTTCAAAGGAAAAGCAGAATAGGTTGGAAGCCACACCAACGCTCAGAAGATTAGGTAGGAAAACTCAATTGCTTGCTAGATATAGGGAAATTTCATTTATAACTAATATGATGAATGTTTTATAACCTTCTAGTTATAGAGAAGCCAATCAATGTAGTGAATGGAAAGAAGCTATGGAACAAGAATATGAACCAATTCTCAAAAACAACACTTGTGAGCTCATTGAACTACCGAAGGGAAACAAACCATAGGTTGTAAATGGTTGTATAAACCCAAGTTTAATGCAGATGAAAGTATAGATAAAGTAAAAGCTAGATTGGTAGAAAAGGGGTATTCACAAAAGAAGGTATTGATTATGAGGAAATCTTCACCCCCGTAGCTAAACGAAATACTATCATAATGATGATTGCCTTAGCTACTAGAAATCACTGGATGATTTACCAATTAGATGTAAATTCTACATTTTTTAATGGGGAGTTGAAAAAGGAGGTTTACTTAGAGCAATTTGAGGGGTTTGTACAGAAAGGGAAAGAACATTTAGTCTGCAGATTAAAGAAAGCTTTATATGAACTAAAACAAGCACCCATGTCATGGTATGAAAAGATAGATTCATTTTTTCTGCAACACAGTTACAATAGAAGTAAAAACAACCCTAATCTGTATATTGTGAATGATGAAAAGGGACATATAGTGTTGATTTATTTGTATGTAGTTGATCTAATTATTACAGGAGATGTTGATCTAATCGAAGAAATCAAGGAGCAAATGTCGTACAATTTGAAAAAAAATACCTTGGTGAACTAAGATATTGTTTGGGTCTTGAGATCTGGAGAGATTCAGGACAAAATTTTCTATCCTAGGGTAAGTATGTTAGGGGTCTACTGGAAAGATTTAGGATGGATCAGTGTAAGGCTGCAACAATACCATTACAAAAAAACATTAAACTTCAGAGTGAGGATGACTCTAAAGAGGTAGATGCGACACTCTATCACAACTGGTTGGGAGTTTAATCTACTTAACCACTACTAGACCACATTTGGCTTATGTAGTTAGTGTGCTAAGTCAATTCATGTCCAAGCCACTTGAGAGTCATTGGATTTCAGCGAAAGGCGTCCTAAGGTATCTACAAGGAACTACAGATTATGGTATTATTTATACTAATGTTTCTGATGTTAGATTGACATGGTTTACAGATTCCGACTGGGCTGGAAATGTAGATGACCGAAGATCCATAACAGGCTATGTATTTAGCATTGGATCTGGGGTGATTGCATGGAGCAGTAAGAAGAAGAACACAGTTTCCTTGTCCTCAACGGAAGCAGAGTATCAAGAAATGTGTGCAACAACATGTCAGGCAGTTTGGTTGCAGACACTTCTCTAGGATGTCAGGGAAGAACAAAAAATATGCAACAACTATTAGATGTGATAACCAGAGCTCAATCAAACTGGAAAATAATCCGGTGTTCCACGAGAACACTGAGCACATTGATACGCAACTCCATTTTGTCAGGAAGAAAGTTCAATCTAAGGAAATCCATGTTGTATATTGTAAAACGTTTGATAATGTTGCTGATATTTTCACTAAGCCTCTTAGCAAAATTAAATTTGAAATTTTTAGGGAGATGTTAGATATACTTGTGAACCCCTTCTCCATTAAGGGGGGGGGGTGTTAAAAGATAATGGAAAATCCTTAATTTGTGAGAGTTTGTACACATAACCTTAGGATAGGAATTAGTTTCTACTCTTAGGGTTTGGTTATAACCTCCCTACATCTATGTGTGTTATATAATGATTGAGTTGTATTAAGAATGTAGAGCATTCTGCAGATTCAGACTCTCTTGGTTCAGTGTCTTGATTGTAGAACTGACCAATTTTTTATTAATGAATTTAATCTATCATATTTTATCAAATATAATACCCTATCACTTTTTATTTTAAATCCATAAACAAAATAAATCATTAAATTGTAATAAATAATTTATATTTAGTAAATACATCAAACTTTTAACTAATTCAAAATTTAATGAAACTAAAATAATGCACAAAATTTAATGAAACTAAGATATTTCACAAAGCATCACTAAATATATATATATATATATATATATATATATATATATATATATATATATATATATATTCACCTTGTATTTATTATTATAAATTTTGTATAATTAATAAAATAAATGGAATAAAGTAATATTCCAAAAAATAGAATAGGAAAAAAACAAATAAATCATTAACTTATAATACGGTTTACTTGTGTTCTCCTAGGCTTGCATTTGGAGAAGGGTGGAATCCTATAAGCGAGTTCATTATTTTTCGAAGTTTCATCACAGCCCCATCATTAAGAAAACTATGGAAAAAGCCCATCGTCATTAAGAAACCCATCATTAAGAAAATTATGGAGAAAGCCCATCGTCATTAAAAATAAATTATGGAGGATTTTTAGTATTAGCTAACCATTGATATAATTTAAATATAAATAAATTAATTAGTAAGCTTAATAATTTTATAAAATAGATTTAGAATTAAATAAATATATATATATATATATATATATATATATATATATATATATATATATATATTAATTTTATAATAATTATTTTCAATTTAATTAATAAATTTTATATATTTATTAATATGTTCAATTTTAATTATAAAAAATTATTGTTTAACGACATTATTTCCATGTTTAAGATTCATTGAGGTTTGAATCCCGTTCCAAATTTGTAATTGTTTGAGATGTGAAAGGGTTTTAAAATAGTGTAGTTGCTTCTTCCTTTTTCATGTTGGGATTCTATTATAATGAAAACTAGTACATATATATTTCTAATGTTTCACACTTCAAAATTTATATTTCATATGTAAAATACACGACCGTCTTTTATATTTCAAAATTAAAATAGTATTTAGTCTTAGAAATTATCAAAATGTCTAGAGTATGGAGTTCAAGAAATAGATATGGAGTCAATCTAACAACAAATTCCCTTTATTAATGGTCATAGTCACTGGCATATTCATTTTTCTTAACATGTCAAAGTGGACGTAATATGGCCATGATATTTATAGTGTTATTTATCTATGGTATTGGCCCATGGTAATAGGACAATGGTGGAGGCATTTATTTGTGTTTTGTTGGCAATTTGGTGTGGCCAGTTCTAGCTTGATCCTAGGACGAAAATATCGTGGTAACATTTGTTGGTGGATCCATCCAGGGTTTACGGAGTGCTTAAGTATTTTTATTTTCTTGTTCATCTAGAAAAAATGTATGTGAGGTAGGGAATCCATTTTTTTTAGTGTATTTTCGGTATGTCTTGTTTTCTAGATATTAATTGAAATAAGGGCTTCCATTTTCCAGATCTCTTTTGTGTTCAGCGTTTTGTTGAAAATATTTTTATTAAAACACTTTAATGTGCTAGATCTGTTGATTATATCATCATTTGAGATTTTACCTTAGTATCAGAGTTGTGCATCTTACCAACTTGAAAGTTTTATGCAAAAAAATTTCTATGAGATTTATTCTCACTCTTGCCAACATTCCCATATTCAGTGGTATGTCATAACACCCTAATTGGTCTCTAATGTTTACGAGATCTGGGTTGTTTACAAGACCTAATCATTAATAAACTGATATTTAAGACTCGGTGTAGAAATCGTCAAGCTCTGGAAAGATGATCTCTTAAGTATCAAATTGTTAGTAGACTTTGGGAAAATCCTTGTTTTTAGGGTGTTTTGTTACACGAAGGTTGTAATGCCTTGCATGTCCTGGAGCTGAGGATACATCTAAAAGTGATAATTTGTCGACCAAGAGCGTAGAGCTTTGGGCCACAGATTCGACATGTTGGGCAAGCAACTGGTTCTGTAGGAGTGTAGGAGCATGTTAAAAGATTTAATCTTTCCATTAAGTGTTAGTTTAGAAATCAGTTTTAGAAATTAGTTTTTAGTTGGTTCAAACAGTTTCTATGTAACTGTTTATATGCATGTATATATAGATTGCTCATAATAAAATAATTTACAGCTTGTTCTCTCCAGCAATCTTTTGTATTTGTTTCTTCTTTTGTCATTTTGTCATGGTATCAGAGCATTGGGGTTCTTCTTGGGCAAAGGCGAACTGCTGGAGATTTGTTGCTGAAGACTTGCACTCGTTGTTTAAAGCTTTTGAAGCAGATAAGTTGTTGCTACCTCCTTTTTCACTACAGTTTTGTATTTGTTGTTTGAAGTTGCCAAGTCATTGAACAAAGGAGCCTCCAACAAGGAATTTGTAAGCCGTGAATTGAGTTCAGCCATCGAAGGTGCATGATTCACAATTTTTATAGTTGTGTAATCAGTGTTAGAAAAATGCTGACAAGTGTTTTACTTGACTGGTTTTAATAGTTTGTCTAATCAGCGTTTGAGGAAGGCTTCCACGTTTTGTTTTAATTGATTCACAGTTTTTAAAAAAATTGTGTAATCGGCTACCACAATTTTTTAGTCGTTTTTTTTGGCTTTTTAGCCTATTAATGAGATTGTTGAAAGAAAGGGAATGAGGATGTTGAAAGGAAAGGAAATATGTCTTCGATGTTGGCGTGAATATTCAATTATGGGATTTATAAAATTAAGGTGTTGAAATTAAAAAGAGTTAAAAACAATATAGTTTTTAATCACCTTCATCGAAAGTCTATTTGTGCTATCTATTTGGAATTGTTTTAAAAAGAGTTGTTTTCAGTTTTTTGATTACTTCAAACATGGCCTTGACAAGTCAGTTTGCAATCCCTATGCCTCTATTTAGTGGAAAAAATTATGATTTTTGGAGCCTTAAAATGCAAGCATGCTTACAAGGCTTAGGGTGTTGGGAATCAGTAGAGTTGGGGTTCACAGAACTTGACACAAATAAAATTGCTAGAATGACTGCTTCTTAAAGAAAACAATTTGATGAACTTAAAAAAAAAGAAGGTAGAGCGAAGTCGTGCATTTTAAATTCCTTAGATGACTTTATTTTTCCTAAAATTACTGATGCTAAGACTGCTAAGTCACTATGGGATATACTTAAGGTTGCTTATCAAGGAAATGATAAAGTAAAAATGGTAAAATTACAGACTCTCAGAACACAATTTGAAACACTTAAAATGACTGAATCAGAAACAAATGATCAGTTAATGACTAAAGTTATGGGTATTGTTAATTAGCTTCAAATTAATGGCGAAGAAATTGATGACCAAAGAATTGTGGAAAAAATTCTTAGATGTTTTCCTAAAAAAATCGACATGATAGTTACTGTTTTTGAGTCGAGAGAATTAAAAAAAAATTCTGTGGAAGAATTAACTGGTTCTTTGTTGGCTCATGAAGAAAGAATTAATTTATATGTCAGTAATTTAGAGCATGCTTTCAAATCTAAAGCTTCTATGGATAGAGGTAGAGGCAGAGGTTTTCATGGCAGGAGAGGAAAAGGTAGAGGACAGTCTCAGTCTGATGATAGATCACATGTAACTCAAGCACATTCAGAGCAGTCTCAAAGTGATCATGGTTGTAGGTGGATAGATAAATAAAAAATTCAATGTCACTATTGCAAAAAATATGGCCATTATAATTCTGAATGTCGAAAACTACAGTATGTTATAAATAAAAACAAAGCCAATGTCACAAACACTGAATGCGAGACATCAAATGCTTTATTTCCAGCATGCCAAGTGACTGTGCAAGTACCTAATAAAGATGTTTGGTTGGTAGACAATGGATGTAGTAATCATATGACTGGTCATAGTGATTTGTTTTCACATCTTGATACATCTTTCAGTTCCTCTATTGGTTTGGGTGATGATCGCCAGGTTAAAGCTTCAGGAAAGGGTGTTGTACCTGTCTTAACCAAACAAAATGTTGTGAAGAATATCTATGATGTTTATTATGTACCCAATTTCAAGCAATTTTTTGAGTGTTGGTCAGTTAGATGCACATGGTTATGATGTTAGCTTTCACAACACTAGTTGCACAATTGTTGATAAACATAAGTCTCTTGTTGCAAATATTCCAATAACAAAGAACAGGTTGTATCAATTACAGTTGAAAAGTGAGAAGTTGTATGCACATAATGTTTCAAAGCCAACTGACTATGATCTGTGGCATTTGCGATTTACCTATCCAAAGTATAAGTTTGTTGCAAAGACAGTATATGGTGAAAGGTTTGCCTTCTTTGTCTGATCATATCTCTTCATGTACAAGTTGTATAATGGGTAAACATAAATGAGATAGTTTTGCTTCAACGTCTAATAGAGTAGAAGAACAATTAGAGTTAGTGCATATAGATTTGTACGATCCAATGCAAGAAAAATCAGTTGCTGGCAGTCTCTATTTTCTTACTTTCATTGATGATTTTAGCAGGAAAATTTGGGTGTATTTCATCAAATATAAATCGGAAACATTTTCGAAATTTAAGGAGTTCAAAGACGAGGCTGAAAAACAGAGTGGAAATTTTATTAAAGTTCTGAGGTATGATAAAGGAGGTGAATATGAATCTAACAGATTCATTGATTTTTTCAAACAACATGGTATTAAAAAACAAACGACAACCAGTTATACTCCACAGCAGAATGGAGTCGCAGAAAGAAAGAATCAAACAATTATGAATATGGCTCGAAGTTTGCTTAAAACACGAATTTTTTCTAAAGATTTATGGGCTGAAGCAGTTGCATGTTCGGTATATATTTTGAATAGATCACCAACTTCCAGTGTTCAAAGTTTTGTACTTGAAGAAGCATGGAGTGGAAAAAAGGTAACAGTTTCACACTTTCGAGTATTTGGTTGTATTTCTTTCGTTCATGTTTCAGATAAATTAAGAAAGAAGCTTGATGATAGGAGCGAAAAGTATATTTTTATAGGATATAGTGATCAATGTAAGGCATATAGATTGTTTAATCCTATAACTAAGAAGTTTGTCGTAAGTCGAGATGTGAAATTTCTGGAAGACAAGTCTTGGAATGAAATGGAGAACAATACTTGTCCTAATCCTTTTCTTCTATTAGAAGAACATCAAGCACCTGCAACAAGCACTCCATGATTACAGGTTCAAGACAAAACCAATAATAGTTCATCAAGCAGTAGTAGTTCATCATATTTTGAGTCTGATTCTAATAATCCTAAAATGAGAAACTTAAGTGATATTTATGCATAAGATGATGATGATGATATTGTAAATTTTGCATTTATTTCATTTCAACCTACTTGTTTTGAACAAGCTATAAAGGACAAAGAATGGGTAGATGCGATTAATAATGAAATCGATGCTATTGAAAGAAATCAAACTTGGGATTTGGTTGATCTACCTGATGATAAAAACTCTATAGGTGTCAAATGGGTTTTTAAAACAAAGTTAAATGAGAGAGGTGAAGTTGATAAGCACAAAGCAAGATTAGTTTCCAAAGGTTTTTCACAGCAACCTGGAATAGATTATGGTGAAAAATTTGCACCTGTAGCAAGAATTGATACTGTTTGATTTGTATTAGCTATTACAGCACAAAAAAAGTGGCCGATTTACCAAATGGATGTAAATTCTAATTTTTTGAACGAAGAAGTGTATGTTGATCAGCCACCTAGTTTCGAAATAAAAAATCAAGAAAATAAGGTGTACAGGTTGAAGAAAGTATTATATGGCTTGAAGCAAGCCCCAAGATCTTGGTACAGCCGAATATACCATTACTTGTTGAATAATGGTTTCAGAAGAAGCGACCATGAGCCCACTTTGTATATTAAGAATGATCATCAAGGTAATATTTTTATACTGTGTCTTTATGTTGATGACATAATTTATACAGGTAACATGTAGTTAGATGAGTTTAAAACTGTAATGAAAAATGAATTTGAAATGACAGATCTTTGATTAATGAGATACTTCTTAGGTATCGAAGTGAAACAAACACAAGATGGTATGTTTATGAGTCAACAGAAGTATTCCAATGACATTTTGAAAAATTTTATGATGGACAGGTGTAAACCGGTGGATACTCCTATTGAAGCTGGTACAAAGTTGAGTAAAGATGATGTGGGTACTATTGTTAATGCGACTTTGTATAAGCAATTTGCTAGTAGTATTATGTATCTTACAGCTACTAGACCTGATATAGCATTTGCAGGTAGTTATATTTCTAGGTTTATGGAATCTTCTAAAGACTGTAATTGGAAGGCTGTAAAAAGGGTGTTAAGATACATGGCAGGTACAACTACTTATGGTTTATCGTATGTAGCGTCTGGAGACAATAAGATTGTTGGTTATACATATAGTGATTATGCAGGATGTATTGATGATCAGAAAAGCACTTCCGGCTATGCTTTTCTATTTGGCAGAAACTTGATCTCGTGGTCATCCAAAAAGCAACCCATAGTTGCACTATATTCAACAGAGGCTGAGTACGTTGCAACAAATACAACATCATGTCAAGCAGTGTGGCTAAAGAGACTTCTCTCTGACTTCGGATATACAGAAAATGAACCTATTTTAATCCTTTCTGACAACACTTCCGCTATTTTCTTGTTGAAGAACAATGTCTTTCATCAAAAGAGCAAACATATCAACACTCGTTTTCACTTCATTCATGAACTCGTCAAAAATGGTGATATTGTTCTCAAATTTTGTGAATCCAAGGAGAAGTTAGCGGATATCTTCACCAAACCACTATGAAAAGTTAATTTTGAATTTCAATGTCAAAAGTTAGGCATAAAAAAATGTAACCCTCAAGATTAAGAGGCTATGTTAAAATATTTAATCTTTCCATTAAGTGTTAGTTTAGAAATCAATTTTAGAAATTAGTTTTTAGTTGGTTCAAACTGTTTCTATGTAACTGTCTATATGCATGTATATATAGATTGCTCATAATAAAATAATTTACAGCTTGTGCTCTCCAACAATATTTTGTATTTGTTTCTTCTTCTGTCATTTTTTCAGAACAGTGGTTCCATTCAGCCAAAGCGCCATTGGCACATGTATGGGATCTTACAAAAATAATTAAAATTTCACCTCATGAATAGTCGTCCTAGAGCATGCAAATTGATCTGAATACTGAGAACGAAGTGATCGATTAAAGAAATGAGTTGGGGGAGTGTAAGGTGTAGAACATGGTGCATCCAAAGGGTTGCAAACTGGGGATCCCAATTATTTTTGGCTAAGCTACAACATTGAAATTCCTTTGGTGGTTTGAGTAATTTGAAATTCTTAGCGCATTGCAAAAATATTGCAATGCAATACAATGTCAGATTATAGACGGAGATGTGGGAAGAAAGGATGAAATAAATTTAACCCTGCTCGAGGAAGGCTGAGGATCGCGTGGATTGTGAATTTTTGCGTATCTAATCTTGGCAAGTGAATTCACGCAGGTTGACATTATTGTTGTTCTAGATGACAAAGGGTCGTGTCAATTGCTTCTGCAGGCAAGATCAAAGAGCCTCTAGTAACATAAGTCAAGTTATACTATATTGTTGTGCCCATATTGTAGAGATCGAGTTGGATTTTATAATGCCCTTGCTCACCCAAATAGACTAGGGTTCATTGTCATAATTTGTGCAACAAAAAACTCAATCTCAAGCAAATCAGTTGTCTTAAATCTAGTTTCAATAAGGAGGTCGAGTTATCTTATGTTTTGAAATGAAGGGTTGATTTCAAAATAAGAATGTCAAAATCCTTCAACAAATTTTATTCACCATATCCTACATTATATCTGTGCAATTTCCAGTGGTTTTATCTTCTTCCAAGGAGAGTTCAAGTATACGATTTTCAGAGGATAATTCTTACCAGTAGAGACTTCATTGGCAACAAAATATTATGAATTTTAATCTTTTGTTGGTTGGAAGTGTCTATTAATTCCTTGCAATATAAGAGTTGTAGCATTAGAAGTTAAGATAATTCTGTCCAGGGGGCCGAGTTAAGATGTTGGGCATCATTTACAAGCATTGTTCCAAGTCATTATTAGTTGGATCAAGCCCTAGGTTTATGTCCATGGTCTGCATTGAAGTACCCAGTTCAAATAAATGATAATATTAACTTCAGTGAGGAATCCTATACAAAGATTGGGGAGGACAATAAGGATAGTGGGAGTAACTATGTTGGGTTATTATTTTTTAATAAAGAAAATAAGAAGAAGAAGAAAAGAAGAAGGGGCTTTAATTTCTTAATTATATATTTGAAGAATTCATATTCCTCTATTTTGGTATGTGAGAATATGGGTCATCTTGGAAATATCTTGGAAAACGCCTAGAAACTTCTTGATGGACCAGTGAGAATATATGGACCTTTACGCAACAATACTTCCTTAGAATAATGGTAAAAAAACATACCGTTCTTGAATAGAGTCAATGTCATTATATAGTCAAAGCACTCATGTGAAGTGAAGGAAGAACATGAAATAGGGGCTAAGCTCTTCACACTTGGATCTGAAATGAAACAAACAAAGTCAGTTATAAACATTCATAATTTGGAGGAATTAGACACATGTGCATCTAAAGTGGGGAAGCCAGAATGGAAGAAACTCAGCTGGGCTCTCAATCCATCCCTGCTTGCATTGATACAACCCAAACTATGGTAGCATCCTTGTGAAGAGTTCAAAATTATAGTCGCTTCTTGTCTCAACAAGATCATAACTTAAACATCACCACTACTTTCTTACAATAATGATCGCATGAGGGAGACATTACAATTGATATTGGAATCCATTCAAGGGTTGAACAACATCATGCTTCCTACTTTTCAGAAACAATTCAAAATATTAGAAATCATTGCAGAGTTTAGCTTGGGCTCATTCATGCTGAATTTGAAATGTGAGGACTTAATCTTTTAGGTGTTCCAAAAATTTTACACCAACATTACATCAGCTCATCCAAATTGTGTCAAAAAAAAACATGCAAAATATTAAGTCCTTGTTTTTAGAAGGAGATGTCGACATTTGCAAGATACTAAGATCCAAATTTTGACCATTTGGAGAAAGGAATTAATTCTATCATGAGCCACCTATGATATAGTTAAGAAGTTGTTCATCCAAAACAAAAATTCTTCAGAAGGGTGTTGACTAAGAAGGAGCTTAAAAGGATTGATGGAGGAAACAAGAACAAAGATAGAAAAACCTACAACAAGAATGAACTAAGAAGGAGAGGACTACGCTTTATCTACAAGGTATATTGGGAACTTGACCATTCATGTCGAGGTGATAGAAAGTAGGCAACAAGGATAGAACAAGAGGAGATTGCTTCAAATAATGGGTATTCATTTATAGTTGGGTTCATCGGTTTTCAAGAGAGCACCCATGAAGGATTCGAGAAATCATGTACATATGGTGAGCAACAACACAATGATTTTCATAAAGGCTTGCAGGAAAAATCGATGATAGTCAATCAACTTGACAAAGTACATGGGGAAAGGAAGGAGATTGTCCCCACACGTGGAGAATGAAAGAAAAAATACATTCAAGGAGACTCATGTGAGGATCCAGTAGTAATAAAATAGCATGATGAGAATGATCATGAGGGTATCATGACAAATATAGTATGCAGGATGGGCCATTTCTAGAGAGTCAGTGAAAGGTTCAAGCTGGATCTATGATATTTGAGAATCCGCTATAGACAATTACAGGGGCATTCCGCAGGGCACCAAAATTTCTAGTAGAGGACTTTCGAGGAAAGATCATGCATGTAAAAATGGATCTTATGATGTCGAAGCAGAGAGACCGGTCAGTTTGAGACACTATATTATAGGAAAACAATAAAATTGAGGAGATCATATGGGTATGTGCCAAGTTTGTGGCCAAGTTTTCTAGTGTAGAGGAATGTCTCAAGTTCCTCACAAGGCAGCAAGAGGAGTACAGTTAGGGATTTGAGAACAACCCGTTACAGGAGTATATAGATAGGGCTTGTGGCATTACCATCCCACATTTATAAGTTAGGAAGAGTAGGGCATTATTTTCCAAATGGATAATGTTGGGTGTTTGGGTGGAGCAGCATGAGTTGGGTATATAATAACATCAACATAATAGACTTATTCCATGTGAAAGTATTCATGCACTAGATCCTTCCCACATGATAGATTGGCGAGATATTATGAGTTGGAACTCTATTGATGGGATGATTCTTAGGAAAATACTCTTAGCCAAGGGAATATTGTAGCTTGGGCCCTTAGGCATGTACAATAATGAGGGGCTAATATTGCATCATAACCCACAATTTCCAAGACTTAGGTGGCACTAGGATCCAAGTGAATCTATTGAGGGAAAGATTGACCGTAGGATTTTTTGGGATCTAGGTATCGAAGAATCCATTCAGGATCATTTAGCATGGAGGCATGGGATAACACACTAGTTTGTACGGGATCATGATATCAATATACAGATGCTTTTATTGTGGATGGAAGTGGGTTTTTTTAGGGCAAGCAATCTTCAAGCCGGAGGATTTGTGATATTCCATTTTCATGATATGGTCAAAGTGGAAGGAATCTGCCCATGGAATTTACCCATGGTATCAACGCATGGTAATTTCCTTGTTTCTTAAGGAAAAAAAATAAAATAAAGTTTCTAGAGATTCCATCAAGCCTATAAAAGGGGATATGAGCTTGACAGTGGGGCAATCTTGACTTGTCTATCTATTTGTGTTTTTTTGGGAACTTGGCATGGCCATTTCTAGCTTGATCCTTAGACGAAAACCCTGTGGTGACATTTGTTGGTAGATCCATTCAGGGTTCACGTTCATGCTTCAATATCTTTGTTGTCTTATTCATCGAGCAGTCATGTATGTCGAGGCAGGGGCTCCATTGTTTTGTGTCTACTTGGGCATGTCTCATTTTCTAACTATGAATTGAGATAACAGTTGCATTTTTCTATATCCCTTCTGTGTTTAGTGTTTTGTTGAAAATATTTTTATGAGAACACCTTAATGTGCGAGATTTGTTAATTATTTCATCGTTTGGGATCTTACAAGAACCAGGGGAAACGCGCAAGCATTTCTTCGACAAGGAGTGTGCAACATCATTCCAATTCCTATAGACATGAGAGAATGTGATATATATGAAAGTACCTATCATATTTGTAATGTGATATATCCAATCGAACAGAGAAGGGGTGGAAAGAGTAGCTCTACCATTAACAACCTCGATAAGGTTTTTGAATCACCATAAATGGTTGTGTTCTAAGTGGATCATGTTTGAAAATAGAAGTAATCCCCAAAGATCCAATATTTTGGCACTGGTGATAGTGCCAACTACACCATTCCAATAAAGAAGGTAATGGAACTGTGGACATATCTTGACCTCTTCCCCACATCCACAAGAACCAGATTGTGAAACCTCGTTAAATAATCCTTCATGAAACTGTAAATGTAAGGAATTATTTTTTCACCTGGGAAGGATATGGAGTGGAGATACCCTGTAAAAATTATCCATCCAAATGATTATACAAAAGCAGACTATAAGCAAATGTGGAGCAAAATTCTCAAAAAAATTTTAGCTCTTGGACCTCCAGAGTTCATAAAGGGGAGATATTTTTGATTTCCTTTCCTATTTTCCCACCAGGAAAAACAAGAGTTGGGAGAGGAGAAAATTCGAAAAGAGGGAAATCATAAATGTACCAAGTCTAGTTTCCCAAACTCCCAAAGAAAAAGGACATCGAAGAAATATATGGACAACACTTTCAAGGGTTCTTTTACAAAGAAAGAACCAACCTGATCCAATAAAGCTATGCTTGTTAAGGTTGTCCCATATTAAGATGAGATTGTGCCAAACAAGCCAGCCAAAAGTGATGATCTTGAGAGGAACATCCCACTGCTATAATGTGGTAAACCAACAACGCCCAGGACATGAATCCAACCGACGGGAGATACACCTATAATGTCATATGCAACAATAGACCCGTCCCTCAAGAGACCACCCAAGGTAATAGAATCCCAACATGGTTTCCTCACTAAGCCATCCAGTCGCAATTGCATATTATGTGTCCCATGAGTTCACATCAACCCATGAGAGACTAATTTTTTCTGCCCCCTTCCATATAGGATATGGAGATGTATCTTCTCTAAATCTATAGACATGTTATAGGAAAAAGTATCCTTTTGAATGAAGAAAGAAAAATATATGAATAGGAAATTGAAACAAATTTTCAACAACTTGAATACTATCAATTCCCAGCAATATCTTACTTCCATTACCAAATGACCATTTGATATTGTCCATGAACCATGAACTGAAATTTTTGAAGTTGAGTGAGATGTACGACTCATTTTTTCCACCAAGCTCTCCCATCCTGTATCATTCCACTAAATTCCTTTGTTTTAGATACTTATCCTTCGTTATGTCCTACCATATCCCACATCCAAAGAATGCTCTCCATAAAATATTAATCAAAAGTGCATGATCGAAAATCTTGATATTCAAAATTTCGCAACCTCTAGAGTCCTTCCTCTTGGTTAAAGCCTCGAATCTCACCAAATGAAACTTGGATCTTCCCCTGGCCTCTGATTAGAGAAAGTGGGCCATAATCTCCTTGATTCTCTAAGATATCTTCACTCGAAGAAGAAAAATGTGCATCCAATACATCGTTAGTTGTTGTGGACTTGACTAAAGGAAAGTCAGTCTATCCCCTAACAAGAGCCAGTGGTGCGACCAAATTTATAGCCTCTTCTGAAATTTCTCTAAGAGCCAAGACCAATCCATATTTTTGTAACTGCAAGGTTTTAGGAAACCAAGATAAGTGAAACCATCCTCCACATGTGAGACAGGGACCCCATATAAGATAAAAATGTTTTTTTATCGCCTCTAAATCACTAGAAGAGTGTATGATAAAAACTTAGATCCCTTTAATTATAAACCAAAAGCCACCCCAAATCTAATGAAAATGTGATGAAGGCCAAACCATTGTTCCTAGTCTAATTTCCTGAATGTGCATTAGGGGAATTTTCAGGTCTAAAATGGGCCTTTAAAAAAAATGTACAACCAAAATAAAATTTATAAGAACCAATAGGATTCAATGATGATTTCAACCATGGGGGTTGATTCACCATTTTTGGAGTAAAAAAGTAAATAGATTAAAAAATAGTAAAACTATTTTTTCAACTCGTATTTTCAACTTATCTCCCTTAGGTTTTACTCAAATTTCGAGTGGGAGTACTCAATGGATGGAAAATTTAATTCCTCATCCAAGGAGTACCCATGTTACATACTTTTGATGGACCCTGCTACATGAAAAATGAGAAATACATGAAAAAACGTGATTACAATAACGTTTTTCATGTATTTCTCATTTGTCGTGTAGCGAGGTCTATTGAAAATATGCAACATGGGTAATCCTTGGATGAGGAATCAAATTTTTCATCCAACGAGTGTTGTTGTTTGAATTTGAGTAAACGCATAGAGAGATAAGTTGAAGATATGAGTTAAAAAATTAGTATTTTCTATTTTCCCTCTAAAATTTGATGATGTAATCTAACCTTATTTTATTATTTCCACTATTATTTTAGAGTTTCATTAGGAGGCCCATTTTAGACCTAAAAAATCCCCTAATGAAAATATCCTCCACAAAGGAGTGTGTAGTAGCATTGTAGTCCATGAAAAATTCCACACAAGTGAGCCTCTCAAAACTTTCTATTCAAACCATACATTACTAGGATAAACAATAAGGGAGGCATAAAACAAACCTGTTGCAAACCTATTTCTCCCCTGAAAAATCTTATGGGTTGCCATTTATCAAAAACTGCATAGTTAATAGAAAAAACACAAGCCATAATCTAGTAGACATTCTCCCTTGAAAAAAAAATCTTGGCAGTGATCATTCTCATAAATGACCAATCCAACAGTCATATTCTTTATGTATATTGATTTTCATGACTAGCTCCCTATTTTTCTAGGAATGTATAGAATGTAAACATTCCTGTGCAATGTCTATCGTGTCATGTATCTTTCTCTTGGGCAAGAAACCGAATTATTCAAGAGAAATACGTGAATAAAATATGCCCAGAATATGACGGGAAATGATATTGGAGATAAGCTTGTATGTGATATTGTAAAGTGATATAAGTAAAAAATATAGGAAAGATGATGGATGAGATGTCGCAGGGATAATAGCAATGAAAGTCGAGTTTATGGCACCTGATACAGAACCAAACAAATGAGATTCTTCCACCATATTCAAAAGGTCATGGCACATGATGTCAAAGAAATGTAGGAATAATTCTATTGTTCACCCATCCATACTAGGACACTCGATTTAAGAACCTATAGGATCTCATTAGAATTTACTGGATGGAACACCTCCACAATTGATTCAGGCAAGAACATACTAGGAAATACATCAATCCCCCAAAGAAAATATTTCGTGTCAACACCAATTCTCCTGGAAAATAATTTTACAAAATATATGATAGCCTCCCTCTGTATATCCAAATTTTTGTACACTCTTCCCCCAAAGGAAACATGCATCTCTGAGATAACATCTATATTCCTTCTTTGGTTAGTAAAGTGGTGAAAAAAATGGGCATTCAGATCCCCCTCTTGTATCCAAATAGCACAACTCTTTAGCCTCTAGGAGGGCTCTTGAATCTTTAAGATATGGCATTCTTTTATTCTAAATCATGGATGTTTTATAGATGTATAGGATCTGGTGTTATAGGATACAATTTGTGGCCAATTATATCAATCTAGTGTTCAATCCTTATTAAATCCACATTTATCTCAACCTTTTTCCTTCATTCCCAATTCCAGAAAGTTCATTTTAATTTGTTCAATGTGTTATGCATATGAGCCATTTCCGAAGTAGAATTTGTTTAATCCATCTTAGCATAAGTGGATCTAATCACAGAAGTGAACTCCTCATCCTCTAACCATGTTTTATTAAATTTAAAAGGGAGTCCCTAGGCTTGTACTCCACCTTGCAATGTAAGAAAATGTCCAATGGTATAATATCCTGCTCCGTGAGATCCGCGACTGCATCCCCATCAACACTAGAACATTCATATTGATCAGAAAATGATCTAGTATTTTTCCAATAGGTTCCAATCCAAATCAGCCATTTGAGAAAGTGGGACCAAGAGGGGATGACTTAATGTCAATGAAATTATGTGAAGCAAATATGTCCGACAAATAAGAAGTCATGGAATCAATGAAACCCCATACTTCACCTCGATAGGGTAGCATTGAAGTTGCCCACAATAATAAGAGGATCGATCTTTAAGATGCCACATGACTCTAATCTCTTTCAAAATGGCTCCAAATTTGTAATTGCTTAATATTTACAACATTCCAAATATGTAATTGAAAGTAATGTTTTGATTCTGGTTTGATTAAATTAGTTATGTTTTTTATTTAATTCCACTTCAATTGAATTTGTTAGTTTATGATTTAGGTTATTTTATTTATTTATTTATTTTTGTTTTTATTTATTTGAGTTTGATAATCCACGTTGATTAAATTTATGAATTTTTGTCGTGATTCTACATCTTTGTTAGGTTTTGCATTTTGTAAAAAAAATTAATAGAATGTGATATATTTAATGTTACAAGTCATATCCGTATTAAACTGATAATATATTAAATTTATATAAGATTTTATTATATTTAATGTAATAAAATTTATTATTTATTATTTTTATAATATATTTTAAATTGTTTTTTTAATAGAATTAATATATTTATTAGTTTTATATGAATAATTAGCAAAAATTGATTTTATTAGATTGATTAGATTAGTTAACTATGATTTGGTCATAAAAAGCTTTAGGATTTGTTGAGTTTCCCTCTATCTTCTTTATAATTTTTTTTAGAATAATGATCCATGATGATAATTTTTTTTTAGAATGATGATCCATGGTGATAATGACCTTGGAATTCTCCATATAATTTAGTTGGAGATAAATAATGTCAACACCATGTTCTTTTTGTTAGGTCTTGATTGAGTGGCCAGTCTTAAGAATGTATATCTTATAATATAGTGTTTAATATTTACTTGTACAACAAGGGGAAAAAAATTGTTGATAATCTATGTAGAAATCGAAACCTTCCACTTCTCCATATATTCTTCTCTTCGATATGTTATATGCCCAATGCGAATTCACTTTAATTTTAATTTTTAGCATAAATTTTCTTATATTTAAGATATCATAAGAGATAATTGTTAATTTTATTTTTAATATATTAAAATCTTTAAAATTAATTGTAATTTTATTTTAAATATATTAAAATCTAAAAAATCAAATTCTCCCAGGCAACTGCCAATTGAACCCTCCGCCGGTGTAGATGCGTTCAACTGGGCAGCGAAACAGAAGGGATTCACTTAGAAGGACATCACATAATGTAACAATTAGGAAAAAGGGTTTGGAGATTTTCAGATGTTTTTTTAAATTTATATAAAAATCAAAGTCTATAATTACTTGTTAGAAGATGAAGAATAAAAAATGATTGTTATAAAAAATGAAGAGAATAATTAAAAAAAAATGAAGAATTTGAGGATTTAGAGGCACAAAGACTAGTATGGAACAAGAAAAAGGCAGAAATGTGTTATACAAAATCTAGTTTTATTTTGATAATGAGATATTAAAGTAGCTCGTTTTCCAAACCACACAATGCTTGTTCTCAACTTAATGTATGCTTTGGACTATAAGCTTTCTCAACTTAATGTATGATTTGGACTACAAGCTAATTGATTTTCCTTATAATTTATTTACCTCAGCTGTCGATAAAAATTGTGGAGACCAACATAATTAGAAATACTCAATTAATGTAAATAAGATTTTTTTTCTCTTTCATATTAATTTATATAATAAAATCAAATACATTTATATATAATTATCATATTTTTATAATTATAGAAATTCTTTCAATTTCTGAAATTTTAGAAATTGTTATTGATCATATATTTCTAATTCTAACTAATTAGCAAAAACAAATTATGACTTCTTATTGATCTGCTGAACCATTATCATAATTTATGCTAAGAAAACTAAAAGTTTATTGATCTGTTGAACCATCACCATAACTTATGCTAAGAAAACTAAAAAATTATTGACATCTCATGCTCAATTAGGAATTATCTTCAACACTCCTCTTTAATTTTTAATGGTTTGATTCCAAGCATATTTCTCATATAAACTTTTCGTTTGGTAGTTTTTTGGTGAATATATTAGCAAATTGATCATTTATTTTACAAAAATTAATTTCAATTTCCCTTTTGCCACATGATCTCTTTATGAAATGATATTTGATATCAATATGTTTGGTATCACTATTTCAATTTCCCTTTATCCACGTGATCTCTTTATGAAAGGATATTTGATATCAATATGTTAGGTACCACTATGAAACACTGGATTTTTACGCTTGGAAATTAGAGATATGATATTACAATAAATAATTGTGGCATCTTGTTGTTATTTCCTTAGATCTAACAATATTCCCTTCAACCAAAGTGCTTCAAGGTGGTTGTTATCACTGTAGTGCATTCTGCCTCTATAAAATAGTTGCTTTTTCTTTGAAAACCATGATATTGCACATGATCCTAGGCTGAAAACAAAACTTGAAGTATTTTTTCTATTATCAAGGAATCCAAACCAGTTACTATATGTATAACCAACCAACCCAAAATTATTTGTTGAAGTATATCAAATACCAAAATTGTTATTTCCATGGAAGTACTTCAAAATTGAACATTTTAAACTCCAAAGTGAATCTTACTTGGATTTTTCCTGAATCTAGAAATCAAGCTTATTGTTTGCAATATTAGGTCTAGCGGCAATTAGATACATAATACTTCCTACCAAACTCGTGTAGGATTTAGAATCTACCATTTTAGCTCCATATTCTATAGAAAATAATTCAATTGTATTCTTGGGTGTGCTCATGGGTTTTCTATTTTCCATTATCCATTTGTGAAAAATATACGCAACATACTTTTCTTATGAAATAAATATACCATCGTCCATTTTCCTCACTTCTATGCCAACAAAATAATTCATCAATCCCAAATCAATGATTTCAAATTTAGCCACTATATCATAGTTGAACTCTTCCACTAATTAATTACTTGAAGATTTATATATCAATCCATCTAGATAAAAACAAAACATCAATATATCATTACCATTTGACTTGATAATGTTAAGTCCCTATATTAATAGTGGAGTCCCTTATTATGTTAGTGTAGCCCCCCTTATTGTTATTGTTGTACCCCTTTAACCCCCATATTGTTATTATTGTGCCCTTACATTATTATTTTTAGGTCGGCTAGGATTACATTGTGTCCCCACTAGGATTACATTGTGGCCCCATGGACTCCTATATATAGAAATGAGGTTTTGTCATTTGTAGCATCCAAGAATTGTTCATTTATGTAATGTATTGGAGGTTATACCCTCGAAGTGGCTATTTCTAAGGCATTGATCTCTTTATTCTTCTATTTTTGGAGCTGGTTTCATAACATTTGGTATCAGAGCTTTGGATTCGAGGGTTTCGCTGCTCCAAACAAGTCATTGTGTCATTTTCGCTATAACGTTTTTTCTAGGAAGGTTCAGAAGCTGAAATTTTTAGAGTGTGAAGACAAAATCTTAAGGAACATTGTCGCAAAATTTTAGAGCTTAGTTTGCAAAATATTCGAAGATATGATTTGTGGAAGTTAGGGTTTTTTTGCAGGCTCCTAAATTTAACCTAAACAGGTCATCACTGAATTTTCACTATAAATATTTCTATACGAGGTTTCAGAAGCTGAAATTTTCACAAAGTGAAGCCGAAATCCTGAAGAATCTCTTGTACAAATTTCAGATCTTGGTTCGCAATATTTTTGGATATATGATCTGTGGAAATTAGGATTTTTTAGGATCCGAAATTTCATCTCAAAGAGGTGACCATGGGAAAAACGCCATAACTCTCTCTCTGAACGTCGGATTGAGATTCTGTAAAAAGTTGATGCAAGTAAACGGATTGTAGTTACTTCTGTATAAATTTCAGAGTCAAAGGAGGAAATAGGGACACATGGAAAGTCGTACAAGTTCTCTCTACTGAACAGTGCCAATTAAGTCCAGGCTATGAAGCAACACAACTCTTCATTCTCTAATGGAGTCAAACACCTTGTGTTCGAAATACGATTCGAGGAAGGGATACCGGAAGGAAGCTGATATTAATTCTTGAGTTAAAATACGTAAATAATTCAACTTTTCAATATCAAGCTTCTCAAAAGAAAAAGGTGTATTTGGTTTTAAAATTGCATAATGTTTGTTTGTGATTTGATGAAGTGATTAAGGCATGGTTTGAAATTTTATCGATGTGATTCTATTTTAAAAAAAAATTCATACCATTAAGCCCTCAGCTATGCTATGGCTTTTGAAGGAAGAATTTAAATTAATGAGATATCAAAATTACTGTACCAAGTGCAACAAATTTCGATCTTACGAAGAGCAACCGAAGCTGACATAGATGGTTTAAAAGAAGAAATGAAGGCTAAATTGGATGGTTTGAAGGATCAAATAATAGATAATATGGATGATAAATTAGTGGAAGATCACATCGAGCATCAACAACAAGTTCTCCAACTCTCAAAGGATAACTTAACTTTGGTGCAGAATCTAATGAAACAACAGGAAGATCAACATCACATCGAAAGAAGTTCTGAAGGAGTCATAGAAACAAGAACTTGACAAGCAGGATCGATTTCAGAGTATCTTAGCAAGTGGAAGAACTTTCCTGTAGAATATGCCACATGGGAGGATGAGAATTTTATACAGAAGCATCAAGAAATAATCAAGCATTGAGGACAACACTTGTTTGAAGGAGAGGGGCATGTTAAGTCCCTATATTAATAGTGTAGTCCCTTATTATGTTAGTGTAGGCCCCTTATTGTTATCGTTGTACCCCTTTAACACCGATATTGTTATTATTGTGCCCTTACATTATTATTGTTAGGTTGGATAGGATTACATTCTAGCCCCATGGACTCCTATATATAGAAAGGAGGTTTTGTCATTTGTAGCATCCAAGAATTGTTCATTTATGTAATGTATTGGAGGTTGCCCCCTCGAAGTGGCTATTTCTAAGGCGTTGATCTCTCTTTTCTTCTATTTTTGGCGCTGGTTTCATAACATATAACAAATGTGGGTTCATTTTCACTTATGTTAAATCCTTTTTAAGAAAACAATTATCAACTATGCTATACATTGCTCTTGTGATTGTTGAAGCCCATAAAAAACTTTTTCCCGTTTGTAAAATTTGTGTTCATTTCTAGCAACTTCATATCCTTATGTTTTTTGAACATAGAAATTCTTTTTCAGTACACCATTAAAAAAGGTTTATTTCACATAAAAATGATAAACCAATGAATTATATTTTGTTTTTAATGCCAAAACAAATCTTATTGTATCTAATCTTGCAACATGAATATATGTTTCATTGTAGTCAATACCTTATTGTTGAACATATCTATTGTCCACTAACCTTTCTTTATGCTTTTGTATGGATCCATCAACTACATAATTTGTTTTGTACACCTGTTTGACCCCAATGACTTCTATTTTAGTAAGAGTATCCACAACCTCCTATGATTCATTCCTCTCAATTGTTACAACGTCTTCATCCATTTCTTTTCACCATGCTTCACCTTTTATTGCATCTTCAAAATCATCTTGGCTCTGCTTCAAATGGATACATTAAATAAAAATTAGTATATCCTTAAATTTCATTTAAATATTTTACCTTTCTTGGAGGAGGACTTGGACTTCAAATAGGACTTGAATTTGAAGAAGATGATGAAGTGGATGTACCTTGAGAAGCATTTGGGCTACAGGTTGGATTAGTAGAAACTAAAGATTCATGTTCTTGTACAATAACTTTTAGATGTTCTTGTTGCACACCTTGTTTCAACTGTGATTCCTCTTTTTGATCAAATAACACATCACGACTAACCAATAATTTTTCAGTTTGTGAATTATACAATCTATAAGCCTTTGTCTCCTCATAATAGCCAATAAAAATGTATTTCAGATTTTTATCATCTATTTTTCTCCTTTATTCAACATGAAATGAACATAATCAATATAAACAAATAATTTCAAATGAGAAACACCAGGTTTTCTTCCACTCCATGCCTAATATAGAATCATATCTTTCACACTTGTTGTCTGGCATATTTTAAGTAAATAAATATATTTAGTTATAGCTTCAGCCCAAAAGGTGTTTGGAAGACCTTCACCTTTTAGCATGCTCTGATCCATCTCAACAATTGTCATATTCTTTCTCTCAGCGCAATATTGTGTTAGGGAGTACAACTTGTTATCAATTTCCTATGGAAGTCATTCTTTTGCAGTAGTAATCAAACTCAATAGAAGTAAATTCTTCCCCATTATTTGTGTGTAACATTAACTAATTTTCTTCTCAACAACAACTTTAAATTGTTGAAAGATAAAAAATGCATTAGATTTTTCTTTGATAAAATCCATGTTCTTCTATTAAAATCATTAACAAAAATAATAAAATACTTATTATTTTTGTTGAGAGACAAAGTTTGCATAGGACACTACAACGAAAAGACCCTCTAGCGGAGGTTATAAAAGAGGCTTTTAGTGTTATAAAATTGGCCAAAATTGTCAAAAAAACATTTTCTACAACATTCGTTTTTGGCATCGGAGGTTTTGACGGAGCTTTTGACAAAACTTCAACAAAAAAAAAAAAAACTAGGTAGTCAGAGGTTTTTACGAATGTTTTTCTCATTGGTGTGCGAATCATGTGTGAACGCACTTGTGCATTTAACCATGTACGCAATGGTACTGTAAATATAACAAGCACTAGGATGGAAAACAAATTTTGGACGCCCCAGGGAATTTAGCAACGTCTCAGCGCATGTCACTCACAAAGACGCACTGGGCCGATGGAAGGTGCATGCACCGACATTGTTAAGGTGTAAAAATGCACCAGGTTGTTTAGGTGTTAAAACACACCAGGTTGTCAAGTTATAAAAATTCACTCGCGCGTTAAAGACAAACCATATCGATGCATGCAATGCCTATCCCACCGCTTGGGTGGTAGTCGTTGATAAAGCGCACCAGGCATTATAATTGGTATTGGTATTTGTGTGGTGTCCATAGGTCGTAGAAACGCACTGCTGTGCAGTATCATACAAGCGCATTGGTGCACAGTAACTTACATGCAATGATGTTCATTTTTTGTTTTTTAGAAACATCGACCTGTGACAGTGCAATTATTGTGATTTTTAAAAATTCATTATTCATCAAAAGTCAACACATGTATTATAATAGTATTCATATCATTTAAATTTTTATTAGTGCATTTGAATGTGATGTTTGGATTAATTTGTTATATCTTATCATCAGATTTCGTATCTCTTCATTATAATATTTAGTCATCCATATATTTAATCAGTGGTGTAACATTTCATAGCGACAATGGAGAACACAATAGAATAAATTAAAATGTATTTTATTATATATATATGTGTGTGGATAAGACACTCTTTGTCAAACAAAATATGACAGTTATTGGTATCCTTTTATCCATCAATTGAGACACTATGTTCACTACATTAAACAAAATGTCTGATTTCAAAGACAAATATTTCAAAAAATACAACGCCTTGCTTTGATATCCAAACATATTGATCATCATTCTTCATTTTAACTGTTGTTACTGCTCAAGCTACTTCCATGACTTGGGTTATTTGGAGGAATGCTTTTTTCATTGTGTTGATTGTTTTATTTTTTTCAAGTTCCATCTACAAACATAAAAATAAAGTGTAATGAGTGTATATACATTGGTGAAAATAATTGAAGTTGCAATATTAAATAATATACATCAATGTAAATTGAAAAGAAATGTACCATAGCAAGAATTGACTCGTGAAATATACACATTCTTTCAAAACCAAATTTCATGCCATCTCTCAACAATTCACTTGTTGCCGCAGTTCCATACTTTGTTTCCTGCAAGTTTTATACCCCATAAAAAATCATAGATTTAATATAATTTTTTGTTTTGTTTTATTAATTATAGACAACGAAGTAAAACAAGATAGATTCTTACAAATTCCACAATTAATTTCTGATATGCCAACATATACTGACAACCCATATTTAACCCAATGTATATCAATTATTCTGATGGTTCTTCTTTGTATGTTAGCACCTGTTTGAAGACATTCAATGATGATTTTTGTAAAACAACTTAAAATATATAAAAATGAAATCTAGTTAAGTTGTTATAAGGAAGTAACAATTACTCACAAACATAGATATCGACCATTTTCTTCCTTGTCGTCCTATTTTATGTGCTGAATGGATTTCATTTTATTTTCTTTTCTGCAAGAAAATACTTGAAAATTAATATTTAATGCTAAATTGTTTATTTATCATACCTAATCGAAAAATTCAATGATTACATATTACATTTGAATCACATTGTTGTTGAGATGGCTCCTCGTGCGATGCAATTATGTCTGTTTCTTTTACCATCTCCTTGTACACCTTTTTGGATATTCCTATTGGCATATTTTTGATATCAACTCGTTCATCCTTTGAGATTTTCATAATCTTCCTGAAAATGTAACATGACAACAAACTATTTAATTTTTATATTGATATACGAAAATTAAATATAACAAAAGTGATATTTATAAATGATTGCTTTGTAGTAATATATACATATAATTCTAGAAATTTTTTTAAAGGAATATTAGTTTTTCAATCATTCTTTTTTGTTGTTGTACGTTTTTGCTATTAAAAGTCTGACATGTCTCATTGAACAATTATCTGGAAACTCATCATGTAGTTTAAGTAAAATTTGGTTCTTGGAATCATTGGATTGATTTTTGTATTGTAAGTGGAAATAACGTCTATGCATTCATTCCACTATATCCCTCAAAGTTTTGTAAAATTTCCTCCCCCCTTTTCGTTAACCTTTAGCACCACTCCAGATGAGCCAAGGAGCAATTCATTTTCATTTGCATGTCCCATTTTTTTAGTTTTCTTATAACAACATTCCTTTTCTTCGTTGTTGGTCCCTACAGAACATTAAACAAATCTGAATTAATATATTGTTTGAAACATGTTATCTAATATTTTTTAAGTATATTATTAATAAAAATTCAAAAAAGAAACTCATATTGGATCGATAGTATTTTTTCATTCACCTGATTCATCCTTCTGCAATTTTTCCATCAATATTTTACGCTCTTCTAGTCTTATATCATAAATAATATTATTGAACTTCATGATTTTGTGGCTCTGCATGATACACACTAAGCAATACAGATTAGTTAAACTTACATATAGTTCAAAAATACTATTTTTTCTAAATAATTTACAAAGAACTTGTCTTTTTTGCTTTTATGGATGTGCTATCAGTATTTTTGTTACTTGAACTCTTGTTAGTCATTTCTTTATCAATATGAAACCTGTACCATTCATTAATATAGTTTTAAATAAATCACATACTTTTCAGGTTTCAAAAAAAAAAAGAAAAAAGAAAAAAGAAAACAGTGTGCCTTTCGCAACATACGCACCGAACACAGTGCGGTAGGTTTTTATAAACGCATCGCTAATACAATAGAAACACCGTACAATGCTCTTTTTCAACAAGGAGACTCGGTGCATTATATTAAAACTAATGCACTGAATATCGCAAACATAAATTAATAAAAAAATGTTTTATCAAACAATGTTTTTTGTCAGTACGTGTCTAGTGCGCTATACTACATTCACACACCGTTGCGCAATTTTAAACAGTGCACATCGATTAAAAAAAATCTATTTTTTTTTTAAAATTGTGCAAGGGCCGACATGGATTGGGATCCAACTCTGCAAGTGATCCCGCAAGTTAGATGTCATATGCCTATATATATAGTAATACAAACCCTATAATTCTAAAATGAAAAGCCCTAATTATGAAGTCATATAAACAAGAAGGAGCAAGGGTTTAACGTAAGAATGGATTTTTTTGTTTTTTTTTTCTTCTGAAAATACATAGTAAAATTTAAAATTTTTACTATGCATGTATTAAATCTAGCAGAAACTATAAAAAAAATAATTACAGAAAAAATTAACAATTTTACTATACTACAGGGTTTTTGTGTGAATCACTAGATGTTTCAAATTCTGCTTCTTTGAATAGTGTTGTTGTTTGAAAATATTTTGCTGCTCCACAATGCTCTCATGCTCTCTTTCTCTAGGTATGTCTCTCATGCAAATCCCTCCTTGAAAATTTTTGCAAAAATAATGAAATAATGAGTAGATTTTACTATTTAACGAACTTTTTTATGAAATTAGATTTTCGAAAATAATTTGCCGCCCATTTTTCAATTTACCGTTTTTTTTCACTTCAAAAAAATAGAGTTGCATTTTTTTTTCCCGATATTCGGTGTGTTTGTTAACTAATAGCAATGGTGCATTTGTTAATAACACTGCACCAGTAAGGTTAATAGTACATTAGTACCAATAACAATAAGTCCATTTTTAAGGCACCGAAATTACTTTTAGATATGTACACCAAAATTTATTGTTGATTTTGCTCAAATGCAGGGAGAAAATATCATAATTATATCAAATGGACAATTCTTCAAAATCCTGCTCATTCCATAATATTTCTCAAAGTACATCGCGGAGTTCTCCTTATCCATATCTAGACATAATTACTTTAGATTTTATTTATATTTTCATTATCTAATTGAATTTATTTATTTTATCTATGTCAATCAACTGAATAAAATTAATGTATACAAATTTGCAGGTTCATGCAGATTCAGAATCAAGTTCAAATTCACAAAATTACACACACATATATGAGTGGGGCCCTGTGAACGACTATGTGGTGGTTTCATGATGCAACCAACCAATGCATTCTTTAGTATTCAAAGTAGAAAAACTGTATTTTATGTATGATTCCAAAATAATTTGACTCTTAATATTGGACTGAGTGCATACTCTGCCTTTCAACACATACACAACATCAAATTTCTAATTTTCATAAATCATAGAGGCAAAGAAGTCACAATTGTGTTGCTATGTTTATATCTGCAAAGGCAATTCAACTACAAATATCGACATAACCAGTATTGAAATTGTGGACATGAGATGGAAGCATTTAAATAACGTTTGATATCAAAGTGCAACCATTGAAAATTACGGCTTTATTAAAACAAACCAAAAACATTGTATGCGCCTGTCTTTATTATTAGAATGCGTTAACTACTAAACATAAATCACTGTGCTGGAGGTCCAGCAATTACGATCAGACTTTATGGTTTTAACCTGCTACAATCACTGATTTCGATTTCCATTTACCATGCTAAAACTGAATGCGTGGTAAAAAAGTACTGTTAATTATTACTAGTCATACCAAAAATCAAACTCGCCATACCCAGAGTTTTGAATGCATCTTAAAAAATTCGAACTCGCATACCCAATTGCTAATACAGACTTACTCCGGATCACACTGATTCCATACTATGTTTTCATGGTAGCAACATCCTTACAATAAGGTTTGCATTCAATGCCAGCTTTTCTTGCTTCCAGACACATCATCGATTCATACGTTGCCCAATTAGACTACACCAGCAACGTAGACTTCAGGTGGATTCATCTTCCTGCAATTTCCATATCAATGTACTGATACAGAGAGAAAAAAAAAATAAAAAAAAATGACAACATAGGATTTTAGAAAACACTGATATATTGATTTTCAAGGAAAATATATCTTGAGCTGCCCTTTGCGTTTACAATCTTCACACTGGCACACTTGGTGTTTCTCCTCCATCTCCCTATTATTTATATTTGAAATATTTAATTGTTCCTCTTAGAATAGGTTTCTTCTCGAATTTTCTCAACAAATCACTACCTCCCTATTTTCAAGTGCTTATCCCTATATTGGCTCTATATCCACGCAGGGAAAGAAACCAACTACTAATTTTATTCCTAATTTATTTAAATATAAAAAAAAGTAACAATATCTCATAAATAGATAACGATAATTAATAAAATATTCAACCATACTACTCCTAATGTTTATTTTTCTTTGGATTAGCCACAACATGTGACCAAAATATCACATTGCTGGCTAGGTTCCCGATGCTCCTGCATCAAACTCCTGGGGAAGAAAATTGATCTTGTAGTACTTTGGAATCGATTCCCAACTCCTGTAGCTCTGCTGCAGTCATCCAACTGGCGTCTTCCACTGACTATCCTTTCCACTTGACTAAATATTGATAATAAGTTTGGCTCCTGGTTTTCTTTGACACTCTCCTCTCCAGAATGGCTTCCACTTCCCTTTTTCCTACTTTGGGAATTTGCTCTTCCCAATTCACTGTTGGGCTTTCTTCTGCTATGGCTTCCCCTTGTAGTTCTTCTTCTAATTCTTGGTATAGGTACAAATTTGCAATATTGGATATTGGCGATATTTCGATTCTTGTTAGCAATTTAACTTCGTATGCATTTGCAGAAAATTTCCTTACAATTTTGCATGGCCCTATTTTCTTGAGTTTCAAATTGTTATAAGTTTTAACAGGAAATATTTCTTTTCTTAAATATACCATGACTAAGTCACCTACTTGGAATTCCTTTTCTCGCCTTTTCATATCTGCTCTTTGCTTATATTTTCTACTGCTTTTGACATCTTCTTGTAGTCCTTGCATCTGTTCTGCAAATTCCTCAGCCTTTACGCTCCTTACATCTTGCTTTCCCAGATCTCTGAGTTCATACACACCCCTTGGATGCATTCCAAAAACAATTTGGAATGGACTCATGACAATACTTCGATTCATAGTGTCGTTGTAAGAAAACTCAGCCTGAGAAAGGGCTAGATCCCATTGTTTAGGATTTTTATATACCAAGCTTCTCAAGATGTTTCCCAGACTTCTATTCATGACCTCAGTCTGTCCATCTGTTTGAGGATGATATGCTAAACTGAAACTAAGGTTGGTACCTATTTTCTTCCACAAAGTTCTCCAGAAATGTCCCACAAACTTGGTATCCTTGTCAGACACAATTCTTACAGGTAATCCATGTAATCTTATAACTTCTGAAAAAAATAGATTAGCAATATGTGTCGCATCACTTGTTTTCTTGCATGTAATAAAATGAGACATTTTAGAAAATCTATCCACAACAACATAAGTGGAATCATTTCCCCTTTGAGTTTTTGGTAAACCCAAAACAAAATCAATACTAACTGCACCCCATAGTCGGTCGGGTATTGGTAATGGCTGATACAATCCTATATTCTGAATTTTCCCCTTAGCATGCTGACAAATCCTGCATTTTTCCACAAAATTTTTAACATCAGTTTGCATCTTTGGCCAGTAATAAAATTATTTACGTGATCAAAGGTTTTGTCTTGTCCAAAATGTCCGGATAGACCTCCACTATGCTTCTCCTTTATTATGTTTTCCCTCATAGAACATTTAGGAATACATAACTTATTAATTTTGAATAGTAATCCCCCTTGGATTAAATAATCCAACCACTGGCTTCTGTTATGGACTACTGGATTTTCTATGGCTGCATAAATTTATTTAAACTCTGCATCATCTTTATACATGTCAACCATTTCCTTGAACCCTACAATGCCAACTTGTAACTCCTGCATAATTAAGTTCACCCTGCTCAAAGCATCAACAACTTTGTTCAATTTACCATTTGTATGTTTGATTACAAAAGTGAAACTCTGCAAATATTCTACCCATTTGACATGTTTCTGATTCAATTTTGGTTGGTTGTTTATAAAATGTAATGCATGATTATCAGAATATAACACAAACTCTTTTGGAAACAAATAATGTCTCCATTTTCTTAAGGCCTATACAACAACATAAAATTCCTTGTCATAAGATGAATATTTATTATTTGATTCATTTAGTTTTTCACTGAAGTATGCTATTGGTTTCTGATCTTGGCTCAGAACTGCTCCAATCACAATTCCGCTAGCATCAGTTTCAACCTAGAAAAGTTTCTCAAAATTTGGTAAAGCCAAGACTAGTTTTTCAGTAATATTTTTCTTTAACAATTTAAAGTTACGGTTTGCTGCTTTTGTCCATTTGAATGGCTGATTAGTTTCTCTGATTGTTTCAATAATGGGTGCACAAATTTGACTAAAACTTCGAATAAATTTTGGTAGAAACTTGCAAGACCATGGAAGCTTCTTACCTCAAATATGCTTCTAGGAGTTGGCCAATTCACAATTGCTTGGATTTTTTCTGGATCCATTTTCAACCCTTCCTTAGAGACTACAAACCCCAAATAAATTATTACTTCCTTCATAAAGTTGCACTTCTTCAACTTTATTAACAGTTTTTCTTTTTGCAAAGTCTTTAGAACTAAATTAAGGTGTTCTAAGTGCTCCTCTTTACTTCGACTGAAAATGAGAATATCATCAAGTTAAACAATGAAAAATTTACCTGTGTATTCCTTCAAAACTTCATTCATCAACGTCATGAAGGTACTAGGTGCATTAGTAAGTCCGAAAGGAATTACTAGCCATTAATACAACCCATTATTTTTTCTGAATGCGGTTTTCCATTCATCCCCCTCTCTCATTATTATTTGATGATACCCACTCTTCAAATCTATCTTAGAAAAATAATTCGACCCACTCAAACAATCCATTAAATCATCCATTCGTGGTAAAGGAAAACGATACCTGATGTTGATTTTATTTATAGCTCTAGAATCTATGCACATACGCCATTCACCTCCTTTCTTTGGACTGAGTACTGTTGGTACAAAACATGGACTGAGGCTTTCTCTGATTAACCCCTTATCCATCAACTCTTGCACTTTTCTTCCAACTTCGGCATTTTCCTGCGGTGTTAACCTGTAGGCTGTTTTATTCGGAAAACTGGCTCTAGGGATTAGATCAATGCGGTGACTAATACTCTTGATGGGTGGTAATTTATTTGGCAACTCATCCACAACAATATCAGAAAAATCATTCAACAGATTTCGAATTTCTTCAGGTAAATCTTCTAAATTTGTATAAGTTAAAATTACCTTGGGTCTCCCAACAATAGAAAAATTCATCTCCTTGCCCTTCTCAACTTCTTGCAACAAGGTTTTCCCACTCATCAACATAACGTTGTTTCCAGGTGCTTCCTTGTCAACTTTAGTTTTCAATGGCAGTAGTGTATTCTTGTTCCCATCTTTCTCAAGAGTATAAGTTTTTCTTCTGCCATTGTGTATGGATTTTCAGTCAAATTGCCAGGGCCTTCCTAGCAATATGTGACATAAATCCATCGACATTATATCACATAAAATAACATCCTTATAAGTACCAATCTGAATTTCAACTTTACATTGTTCAGTTACAATAATTTGATGGCCTTTCTGAAGCCACGATACTTTATAAGGAGTGGGGTGTACTGTCCTCTCCAAATTAAATTTGTCCACCATTTATGTAGAAACAAGGTAATCAATACTACCGCCATCAATTACCAATTTGCAACACTTACCATTTGACTTACATACAGTTCTGAACATATTATTTCTTTGAGCTAGTTCTTTGTCTTCCTTAGCTTCTTTAAGAAATATCCTTTTCAACAACAAGGATTATTCAGCTTCAGGTGGTTCCTCTTTGGCTGCAGTCTGAGGAATCTCTTCCTTTGTTTCAGCAACGTTCACACTACGTTGGGTTGCTGATCTATTGTGAGGACAATCCAATTGCACATGTCCGCATTCACCACATGCAAAGCACCAAACATCTCTCCCTCGGCCTCTACCTCTGGGCACAAACCTTCCGCGACCAGAATCTCCTCTTTGCGGTGATCTATTACTCGAACTCCCTCCCTCGCTCTAAGAGTGTTGAAATCTAGACTTAAATGTTTCCCGTCCTTTTTCTAGATTCTTACCTCTATTTCTCTGGTTTTGTTTGTGAAACATCTTTTCTTCTGCCCTCAAAGCTGCTTGATAGGTATCTTCAATCGTCCTGAGATTTAATAAGATGATATCATCCTGTATTTCATATCTTAAACCATTTATATATCTAGCTACCTTCTCTATGTCATCTTCAATATGACCTGATCTAATACTCAGCTTATAAAATTATTCAGTATATTCTTTGATGGTCATCCCTTTCTGCTTTAAATTTTGCAATTGTCTAAACAAGTTTAATTGTTAATCTTTCGGCATGAACTTACCTTTAAAATTACTTACCATCTTATCTTATTTCTTGATTTTGGGTTTCCCTTTTCGTTCCCTGAACAACTGCAATTCATCCCACCATAGGGTTGCATGGCTTTTCAATCTCGTGGCTACAAACTTCACTTTTTTCTTGTCATCGACTTCTTCATAGTCGAAATATTTATCTAACAAACTGATCCAGTCCATTAGTACCCCCACACTAAGATTTCCATCATACAAAGGTACTTCTACCTTTGGTCGGCTATTGGCCTTTACTAGCATCTTCATGACTTTAGCTGCCTCATTTTCTTCCTTCACTTCTTCGTCGGTGGTCTCCTCTTTATTGGCACTGGCAACAACATCATCTGTCACCCTCCTTTGAGTGGTTTCCATTGTAGCCATTCTTGTACGCAAGTGCCAGATTTCATCTAGAAAAATTGTGTTTGCTATAGGTCTCCCTCGACCTATCCCAGCTTAGCCTACTCCAACTCCTCTTCTGGGTGGCATTCTCTGCAATGCTCAAGAACAACTCAACAGGCTCTGATACCAAATGATGCAGCTAACCAATGCACTCTTTAGTATTCAAATTAGAAAAACTGTATTTTATGTATGATTCCAAAATAATTTGACTCTTAATATTGGACTGAGTGCATACTCTGCCTTTCAACATATACGCATCATCAAATTTCTAAATTTCATAAACCACAGAGGCGAAGAAGTCACAATTGTGTTGCTATTGTTTATATCCGCAAAAGCAATTCAACTACAAATATCGACATAACTAGTATTGAAATTGTGGACATGAGATGGAAGCATTTAAATAACGTTTGTTATCAGAGTGCAACCGTTGGCAATTGCAGCTTCATTAAAACAAACCAGAAACATTGTATGTGACTATCTTTATTACTGGGATGCGTTAACTGCTAAACATAAACCATTGTGCCGGAGGTCTAGAAATTACGATCACTTTATGGTTTTAACCTACTACAATCATCGATTTCGATTTCCATTTACCATGCTAAAACTGAATGCGTGGTAACAAAGTTCTGTTAATTAATACTAGTCATACCAAAACTCGAACTCGGCATACCCAGAGTTCTGACTGCGTCTTAAAAAACTCGAACTCGCATACCCAATTGCTAATACATACTTACTCCGGCTCACACTAATTCCATACTGCGTTTTCATGGTAGCAACATCCTTACAACGAGGTTTGCATTCAACGCCAGCTGTTCTTGCTTCCATACACAACATCAATTCATACGTTTCCCAATTCGACTTCACCAGAAATGTAGACTCCAGGTGGATTCATCTTCCTGCAATTTCCATATCAATGTACTGATACAGAGAGAAACATAAATAAAAAAATGAAAACATAGGATTTCAGAAAACATCAATATATTGATTTGCAAGGAAAATATATCTTGAGTTGCCCTTTGCATTTACAATCTTCACACTGGCACACCTAGTGTTTCTCCTCCATCTCCCTATTATTTATATTTGAAATATTTAACTGTTCCTCTTAGAATAGGTTTCTTCTCGAATTTTCCCAACAAATCACTACCTCCCTATTTTCAAGTGCTTATCCCTATGTTGGCTCTATATCCACATAGGGAAAGAAACCAACTACTAATTTTATTCCTAATTTATTTAAATATAAAAACAACTAACAATATCTCATAAATAAATAACAATAATTGATAAAATAATCAACCATACTACTCCTAATGTTTATTTTTCTTTGGATTAGCCACAACATGTGACCAAAATATCACATTGCTGGCTAGGTTCCCAATGCTCCTGCATCATTTCATGTGTTTTGGTGTTTATAGGCCTTTGGGTTGATAATAAATAATAATAGAACCACAGGAATATGTTTGAAGGCATGGATGAGTCAAAAGCTTTGGAGAGAATTCCCCCATATTTTTAGGTTATGACATAATTGGCCATGGTCATAGCTAGATAATAATAAGCTTGAGATAACCAGGTAAATGCGCGCAGAAGAGTTGGTGTCGCTATAATAAAGGAAATTGTAGAACGTGTTGGCACAAGGCATCAAGGACCACAAGTGCACATATGATTTAATGGAGTTAATGGTGATTGTTGAGGGGGGAGCATGAGACAGAGAGAACCATGATTTGAAAAGGTATCAATGACTTCGGAACATCCATGCTTGAGCTTCCCTACACAACATGAAGAATTAAAGTGAAAATAAAGATAAGTGTAGAAGCTCTGATCACAGTAGATAGATCCATATCCAAAGTACAATATGAACTATAAGGGCTCTTATGGTGTGTCGCAGATGTAGTTATCATATATAAGATGTTATAACATGTAGGAGGTTGAGATAGAAAGGACCATGATTTGTAAATAAAATGAATGGAGTGTTTGGCCCAAGCTTTGAAGAGTCATACTTCTAGTACAAACTAAATTCAATGGAGGAGCACTTTGAGTTCACATTTTGACTGAGAATTAATTCTCAGTATGAGAAACACTCAACTTCCCATCGTCATGTTTAATACAGTTGCACTATTCATGGAATGATATGCAACATCATGATGGAGATCCATGCAGGAGTACACTCAGGAAGCGTGAATGGAAGAGTGATGGCATATAGATGTAGAATTGATCATTGTGTTCTAGTGAAAAAAAACCCAGGATTGAAGTTGAGAAAAATGGGGATTGAAGCATAGTTGAGTGAGTTGAGTGGGGAGATTTGTGGGGGGTGAACTGCTAAGAGACGACTAAGAGTGTGTTTTTCCTGCAGAAGGGAAGGTTAAGAGTATGTTGTTGAAGTATCAAAGGCCAAGAGTTGGTATGTACCTAGTGTGAGAGGGACGAGTAAAGAGATTTATTGTAGTATGGATAGAGAGTGTGTGTTGTTCAATATGAATGAAGTTTGTTGAGAAGAACAGAGGGCCAAAGGAAGAGGAGAACAGAGATTTGAAATCAGGTAGAGTGGTTGTCAATTTCAGGCAAAAGAGATTTCCTTATTGACTGTGGGTTGGATTCTACGTTAAGGATTTGGTGTTTCCATCTTAGCTGGTGTTTGAAGAAGGCTTGGAGGTTTGTGCCTCTTTTAAGTTGGTTCTTCCATAAATCCAAGAAGCTACAATTTGGTGCTTGCAAAAAATCCATGAAGTTGGTGCTTGATTTGGTGCTTCTGGTAAGCTCATTAGGTATCTACAAAAGAAGGGAGTTGGTGCTAGCAAAAAATCAAAGGGAGTTGGTGCTTCATGTGAGTGGTCGCTAACAAATAAATTGATGTAATAGAGTAGGAGCTCATATTTACATCAAATAACAAACAAGCTTTGGTGGTTTTTCTCCTGGAAGGGTTTCCAAATTAAATCTCTATGTCTCATGTGTATATTTCTCATGGTGTGTGAGTTCATGTGTTTATTTGTACTGTTATTAGATAATTTTTTGTTGTTGGTCACATGAATGGTTTCCCTATTTGAATGAGAAAATATAAATCGCCATTAAAAGTTAAAATCAGCCTTAATACTTATTCACTCCCCCTCTCAGTATTAACATTTTTTCCAACATCTCTGACCATCAAAAACCTCCAAAAAAAAGGAATGCCCCTTTCAACATTCCAAAAGAAGGAGCTTGTTCCCTCCTTGTAAAGACCATAACCACCAAAGTGGGAAAAAATGGGCCACCAGAATGGGGTCATCGATTCATAATCCACCATTCTTGGTTAGCCATGTTCCCCACTCAAATTGTGCCATATTAGCACACCTCCAAAACCCCCTAAGTAAAAACCAAGTGTTGATAAGAAAAACCTCCAACAAAGTAAGGAGATGGGAGAAGATTGGTTAAAACCTTCACCTGCCAAGAGAAACACCACCATGAGAGAATATAATGAAACTTACGATAATGAAAAACCACGCCACCTCAAGTATAAGGTAATAAACTTACGGAAAAATATTAGCACCTCCTTCCAACACCGATCAGAGACCAGCTGAGGGAAAGTCTCCCATAAACACATAAACCCTACTATTCACACATTGTTCAATAGTCACCTTCGCCATCGTCACCAAAATATTTCCAAAGTAGGATCTAGTTGTCAACAGAAGAAGATTATTGACCTATAATTGACCTTTCATGGGTTAATTTTCATTTTTTTTATAAATTATGCTTGTCTTTTTTTTGTTTTTTAAAATTTTTTAACTTTTTGTTTTCTTTTTTTAATGTTTTAATTTTTTTTACCTTTTTTTTAACTTTTAACTTTTTTTCATTTTTGTTTTAATTTTAATTTTTTAGTTTTAGTTTTTTCATTTGTATTTATTTATAAATTTATTTCCTTCTATTTTTATAGTTGCAAGGGTTGTTTTGATGCTTGACTAGCAACCCAATGCCACTATGTGTCAATTTGATATTTGATTTTTATGTTTTTTTTTTTTAATGGATCAAGTGTGCCCCTATAGTGTGTTAGTTTGACTCTAACTTAAAAATCAACCTCCAAAGATGCCCCTATGTTTAGCATTTAAGTTAGTGTGTTAGTCATTATTCCAGAAGCTCTCAACATCTTGTTGTTAATTGTGAAAATATATATGCTAAAATTTTAAGGTTTTTTGGATTCGTGATATTTTATATTTAACGCCATAGTTGAAAAATGTAAAAATTTTAAGGTTTTTTGGAGTCATGATATTTATCTTTAATGCCATGGGTGAAAATTGTTGGATTTTAAAAGTTTTTTTGGAGTCATGGTATTTTATCTTTAACACTATTATCAAAAACTTTAAAAAATTTATGTTTTTTCATAGTCGTGATATTTTATGTTTAATGTTATTGCTTAAAAATGTTGGAAGTTTAACCAAAACAATGTTGATGGAGCATCAACACTTTTTGATTTCAGGTTTATTTTTCATGTTTATTGCACAAATTTTTTAGAATATAATGTCATTATTAAAAAAATTGAATTTTTACCCCCCTAAAAAAAATTGTTGATGCAACATCAACACTTTTCATTTTTGGGGTGTTTTTTCATATTTATTACACAAAAAATTTGGTTTTTAATTTCGTTGCTAAAAAAATGGAATTTTAACTTAAAGAAAGAAGCATTGATGCAACATCAACACTTTCATTTTCGAGATGTTTTTCAATTTTCTTACGCAAAAATAGGAGTTTTTTGAGCTAAAGTTCTCATTTTGATGTTATAGTTCTTATTAAGTTGGTAACTTTTTCCGTTGTTGATTGTAATGGTGAAAATGCTAAATTATTTTCTCCTAGAAACAAGTAATAAAGTCCACATGCTTACAATCAAATGTACATTAGTAAACAAGTTTGGCCAATAATACGCATGATAACTTCAAAAAGTTTCTTAATTTCCTTCATACATTAATCCCATGTCCTTTTTAAGTGTATTTGTGACGTTCAAAATTCATTATGCCCAAAATAAATGTTGAACTACCTTTTGTTTCTTGACAAAGGTATATGTTGGTTAATATCCACCTCAGACAGATCAATCCATGTTTACTCACTATTTAGACATAATATGCACCAAAAATTTTCCTTTAAGCATCTCAGGAAGGTGACTTATAAAAATTCAAAGAAATCCCAAACTTTTTTCATTTCTCAAAGACTTTCCAAAGATGCTCAACATGATCTCTCCACTACCTACAAAATGTTTTCAAATCATCATAATATACAACAATGATTTTATTCATTGTGTCAATGAATGCATAATCCATAGCTTGTTGAACGGTCAGTTATTAAACCAAAAGGTATTTGAATATATTATCTTATGTGTGTTAAAAGCGGTTACGTAAATTTTTTTCCACGACCAACACTTGATTGTAACCTAAAAATCCATATAACATGGACAACATATCATGAATCCCAAATTTTTTGGATCTCTTAATGACTTTCCAAAGATGCTAAACATGCTATTTTCATTACATGCAATATGTTGTCAAATCATCTTTAATACACAATAATTATTTTATTAGCTGTACCATTGAATGCATAGTTTATAGCTTGTTGAAAGTTCACTTATTAAATCCAAAGGCATTCAAAAGTAAGGAAAAGGACTCCAAGGTGTGGTAAAATCCGTTTTGTACATATTTTTCCACAACCAACACTTGATTGTAACCAGAAAACCCATATAACATGACAATAAATCAAAACATATTACTTTATACAACAAATGGTAATGTTGGGAAGAGTCATTTTCCATCAAAAATATTTTATTTAAGCTCCTAAAACCATGAAAAAATCTAATTATACAATTATTCTATGTGATTGGAACTTTATAAGCCATCCATATTGAATACCTTATCAGGGAATTTTATTCCCCTCGAATAACTCCTTAATGTTTTGTCAATAATTGAAACATGTGTTGGATGGCCTTTTCTTCTATCTAAATGGATTAGCACCTCCTTTAAAGGAACATGTTTTATGCCTTTAATTTTATACTTCTTCAAGTCATCATAAGTTGAAGGTAAATAGAAAGAAAAAATAAAACATATAGAACATAAAAAGAAAAAATTCCTTCTCCATAGAGAAAAATAATGGAGACGAAAACATAGGCCTATCTAGCTCCAGGTGGGTGATGAAGATACAATTGTTTTTAACAAATACGCCAATTGTAGGAAAAAATAAATTCTAAATGGAAGGTTGAGAAGCAATATGGATCATAGATGACAAATTTTAATGGCATGGAAACATAAGGTGTTAATTGCTTCAAATATGTATTTAAGGCTAAGAACTGAGCTACAATACTCAAGGTAATCATATTGTCCAATTCCTTCCCAAGTTTCATTAATATAGAAGGTAGTCAAACATTCATGAAGTAAGGAGGGGTTACATATAATACTTCAAAGCCTTCAAAAGGATAAAAGTAAAGGTCCAAATGGTCTACCAATGGAATTCTTCCTAGAGTGTTTTGATTTCATTAACGAGGACTTAAGGACACCTCTACATATAGTAATAAATTTTGATGAAATAGTATGACAATACTAGTACAATTGGTTGTACCATAAAAAATTATAAGAATAATGTCAATTTCAATAATAATAATAATAATAATTAGCCCAAGTTCATCAGTAATTTGACGCCATATCTCCACATTGTCGTAATTATCATTCTGTGTTCGTCAGTATTGCAACACCATATCTCCACATCATTGTGATTACAATGGTATTCCATGTTCATCACAATACCGAAAAAACAATCCCCTTTTTACCAGACACTTCTATCCTTTGAGAATTAATGAAATGGTGAATCACTTTTTAACTAGTCGACCTTAACTTTGCCAATCATCGTTGAAATTTCGATGATACATAAATTTATAAAAATGTCGCATTTAAGAGACATTGTGACATTTTCGCTATAACTACAACAATCATAAAAGGTTATAAGGTCTTCTTGTCGAGAGAAAAATAAATCTATTTATATATATATATATATATATATATATATATAGATATATCAATTGCATTATAGAATATTATAGATCTAGTACACCACTCAATTTTATAACATAATCATCGCATAACTTTTTTGTGAGGAAGAATTTCAACAAACATTAGTAAGGAAAAAATGAAGGGGATGATTGGAGATGTAATTACCCTTGTGCTAAATGTGGGGCCTTACATCACATAAGATTTTTAAAATAAATAGCTAAATACATTGTAGGATACATGGGAACATTGAAGAGGGACCGAAGGAATATCATCCCTTGGTAAGCTATATATTCATTATTTATTGTGTTTTAATTGTATTTGTAAAATTTTATATTGTTATAATATTTGTTATGTAGACTAACTTTTCATGCTTGTTTGTAATTATAAAGTCAAGTTCGCCCCACAAGCCTTTGAATGCACCAATTAGTAGTATAAATTATGTTTTACAAGCTAATGAACATGGAGAAAATATTGGAGATCAAGTTAATGATCCTATGAAAGAAGATGAAAATAATAGCATAGTTCACGATGATGGGATGAATGAATTGATCCAAGACTTGTTTGCTCGATTGGCCAATACTCAGGATGAGCACAATGATGATATTCTTGATGAGCCTCTGCTTTGAAAAGGCAATGACACCACTTTATGAAGGCTCAAGAGAAAATATTCTCTATGCTACATTATTGTTGGTGAACTTAAAGGTTTTAAATGGTTTGTCAAACACATGTATGAGACGGGTCCTAAGTATATTATATGTTTCATCACATATTATAAACACAAGTTTATTTTTTTCCTTCTTTTGTGTTAATTAATGTGTAAAATAAGAATGCAATATTTATGAATAATATTCTTTACATTAACTAGTGATTTTTTATGTTGTAGATTGTTAGGTGAAATTATATTACCGTCATCAAATATTTTGCCTCGCACATACCAAGAATTATATTCCATTATGAAATAAACTGGAATGGAGTATCAATCTATAGATTAATGCCCTAATGATTATATTATATATTATGGAGAAAATGCATCAATTAAAAAACGCCCGCAATTTCAATGCAATAGATATCAAACTGATCAAATAAAAAAAAATGTGCCTCAAAAGCTTCTTCATCATATTCCCATAATTCCACATTTGCAACAATTTTTTAGGTGTGAAATCATAGCACGGCTTATGGATTACCATGCACGGAAGAGAAGTGGAAATTATTTTCTTTAGATTCCTACAAATGGTTATGTATTTAGGGAAATTGAGGAAAAATGGCATGCATTTTAAAGATGACCTCATAATGTTAGGCTTTCATTGGCAGTTGAAGGTGTTAATCCATTAGGAGAGCTCAAGTCTATTTACTCAGCGTGGCCAATTTTTGTTATCAACAATAACATTACTCATTGGATGTCAATAAATAGGTAGCATATAATGTTGATGATGATTGTTCCAGGTATTTGTTTACATTAATTTTTTGAATGTAACATTTTCATTTGTCTTATTTTTTGCATAATATACTATATTCGTTTATTTACTTATACATACATATCATACTAGTAATTATGTGTAATTTTAAACAATTAGGTAAGTGCCAAGTTCAAGATGTGAATGTATATATCTTTGCTCTCATCGATGAGTTACTAAAGTTATGGTTGGCATCACTATGTATGACATATGTAAACCAATAAGGCAGAGGCAATTTCAATTCCATGGAATAATTGTATGGACAATTCATGATGCACCAATACTAACACAATTTTGTGCTAATTTAATATTCGAATATTTCACTTTAATAATACAAATATTCCTTTACCATTAATTTAATATTGCAATTTCCTCGGTTAATGTGCGAAATAAAAAAGTATCAACCTTTGGAATTTTTCAATGCACAAGAACACTACCTCATACACCAAGTTGAGGAGATTGAATTGTGTGGACCTGTACACACAACGTCCATGTGGATGGTGGAGAGGCACTTGAAATCATTGAAGGATTTGGTTAGACAAAGAGCATGTCCTGAGGGTTATTTAGTGGAGGGAATATTGTATATCAGTCAATGGTGTGTATTATCTTCCTAAATTACCAACAAATATACATGTGGATCTCATTTGGTATGTGAACTCCATTAAAATTTTTGAAGGTGAACACCTATTTGGCAAAGGTAGAATGAGAAAAATGAGAGGTAATGAAATATTTGTGGAGATTTATAATACATGTAACTTTTCATTTTTTTTGTATATCATGCATATTTAATTTTTATCCTTTCATAAATTATTAAAATTGACTGAGCTAACTAATATTTATTGGTGAATTATGATTTTATGATACATTTAGTCGAGAGTGGGATGCATTACATAATTACATTTCAAACAATCTTGATTGGATGAAGGTATGGATTGAAAGACGTATACAACATTATGGTAGGTTATCATGGGAAGTGGTGTCTACATTGGTTATAGAATCTCATTGTAAAGGAGATAGAAATATTACATATAGAGAAATTGATTTAGCAAATGGTTTGAAAGATAAATAGGAAAACATGCATTTTCACAATGCAATGTTTTATTAAGTTATTTTACAAATTATTAATGTAAATTCATTTTTTTTTTCCAGATACTTTCCAAGTTGTAAAAATATGCTTATTAATTGAAAATTTATTTTTTATGTGTTAGGAATATTGCAACTAAAACACCACAAGGCTATGTGGTACAATGTTCGTAAATTTCACATCAAAAAGTTGGATGAAAAGAGGAAAAATTATGATAATGGGATAACTGCAGTATTCCAAGTCACTAATGTTTCCTATAGAAGTGACAGATGTCCACAAGTCTTTGAAATTGATACTATGGGTACTTGGATCACATGCTTGAGCATGAATTTAAATCCTTCAAATTGTTTATGTTCAACATCAAATGGTACATGATATGAATGAATGAACGCCGTTATCCTCCATAGTGTTCCAAGGCTGAGAATGAAAACCGGTGGAGGTAACCTAGAACCACTTAGGATTTTGTAGCTAGCCCTACCAAATAAAAGAGGGCTTTGTTATGAAACCAGCACCAAAAATAGAAGAAAAGAGATATCAACACCTTAGAAATATGCCACTTCGAGGGGGGAACCTCCTTCACATTAAATAAATGAAAAATTATTGGATGATACAAATGAAAAAAATTCCTTTCTATATATAGGAGTCCATGGGGTCACAATATAATCCTATTCGACCTAACAATAATAATGTAAAGGCACAATAATAACAATATGAGGGTTACAGGGGTACAACACTAACAATAAGGGGATACACTATTATTATAGGGACCTAACATGCCCCTCTCCTTCAAACAAGTGTTTCCTCTCAACGCTTGATTATTTCTGGATGCTTCTATATAAAATTATCATCCTCATATGTGGAATATTCAACGGGTAAATTATTCCACTTGCTGAGATACTATGAAATTGATCGATTTGGTAGTTTTCGAGTTCTTGTTTTTGTGACTACTTCAGAACTTCTTTCGCTACTATATTGATCTTCATGTTGTTTTATTCGATTCTGCACCAAAGTTAGGTTATCCTTTGAGAGTTGGAGAACTTGCTTTTTATGCTCGATGTGATCTTCCACTATTTTATCATCCATATTAGCTTTCATTTGATCCTTCAAAACGTCCAAATTAGCCTCCATTTTTTCTTTTAAACCATCTATGTCATCTTTTATTTCTCTTTGTAAGATCTAAATTTGTTACACTTGGTACCGTAATTTTTATTTCTCATACTACAATTCTTTCTCTTCATGCATCATTGTAGAGATTTCTGAGGGCTTAATGGGTGTGGAATTATTTTTGGGAGGAATTATAGAACCCAATATTGATAAAAATGCTTCAATATTCCCTTGGAATCACTTCAAACTGTTTTTTCAAACAAAAGTTATGCAATTTAAAAAAAAAAAAAAACGCCTTTTTCTTGCTTTTTAGGAGGTCGATATTAAACCTGAATTATCTCTGTGATTTCGGATATTCAATATCTTAAATTCAGTCTTGTAGTAGCCCTCTAGATATTATTTCCAATGCCACAGGTTTGACTTGATTTAGATTCTTCAAGACAAAGTTATGCCCAATCTACCACAATGACCTAATTATGGATTGGTTCAGTAGAGAGAACTTGTGCGGCCTGTCACATGTGATTGTTTACTCCTTCGGCTCTAAAATTGATACAGAAAAAAATAAATTCTGTGTACTTTCGACCACTTTTTATAGAATTCCAATATGATGCTCATAGAGAGAGTTATGACGATTTTCCCAAGGTCACCTCTTTTTGATGAAATTCGGGAGCCTGCAAAAACCATAACTTCCACATATCATATCTATGAAACTATTGCGAAACAAGCTCTAAAATTCCTAGACGAAGTTCCTCAGTATTTGAAATTCTTGCGGTAAAAAATTCAGCTTCTGAACCTTCGTAGAAATTTTTTTATAGCGAAAATTCCACAATGACATGTTACGAGTAGAGAAACCCTATAATCCAAAGCTCTGATACCAAATGTTATGAAACCAACTCCAAAAATAGAAGAAAAGAGAGATCAATGCCTTAGAAATATGCCACTTCTAGGAGGCAACCTCCTTTACATTACATAAATGAACAATTCTTGGATGATACAAATGAAAAAACCTCCTTTCTATATATAGGAGTCCATGGGGTCATAATATTATCCTAGCCAACCTAACAATATTAATGTAAAGGTACAATAATAACAATATGAGGGATACATGGGTACAACAATAACAATAAGGGGGATACACTAACAACAATAAGGGGATACAATAGTATTATAGGGACCTAACACGATCTCTCCGTGATATTTCAACCAATATATGACTAAAGAAGGGTAAAATATATTAGGCTAGGTCTGAGTTGTAGGGTTTTGAAAATTTAGGGTTTTTTGCTGGATCGGGAGGAGAGGCCAAGGAAACTAGGTTAGATCTAAAATATTGTAGTTGTAGGGATACAAAGGGGCATGGAAGCTATGTTCAATGGAAATTTAAGGTTTTCAATTGTAGTGTAGGGTGGAAAAGCAAAGGATCAAAATGAGCATGACAATCATGAGTTCATTTATCAGAAGATGAACAACATAAACATGAAATTCCTACCAAAATAGAGCATAATATTAAATAATTATATTTAACATCTTATAGGAATATCACTGAAAGAATAGATATGGAAAGAAGATGAACTAATCATTCATAAAACTTAATTACAGTAGAAAATCATTGCCACAAAATCATACCACATGAATCCCTATATAATAGCTGCAACTAAACTTGTATTTATGAAAATATCAATTGTACACAAAGCTCCAAGTCTTCTACTCTCTGATGTCAAACCTTGAATCTAACTAAAAAATAGATACAAATTGACCAAAAACACCTTCCCCTCTCTCAGGGGTCGAATCCCTCTTGATAGGAACAGTTACACAAATTTCTCCAACCAAACCTAAGACTAGGGAGGTTAAAACAAACTATCATTTTAGCCTTTGACTGACCTACCCATCATAAATTACCTTCATAATTCCATAAAAATGACATTAAAAAACCTAATTACATTCATCTACATCAGGTCAACTCAAAACAAGAGGAATTACATCATGAAAAACCAAATTTGACTGAATAAACTTGAAAATTTGACTTCCATGGAAAAGCGCAGCGCCAACAAGGAAAATCACAGCACTATCAGGGAAAAAAAAATGCCATCTTGCAAGGCACTTTTGACTTCCTTCCTGTGCTCAAAATTTTGATTTGAAGGTACCATTAAACATCTTAGGATGTCTAGTTTTCCATAGAGTCCTTAAGAAAGAAAAGTGGCTTCTCCAAGATTGAGGAAATGCATTCTCCTAGGTTACTCCAAAAGCACAATGCATGGGTCGAAAAGGTGGAAGAAAGTGAGTTTTTAGCATGTTTTTTTCTCTTTTCTCCCAAACTCAATGCTAACATGGCACAAACAATCATATAGTTGAGGTATGCAGGTCATAATCTATCCATTGATGTAGACTTTAGGTGATTTTGACGTCTGAGGGAAAAGTGTAGCACCAAGGTGTCAGCTTTTCTATCTACAATTTCCTATTTAAGCCAAAAATACCAAAATTTAAAATTTGTCCAAAATTGTCCCATGAAGTTATATGGTGAGGTGTTAGGATATGAGAGAGGCCTCATCCAACAAATCAAGTTTTCCCTTCTTATTTTTCCTCATTAGGTTTTGCCTCAATTTCTTCTTCAAATGCTTGATTCTCATTTGAGAGATCTTGTTCTTTGTGAAATAGTGCATGGTCATATGCCTCTGAAGTTTTTTGTTCCTATTAGCCTTCTCAAGAAGCTTCACTAAGTGGCAATTGACCTTTTCAAGACAAAATTCCTTATCTTGCTCATTTTTTGTTGCAATTAGGCCATCAAAGTCTTCTTGACCTAATGGTGGAGATGGTTTAGTTTGTTTCTCTTGCTGCCTCTTGAGACCTCTTCTTCTTGGCCTCCTTCATTTTAATTTCTCTTCTTGATCCTCAAGTTCATCAACATCAAGTATTGATTTCCCTTTTCCACTATCCTTCTCCAAATCTTCCTTGGGCTTGCTAAGAAAAAGTTTTTTGTTCTCCTGCTGAAGGAATGTAATCATGAAGTTTTCCATTAATAATTTTTCCTTGAGCTTCCTAATCTTAGCTTCCTTCTCTTTGATAATTTCCTCTGGTGATTTGTCCTCCTCATGCATATCTATGTCTGCCATGTGAGTGTCAAAATGTACCTGTTCTTCCTCTTGCAATGTTTCTTCATGTTGATGTGTTGATGTTTCTTTTTCCACTGATGTAGTTTGAGCCATTTCCATGCTACCAGGAGCAAACATCAACCTATTTCCTCTAGTATAGGTTTTATTCACCCCGGCCCTAGGTGTTCTTATTACAGTTTTTCTTGTAGAACCTACTTCTTGTTGTCTTGGTGAAGTCAATGGTGTAGAATGACTGGTTGATTGAGTTGGAGTAGGAAAAAGAGAGGCTGAATCACTTCAATTCTTGAAGGATCTATTCAGATGTCATTTTTTGAAATGATGTGGCATAACAATTTTCCTGCCTCCATAGCAAACAAAATATTCTTAGAATTCAATGATATGCCAAATTTCCTACATCTATGAAAAATTATTTTCAAATGCTGTAAGTGTTGCTCATCTGTCTTGGAAAAAACAGTTATATCATCAAGATAAATGACCAATAAGACATCCTTTTCATTGGTGAAAGCAATGTCCATCGCTCACTGAAAGGTTTCTCCTGCATTTTTCAATCCAAAGGGAATTTTGACGTACATGAAGGTACCCCATGGTGTTGTAAAGGTTGTATTTTCCTAATCATCTGGATGGAATTTGATTATACTCGGAGTATCTGTCCAACAATGAAAGTCTGGAAGATCCAACTACCATTTGCAGAATATGGGCCATTTTTGGTAGTGGATAATTGTCTTTCAGTGACAGTTTATTCATTTTTCTAAAATCTATACACAAGAGAATTTCTCTGGTATTCTTTCTTACTGCCACTAAGTTAGACATCCAATTTGAGAAGTGAAGTGGAACTATAATACCAGTAGTAAATAACTTTTTACCTCTTTTTGAATGTAGGGAGGCAGCTCGGGATTCATTCTATTCAATTTCCGGAAAGGCTTCGATCGGTTTCAAATGAATAGTATGTTGAATTATACTCTTATCATAAATTTTTAGATAAGAATACTCCCATGCAAAAACATCAGCAAACGAGACATGAGTGTTGCATATTTACCTTTCATCTCTCGGGCTCAAGGATTTTGAAATCTTGACTATCTTGGGCTTTTCAGGAGTGTCGAGACTAAGATATTACACTCCTAGTACTTTTGTTGGTAGCATGGTCGGTTTGCATGCAACATCATCTTGATCAAAAAGCTCCTCCAAAGGCACAAGACCCCTAGGAATGGATTTTCCTTCAACTAAAGTACTTTCATTTCGCTACATGCAATTCATGGTCATTTTGGAAATTGGTCATCCATTTGTAAATTCACAAATTCTTCTTGTAAGAAGTTTCTAATAATGGAGATTATCCAAAAAAAGGCGATGTTTGACGTTTATCTCATGCTTCTTATTGGGATACAATGGAATTTTAAACATGCTAGTTGAAGTGGCAAGAGAATCATCAATAACATCGTTGTCCGTTGAGATCAATGACAAAGTATACTCGGTGAAGGTCTTGAGGATATCTAATACCGCATTTCGGTAAGCTCGCATCATAGGATGCTTGGCCTAGTATTCCCTTTGACTTGTTTTATAACCAATTTGGAGTCGCCATACATAGAAACTTTCTTAGGACCTAACTTCTTGATAATTTTCAAGCCGCCTATCAAAGCCTCATACTTTGCTTCATTGTTTGAATGCTAACTTGTAAGAGGACATTCAAACATTAGGAGGAATGTTAATAGACTTATTTATAGGGTTGTGAATCCACACTCCAATTCCATCCCCTTCGTTACCCAAGGATCCATCGAAGCCCATGGTCCACAAATCACTCTCCTCATCGGATGCTACAAATCGATGACTAGAGTTTACTTACTTCTTGAGAAAGGTCTATTGTACCAAAAATTTATGTTTCTTTCACTATTTCATCTATTTTTTTTCGATGCACTTGGTTCCAAATCACTTGGCATCTTTTCTCGATTTGCATTTGTAATTTCTAAAAAAATCAAAAACTCAGAAATTTATGTCTTTTCTTCAATCAAAATTTATGAAGATGTTGAACATTGATCATTAAATAAGATAAAAAACTCTAAATCCATGTGAATAACATGTATGGGGTGATTATTAGTCTTTTCTCTAGTAATACTAATGATCATGTACTTCATTTTACTTTCCTGGTATAGTTTTCTGAGTTGACCAAAGACTGGTATGGTAGCATATGAAAAGTCGAGTTGCAAGGTACCTCTAAGTTTCGCTCCCCATGAATGGGAGAGAAACATTCTATATATGGGAGGGATATCAACCACAACAACATCCGTGAGGACATTCTTGTCTGGGATTTTCTCTAAAGACATTACTAAAACTGTAATGAGGCCAAGACATTTCACTCTACCTGAATCAAATGAATAAAGGTCATGGTAAGGTCTTGTGATATCTAAGCCTAATATGTCCATGATGTCTTTGGGCATAAAGTTATAATATGTTATGGAATCAAGCATGGAATTATGGAGGACAAAAGCATGGATTTTGAGGTTAAGATAGAACGAAGGGACCTCGCTATCTTCTAAATCACCATCAACAACAAGACCAAATAAAAGTTTCGGGTGATCATCACTTACATTAACCATATCAGACATCTGATCTACCCTAAGCAACTTGGCTACTTGAAACTTATATTGATCATTCTTTACTATTTCAGTTAAATAAATGGAGACTTTCATATTAGAGGTTTCATTTTCAAGACTAAAAAAGGAATAATGTTTTTCTACCTCTTTGGATGATGCATCTTTCTTCTCTAGCTGATCTTTGTGCAGAATTTCCCTCTTCTGTCCTCCATATTGGACTTATTTATCTTTTTTCTGGCTGCTGGTAGAAGCTTCATTTCCTTTTACAGGACTTGGAAAATCAATTCCCTTGTCTTTGTTTTTATTTGAAGTATTTGTCTCTTTATGATGAGCATCGGTTTGAGAATTATGTTTTTTCTGAGTGAAGGTTATAGGAACATTTATATTCCTCAAACCATATTGCCTTTGTACTTGAGAAAGAGCGTTCTGAAATCCCCTATAATAATATTTTGTCCGTAATGATAGCATATCATCATTTGACAAGAAATGTTGTTGATCATCCGATGCATGAATTTCTGCAGAAAACTGATCTTCTTCAGTGAGGAAAATAACTTGTTGATTTTCCTAAAATAAATGATTTTCTCTAGAAATCTCTTCTTCATCAGTACCTTTTGTGTAGTTCTATTTAAATGGAGTGTGAATTTGTTGTTGACTTTGTGGATCCTGACCCCTTTGTTCCCTTTACTTGATCTTGTATTGAGGCTGCTAATTTTGACCCCTAAAATTGGGATTTCGAAAGGAGGGTTGAGCTTGTCTATCAGTGATGGAAATTTTATCCATCATATTCTCCATTGTTTTTATCAAGTTGTTGAGTTTGCCCTCGGATCAAATAGATGTTTCTTCCTTGATAGTGACCCTTTTCTCTATCTTGATTTTTGATTTTTTGATAATAAAATTAGCTTCCACGCTCACTGCATTTCTTTTCATTTCTTCAAGGGTTGATGGATTTGTTTCCCTTAGATGGTAAGCCATATCAAGATCAAAACCATCAGGGTAATGAAGTAAAGCAAGGCCTGGAGGAGGCTTGATATTTCAAGAATAGAATCATAAATACTATTGAATCTAGATGTAAAGTCTTGTACAGACTCATTGGGGTTCCTTTTCAAGGTGTTATATTCAGCTAGGATTTGCAATGGGTTCTTTGTCTCCTCCCATTTTTTCATAAACAAGTCAATCAGTTGCGGTCAATTAGCTATTGAACCAGTTGTGAGAGAGCGGAACCATTTTTTAACCTCTCTTGAAAAAATTTGTGCTATGATGCACACTTGGCGTCATCATTGTCAATCTCTCCAAGATCGATGAAATCAAACACTTTGAAAATATGTTGATGTTATAAAAACAGCTCCAAAAATAGAAGAAAAGAGAGATCAACGCCTTAGAAATCAACCACTTTGAAGGGGAAACCTCCAATACATTACATAAATGAACAATTCTTAAATGATACAAATGACCAAAACCTCCTTCTATATATAGGAGTCCATGGGGCCACAATATAATCCTAGACGACCTAAAAATAATAATGTAAGGGCAAAATGATAAAAATATTGGGGTTATAGGGGTACAACAATAACAACAAGGGGGCTACACTAATAACAATAAGGGACTAAAATAGTAATATAGGGACCTAACATGCCCCTCTCCTTCAAAAAAGTGTTGTCCTCAACGCTTGAGTAGCTCTGGGTGCTTCTCTATAACTCATCCTCCCATGTAGAATATTTAGTGGGTAAGTTCTTCCACTTGATGAGATACTCTAAAATTGATCGATTTTTTAGTTTTTGAGTTCTTGTTTCCATGACTGCTTCATGTTTGTAATATCCCCAAAAGGGAACAAGCAGCGGTATTAAACAACACTGCTTAGAAATAACGCAATTTAGTTAAACAACAGTAGGAGGCCAACATGGAGGCTCAACATTTACATATACATCAGTAAATCAGATTTATAATGAGGCCCATACAATGTATAATAGGAAATAGAATACAAAAATGGAAGAAATCCCTCAAAAAGAGGTGCTGCAACACATGTATTCACTGCAAAAAGGCTTGACAACGTTATTTTATAGAGCATACAGTAGCTGAAGATTACAACTTAGATCTAGAGAAAAAAAATGCATGAACAGTCAGGTCTATAACAGATCCATAGACTATAGAGTCTCTACTTTACATACCCCTTGGGGTTTTCAGCAATACATGAAACACACGGAGTAGATCTGAGATCTTGTGCAACAGTTGCATAATTATTCAGAATTTTTGAGTCAAATATAGGAGTATTCAGATCAGATCTGAATATGACATGGAATAGATTAGAAATCCATGGATCACCACAGTGAAGGGAAGATTCCCAACACTAGAGATCACTCCTCAAAGTTTGCCAAAACACCTTGCAACTTTCCCCTTACAGATAACGCAAACCTGGAAGATAAACTGCACTATAGACTTGATGGACAGTTTGGCCTGATGCTAATATGTAGATTTGAAGCTCCAATGATCCAATACACTCTTTCCAATGAGATAAAAGACTTTCCCACTAAAAAGAGGCACTAGATTGGCCTAGATCTTAATAGATCTAGCCTCCATTTGTTTCAGCTTACAAGGACAACCAAACCCTCAACAAGATCTGTGTTTTAGTTGGAAGATGAAGCTTGGCCAAATTCCTGATAGTGGACAAGATAAGCAAGAATCCTCCAAGAGCTACTCAATGGAAGAGGTGGGATTCCCGATCAGGAACACCCAGTGCTAAACAACACTATTCTCTACTAAACAGCCAAGAGAATGATATATGTCTAAACAGACAATATATTTAGAAATATAATACAATCAACAACCCTTCTCTTGATGTCCTCCTCTTCCTTTTATAAGATAGAAATATTGCCAAACCCTAAACCATCTCAATGATTTATCTCCATTCACATGTGTAGCCTCCAACTAAAACTGCATTGTGCATCAAGGAGGTTCACTGTATCTAGATAGCGTTGTTGATTTGATGATGGTTGACCTAGTCACATAGCTCAAACCCTTCCACACATAAGGGGGTTTTATTTACATAGTCCATATTTAACCTTGTTCACATGGGGCATTGATTTATTCACTATTTTTAGGAGTTTTTCATGTCCTCCTTTACAATTTTATTCATGAGACATAAAACAAAACAAAATTGAATATTCCCACTGGCTTGGGCTAATTGGGAATATTATAGTCCTCCTCTCCAAAATGTTTCTTGTCCTCAAGCAACTGATAGGGTGAGTGTTGCAACACTTCTCCTCCTCTATTGGTGACACCATCAAGAATCAAGCTTTCTTCATAAGCTAAGTGTTCACCAATCCAATCCTCCATGAATTCTTCCTCCAAATTCATTATGAGATGTACATATTCCATCCCACAATGAGTAAAGAAATCACATGAAACAAACATGGCTGAACCAATACTCTCCCTGAAACATGTAGCATAAGGTACATAGAGAGTCTCCATCCCATGAGGTACATACATGCTCCCCATTATTCCTCCATACAATCCCATAAAGAGCACACGTATATCATCAATGTATGGAAGCAAAATTACATATAAGAAAACAAAAATTTGACATGAGGAGGTGGGTCATAGTCCCACATATGGTACCAGCGCAGTGCATCTCCTGCATGCATTAGATCAAGGTGTGGTAAGTGGTTTCCCCACCACTTACTTGATGCCCATGTTATCTCACTATGGCTGAAAGTGTGAGATATGTTTGGTGCCTTTGGGAAGCAACCATTGTGAAAGAAAATATCCCTTTGTACATCAAGGGAGTGGCCAAGTTCAGAAATTTTAGTGGCCCAATAGTTGCCATGAGATTTACATGATTCATCACTCCTCCTTGGAGTCATGGCCTGCATAAACATAGTGAAATAATATGTAAAATCAGAAAATGAAACTTGCTTTACATGATCATATTCTTCACCAACAATGTCTCTTATACACATGGCGTTGTGCATGGTTCTTTCTCCTCCTTCCAAAGAAGGAAGAGATGGCTGAAATGACTCTTGCATAGAGTCCCTTGGCTGCCCCAACTCCACATAGCTCATGCATTCTTTAAAATGCTGATGTAGTTCCTCTTTCAAGCCTTCCCAATCAAAGCTCCTCATGATGATGTTGTAGATCCTCATGGAATGCATATGGCTGAAACAAAACTCTTTGCATGCTCCTTGTAGTATCTTCTGCTTGAGCTTAGAAGCTCTAGACAAGACCCTACCATGATGATAGATGACTCCTCCTTGGACTAAGTAGCCCTCTTCATGCAGTTGGTCATCAAGTATCATACATGTGTGAAGATCTTTGGAATAATCCAATAGCAGTTGGGATTTCCAATACAGATCTACACTGCTCAACAATAACAGCGTTGATGGTACATCAACAGAAATGTTTGTCATGTTGTTGATCTCCTCCTTAACATATCCTATGCCAAAGGTGTGTGTTGGAAGTTTTTTCCTTCCATTCTTCTCCTCCCACAGCGCAGATCCAGAAATGAGAGTGGGTGATGATGATAGGGGAAGAAGATTTCCCTCTTCCTTGAACTTGCCCAAGCCTCCCAGTGTTGTAGCTTTGTCTCCAAGTGCTCCAATCCCTCCTGGATCTAAGTTTGGAGCAGAAATTTGTGAGTTTTTCCCCACAAAAGATGAATCAAGTGGCCTCCCAGGTGGTTTTCCACTAGATAAGAGGGTCCCATGCAGAAATCTCATGAACATGATAGATGGGACAGTGAAGTCCCTGCTTCCACTGTGAAATTCCATTTCAGATTTTTGTGTAGAAGAGGTATGTGAGGGATTATTCTGAATGCCTTTGATCATTTGAGATTCACCACTCTTCTTGTCCACCCATTCCATTTGCAAAGCCTCCCAATCAGTGGTGACTTTCCCCAATGTAATCATCCATTGAACACCCAAAATAACATTGGTGTCTGGTATGTAAACTACAAAGAAGTGATCCACCAAAGTGCAGGATCCCTTGGTGACGGAAAGCAATGGGACATAATGCATGCATTGCCTTGTTATATCTCCTGGGACCAAAACATAGAATCCCTCAAAAGTATCATTGGGTATTGCCCTCCTTTACACAAGATGGTCATCAATGAAGTTGTGGGTGGCCCCACTGTCAATAAGAATAGAAACCCTCTGATTCATGATTGAACCTTGAACTCTTAAGGTCAAGTACTTAGGTACTCCTCTCAAAGATGCAAGGGTTCCTCCAATAGGAGAAAATCCTCCATTCCGATCTCTTGATGGTGATGGACCTCCTTCAAAAGTGTCAGTGTTGTGACCCCTTCTTGGTTCATCATCTTCTTTTTCCTCCTCAAAATCTGAGAAAACCTCTATGTAATGTGTTTTTCCAGTAGTACATCTATGTCCAGGTACCCATGGTTCTTGGAAAGTGAAGCATAGATTCTTTCTTCTTAGATCTCTCCGGACTTCAATATCAAGAGGCTTCTTGAATGAGCTCTCCTTCAAAGGAGAAACTTTCTCTTCCTTCCCTTTAGAAAGGAAAGAGGGCTTGTTCTGAAAGTTTTCCTTTGCTTTTGGCAAGGCATATTTAAGGCCTCTAACCCTCTCAATGGCATCATGCAAGGTAGTGGGCTTGGTAGACTTCACCAACCCATGAAGAGGTTCATCTAGACCATTGATGAACATATACACCCTTATTACTGCAGACAAGTCAAGAACCATAACAGATAATCTCAAAAATTCAGAAATGTAAGACTTTGTATTACCTGATTGCTTCAACTTTGCAAGGCTCATGAAGGGTGCCTCTGGATCTCTTCTGTCAAATATTTCCACCACTCTTCTAGTGAACTCATAATAAGCAGTCACATTGGCATGACCCAATGTACACAAGCCATGGAACCACCAGTCATGTGCTTCACCTTCAAAGTGCAGTGCTGCAATCTTGATAGTTTACATTTCAGGGACTTTGTTCAGCTGGAAGTAGATTTCAAGCTTTTCTACCCATGATTTGGCAAAAAAATTGGATGACCCATCAAAATTGGCTAGGAAGAATCTGCCCATAGAGTGATGTCGATCATGATTCTGAGTGAATCCACCATCTCTATGTTGATGCCTTGATCTTCTTTTGTCCTTCAAGTGACAAAACTCTTGAAAACTCAGCTGATCCTTGAATCTCTGATTTTGAGACTCATATTCTTCAAAGTAGTCTTTAAGGGATGCTTGCTCTTGTGGCCCTTCATTTCCCACAGCCAAAAAGGTAGGCATAGTGGAGCGTTGGAAAACTTGTGATTGATTCACTAGTTGATAATTCCAGTGGTAAGATATGCCAGAGATTTCTCCAAGATGAAATATCTTAGGATATTCTTTGATTCTATCCATTATCATCTCTTTGATCTCTTTAGAAAGATATTGCATGGCTTTCAGAAGAGTTTTTGCAAACTCCTTCCCATCTTCATCACTTCCAGATTCAGGGGCTTTACCCTTGTCTTGATCATCATTGGTGTAATCAAACTTCTTCTGTATTCTTCTTAGATACCTCTTCTCCTTGTTAATAAGAGGCTCATATTCTTCTGTATACATATTGGCTCTTCAAAAAATCAAAAGCTATGCCAAGATGATTGCTCTGATACCACTGTAATATCCCCAAAAGGGAACAAGCAGCAACACTAAACAATATTGCTCAAAAATAACGTAGTTCAGCAAAATAAGAGTAGGATGCCAACATGGAGGCTCAACATTTACATATACATCAGCAAATCAGATTTACAATGAGGCCAATACAATGTATAACAGGAAGTAGAAGAAAAAAATGGAAGAAATCCCTCAAAAAGGGAAGCTGCAACACATGTATTCAGTACAAAAAGGCTTGACAGCGTTATTTTATAGAGCACATAGTAGCTGAAGATTACAATTAGATCTAGAGAAAAAAAATGCATGAACAGTCAGATATATGACAGACCCATACACTATAGAGTCTCTACTTTACATACCCCTTGGGGTTTTTAGCAATACATGAAGCACATGGAGTAGATCTGAGATCTTGTGCAGCAGATCTGCAGAATTATTTAGAATTTCTGAGTCAAATACAGGAGTATTCAAATCAGATCTGAATATGACATGGAATAGATCATAAATCCGTGGATCACCACTGTGAAGGGCAGATTCCCGACACTAGAGATCACTCCTCAAAGTTTGCCAAAACACCCTGCAACTTTGCCCTTGCAGATAACGCAATCCTAGAAGATAAACTGCATTGTATACTTTATGGATAGTTTGGCTTGACGCCAATATGTAGATCTGAAGCTCCAATGATCCAATACACTCTTGCCAATGAGATAGAAGACTTTCCAACTGAAAAGAGGCACTAGATTGGCCTAGATCTAAATAGATCTAGCCTCCACTTGTTGCAGCTTACAAGGACAACCAAACCCTAAATAGGATCTGCGTTATAGTTGGAAGATGAAGCTTGGCCAAAAGCCTGATAGTGGACAAGATAAGCAAGAATCTTCCAAGAGCTACTCAATGGAAGAGGTGGGATTCCCAATCAGGAACACCCAGTGCTAAACAACATTATTCTCTACTAAACAGCCAAGAGAATGATATATGTCTAAACATAAAATATATTCAGAAATATAATACAATCAAAAACCCTTCTCTTGATGTCCTCCTCTTCCTTTTATAAGATAGAAATATTGCCAAACCCTAAACCGTCTCAATGATTTAGCTCCATTCACATGTGTAGCTTCCAACTAAAACTGTGTTGTGCATCCAGGAGGTTCACTGTATCTAGACAACGTTGTTGATTTGGTCATGGTTGACCTAGTCAAATAGCTCAAACCCCTCCACACATAAGGGTGTTTTATTTACATAGCCCAGATTTAACCTTCTTCACATGGGACATTGATTTATTCACTATTTTTAGGAGTTTTTCATGTCCTCCCTTACAATTTTATTCATGAAACAGAAGAAAAACAAATAAAATTGAATATTCCCATTAGCTTGGGCTAATTTGGAATATTACAAGTGCAGCACAGAGGTCCAAGGGTGCAGTGCGTGCACTGGGAAAATAGGTCATCTTGTAGCTGATTTTTGAAGGCCTTCCCGGTGTCCAAATGAGCTCCATGATAGCTCATTGGAAATATTTTCAAGTTTACTTTCCAAAAATAATTTTTTTTTTCATTCTGTTGTCGATATGCTTGATGTACTCACTAGCATAATAGAAAGACTCATATGATATGTACCCCTCTGCCATAGACCCCTCAGGTTTTTTTCTTTGTCGAACAAAACCTTTCAATTTCTTCATGTACTTCTCTAAGAAGAACATCCAATGACAAGAAACCACCCCAAATGATTCAACCTCATCTACTAGCTGGATTAGAAGATGAACCTGCAATTCCATGAAACTCGTCGACAGTTCCGTCTCAAACATACAAACAATCTCAACTATCTCTTGACGCCACCGTGGAATGCTAGCCACATGAATCTCCTTTGACGTGATCCAACGTACAAATGAAGATAATTTAGATATGGCACATCCTAGGTCTTGAGGGAATTCATGTTTCACACACCCACGCACAAACAAAGGATAATGACACTGCAAAGTTATAAACACGTGGAATAATATACAAAATTAGTTATGTTTTATGATCCCTGCATGGGATAAAATTTATTAATATAACAAATAATAAAATGATCATGCTTTTGACATTATACGTACTCTTAGAAGATTCAGATACTCATTCGATTTCAACCATGACAAATGGTCATCCACGCTAAAGCAGTGTCGTAGTGAAGACCCATATGAAGATGGCACCCTCACACCCATTATAACTTCCTTTACCAAAGAAAGATCATATTTTTTAAAAATCCATGGGACATCACCTTCTTTGAAATACCATGAATTAGAGGGACCAACTGCTGCCTCTGATCCTGTAGTTTCTAATCGTTTTGGCCAATGTTTCTTTTTAGCTTTTGAAGCAATAAGATCTTTCCTAACAGCCAATGTGTCACTTTGTTTCGATGATATGTTTCTCCATAAAGAAGATGAAACATTTTTAAATATATCCATGGGATCTAATAAGTGGGTAATCTTAATATGCTCCCAATATGGGAGGTTATAAAAGATAGATTTCCTTTTCATCCCAATGGGCAATTTCTCAACATAGTTTTCGAAGAATTCTGGATCATCGAAGATAGGCTCCCCATTTGAATCGAACATTTCTATGAACTCCTTCTCCTTCTCTCTCTCATATTCTCTAAGCCATTCAGTTGGTGTCATTATTGGAGGCCTTTGGGTTCTCTCTCGTTTACCATTGAAAGCAGATGCTACTCTTCTGTAAGGGTGTTCTTCTGGGAGGAATAACCTGGAGCAATCATACACTCACTTTTGTAGGTCCTTGGACCATATAGCTTTCAGAGAAGATCCACAACATTTAAATCCAAAATACCCTTTTGTTACAAGACCAGCAACATTATTGTATACAATTAATATGCATGGCATGTTAAAGAATGTCATGAATATCAGAAAAATTACAACGAATTAAATAACCAATATGTGAAAGAATATTGTTATGTATATAAACAAATCAATAAATTAAACATGTAATTTGCCAGAGCAAACTCCTAAGCCTGGATAATCATGTGTCGTGTAAGCACATATTCCATACAACATAAAACTCCTCTATGTTGTGATGGGTCTTGATACATCGTATACATTTATCCCATCCCATAATTCCTTCAATTCATCTACCAGTGGTTGTAAGTAGACATCCATATTCTTTACTTGTCTTCTACCGGGGACTATGAGAGCCAACATAAGATGTTCATTCTTCATGGACAACCATGGGGGGATATTGTTATTGATCACTATTACAGGCCAAACATAATAGTTGGTGTTTTGGAGGGAATATGGGTTGACACCATCCATGGCTATGCTGAGTCGTAGACTTCATACTTCATCCTTGAATTTTTCAGGCCATGTATCCTCTATATGCTTCATGGCTATTGAATCAGTTGGGATTCACATAACTCCCAACTAACTTCTGTGTGAGGCTCCCAACTAACTTCTATGTGAGGCATGCCATCCCTGAAACATAGCTAATTCTTTGCAATGAAAGAGACTTTGAATCCTTGGGATTATAGGCATGTGCCTCAATATCTTAAAATGAGGACCAGTATGTGATTTACCCTTCTTTCTTGATTTATCATACCTGTCATGCCCACATTTCGGACATATCTCTTTGTCTGCATATTCTCCTCTATATAGAATACAATCATTTGGACATGCATGATATGATATGTACTCAACACCCAACATTTTCAACAATTTCTTTGCCTCCTAGCAGATACTGAGCAAGACATTATCACTCAGAAGAACCTTATCTTTGAATAACCTGTAGTTGGTGATCATGGAAAAATATATTAATAAATGTAAATTAATGCCGATATAATTATTAACATTCATAAAATTTACCATTTGTAATGTTCATTGTGTACTGATTATATTTCTCAAATTTATATAAGGGAGGACTTTATGGTAACTTACCTCAAAATTTCCGAGAAACATGCATTCGACAAGCCAAAATTTGCTTTCAAGTTGTACACTAATGTCGTTGTCCCCAACTTGGTAGACTTTGACTGAATTCCAGGTCCAAAGAGAGGGGTGGTGGAAGAAAATTTAAGGCTTTCGAAAAAGGTGTCAGTGACAGGAGCATCATCCCCTAACTGATCATCATTTTGGCATGCATCTAACAACATTGTCTCCATGGCAGTCGTATCCCTTAAGTAATCATCCATACCAACCTCTATTTGATTACCACCATTACTAGCTTGTGAAGAACTACTATTGATGTAGTCATTCCTAATTGGTGAATCAGGACGTAGCAGGAATTGAATCAGTGGCTGATTCAACCATTCTTGGTATCGTTCCTCTCCTATTTTTTCTCTTAATTCACTCTTCTCTCGATTTGACATTGTCGTGGGGTGCAACAGAACATGGTAGGTAGGTCGCTCATCATCACTAGAATATTGCTAATAGTTTAAAAATATATATTTGAACATGATTAGTACAAAATATACAATATCAATTAGTAACCACGTTGAAAATATTGCATGATTAATTGGTTTGACGTTGAAATAATTACATTAATCAATATACCAAACAATTATAATTATTACCATCATTGTCCCAGTATTGTGGCTACAAGATGTAATATTGTTACAATTGGCAAGGTGAAGCGACTGTCCATTTTCATCTAGCAAATGCGCCTTCCGATATGCTTCTCCTAATGAGAGCTTCCGATGTTTTGGAGCTCTTTGAATATTTTTTGCATCTAAACTTGATTCTGAATCTCCATGAAACTGCAAATTTCTATACATTATAAATTTAATTAAGTTGTGCATGATTGACATGGATAAAAAACATAAATTCAATTAGATAATGAAAATGTAAATAAAATTTGAAGTAAATATTACGTCTCGAGATGGATAGGGATAACTTCGCGATGGACTTTGAGAAATATTATGGAACGAGCTGGATTTTGAAGAATTTTCTATTCGATATAATCATGATATTTTCTCCCTACATTTGAGCAAAATCAACAATAAATTTTGGTGCACACACCTAAAAGAAATTTCGGTGCCTTAAATATGGACTTCTTGTTATCGATGCTAATGTACAGATCAAAGCACCAGTGTGTTTTAGTTACTGCGCACCGGTGCCGTGTTATAAATGGACGCACCGGTGACGAATAACCGCAAATAAAAAATGTGAAAATCTATTTTCTTTAAGAAAAAAAAAAGCAATAAATTGAAAAATGGGCGGAAAAATATTTTTGAAAACCTAATTTCATAAAACAATTCTTTAAATACTAAACACTTTTCATTATTTCACTATTTTTTCAAAAAATTCTAGCCATATATTTCCTGGAGACATACCTGGAGCAAGAGAGAACGAGAGCACTATGGAGCAGCGAAATACGTTCGAAAAAAAATATTCAGACAATCAGAATTCCAAACCTCTAGTGATTCAAACCCTCTAGCATAGAATTTCAAACGATCGCGTGATTAAAGTTTATTGTTTTTTTTTTTTTTTTTTTTCTGCAGTTTTTTTTACGCAGTAAGAAAAAAAATTCAATTTGTTTTTCATTTTCAAAAACAAAATAAATAAAAAATATCATTTTTTACCCTAAACCCTACATTCTCTTTGTTTCTGCCCTTTCTTCTCCTTGTTTCTGTGATTTAAGAATTAAGGCTTTTCATTTTAGATTTATAGGGTTTGTATTTCTATATATAGGCCTAAGACATCCAACCCACTGGACGAATTGCATAGTCAGATCCTAATCCATGTCGGCCCTTGTGTGAATTTTTAAAAAACAGAATTTTTTTAATCGATGCGCCCAGCGTAACCTAGTGCACCGGTGCACTAGATTATCCTAGCACACCGCAGAAGTATTGTGTGATAAAAAATTTAAAAATAATTTTTTTTAAATCAATGCACCAGATGTAAAATAGGGCACCGGTGCGTTATTTCATTATGGCGTACCACACTCGTGTTTTTTCACAAAAAAAAATATATATTTTTAATCAGTGCACCATGTAACATATAACGCACCGCACTGGGTCTCTTAGTTAACAGAGAGCACCGTATGATGGTCCCTTGTTTGTGCGGGACATTTATGTTACAAAAACTAACACTCGACGATTTTTATTATTTTTTCTATGTTAATCAGTGTGTTGGTTAACATGTAATGCACTGGTTCTCCTTGTTGACACAGAGCACCATACGATGTATTATATTGTTTTGGCAGTGCGTTTATAAGACCACTACGAACCGACATCAGTGCGTACACTATGAATGGCGCACCGGTTTCTTGAGTTTTTTTTTTTTTACCTGAAAAAGTTGAAAATTTATTTATAAAATATATTAATGAATGATATGGTAAAGGTTTCATATTGATAAATAAATGGCTGACAAGAGATCAAGTAACAAAAATACTGATAACACATCAAGAAAAACAAAAAATGCAATTTCTTTGTAAATTATTTACAAAAAATATTATTTTGAACTATATGTAAGTTTAACTAATATGTATTGTTTATTGTGTATCATGCAGAGCCACAAAATGACAAAGCTCGATAAGATTATTTTTGATCTAGGACTAGAAGAGCGTAAAAGCTTGATAGAAAATTTGCAAAAGGATGAATCAGGTGAATGAAAAAATACTATCAATCCAATATGAGATTCTTATTTTAATTTTCATTAATAATATACTTAAAATTATTAGATAACATGTGTCAAAAAATATATTAATTCACATCTATTTAATGTTCTACGGGGACCAACAACTCAAAAAAGGATTGTTGTTCTAAGAAAATAAAAAAAAATAGAACATGCAAATGAAAATGAATTGCTCCTTAGCTCACCTGGAGTGGTGTTGGAGGTTAACGAAAGGGGGAAAAACTTTTACAAAAGTTTGAGGGATCTAGTGGAACGAATGTATAGACGTTCTTTCCACTTACAATACAAAAATCAATCCAATGATTCCAAGAACTAAATTTTATCTAAACTATAAGAAGAGTTTCCAGGGAATTGGTCAATGAGACATGTCAGAATTTTAATAGCAAAAACGTACAACAACAAAAAAGAAGGAATGAAAAAGTAATATTCCTTTAAATGTTTGTCTAGAATTATTTATAAATATCATTTTTGTTATATTTACTTTTCATCTATCAATATAAAAATTAAATAGTTTATTTTCACATTATATTTTTAGGAAGATTATGAAAATCTCAAAAGATGAACGAGCTGATATCAGAAATATGTCAGTAGGAATGTCCAAAAAGATGTACAAGGATATGGTCAAAGAAATGGACAAAATTACATCACAAGAGGAGCCATCTCAACAACAATGTGCTTCAAATGTAATATGTAATCATTGAATTTTTCGACCATTGGGTACAATAAATAAACAATTTAGCATTAAATATTAGTTTTCAAGTATTTTCTTGCAGAAAAGAAAAGAAAATGGAACCCATTCAACACATAAAACAAGGCGACAAGGAAGAAAAGGGTTGATATCTAAGTTTGTGAGTAATTTTTACTTCCTTATAACAACTTAACTAGATTTCATTTTTGTATCTTTTAAGTTTCTTTACAAAAATCATCATTGAATGTCTTCAAACAGGTGCTAACATACAAAGAAGAACCATCAGACGAATTGATTGACATTGGGTTAAAAATGGGTTGTGAGTATATGTTGGCATATCATAAATTAATTGTGGAATTTGTAAGCATCTATCGATCTTGTTTTACTTAGCTCCTAACAAAAAAATCTTTTATATTAAATATATGATTTGTTATTGGGTATAAAACTTGTAGGAAACAAAGTATGGAACTGTGCCAACAGATGAAATCTTGAAAGATGGCATACTACATGGTCTTGAAAGAATGTGTATAGTTCATGAGTCAATTGTTGCTATGGTACGTCATTTATTTTCGATTTACATTGATGCATATTATTTAATATTGAAATTTTCATTATTCTCACCAATGTATTTACAATCATTATATTTTATTTTTATGTTTGTAGATTGAAGGTGAAGAAGAAGAAAACAATCAACACCATGAACAAAACATTCCTGAAGATAACCCAAGTCATGGAAGTAGCTCTAGCACTAACAACAGTTCAAGCGAAGAATTATGTTCACTATGTTTGGATATCAAAGCAAGGCATTGTATTTTTTGAAATATTTGTGTGTGAAATCAAAAATTTTGTTTAATGTAATGGACATAGTGTCCCAATTAAAAGACAAAGGGATACCAATAACTGTCCCATTTTGAATGAAAAAGATTGTCTTATATATATATATATATATATATATATATATATATATATATATATATATATATATATATATATATATATATATATATATATATATATATGTTTTAATTTATTATGTTGCGTTCTCCATTGTCATTGTGAAATGTAACACCACTAAGTAAATTTGTTGATGATTAAATATTATAATGAAGAGATATGAAATTTGATGATATGATATAACAAATTAATCCAAACATCACATTCAAATGTACTAATAAAAATTTAATTCATATGAATACTGTTATAAGATATGTGTCGTCTTTTAATGAATAATGAATTTTAAAAAATCACAATAATTATGATAAGATATAACAAATTAATTCAAACATCACATTCAAATGCATTAATAAAAATTTAATTAATATGAATATTGTTATAATATGTCTCTACTTTTGATGAATAATGAATTTTAAAAAATCACAATAATTGCACTATCATAAGTCAATGTTTCTAAAAAATACAAAATGAACACTGGTGCGTGTCAGTTATTGTACACCAGTGTGTTTGTATGATACAGCGCACCGGCGCGTTTCTACGACCTATAGGCACTACACAAATACCAATACCAATTATAAATCTCGGTGTGTTTGTGCGATACTAAGCACCGGTGCGTTTATGCGAGTCTATGCACTGGGGCATTTGTACAACCTCATTAGGGGAATTTTGAGGTCTAAAATGGGCCTCCTAAGGAAATTATAAAATAATAGTGGAAATAATAAAATAAGATTTGATTACACCATCAAATTTTAGAGGGAAAAAAAGAAAAACTACTTTTTCAACTTATCTCCCAAAGTTTTTAATCAAATTTCGAGCCGAAGTACTTGTTGGATGAAAAATTTAATTCCTCATCAAAGGAGTACCCATGTTGCATACTTTCGACGGACCCGGCTACATGAAAAATGAGAAATACATGAAAAGCATGATTACAATCATGTTTTTTATTGTATTTCTCATTTTTCATGTAGATGGGTCCATCGAAAGTATGCAACATGGGTACTCCTTGGATGAGGAATGAAATTTTGCATCCAACGAGTATTCCCACTCGAAATTTGAGTAAAAAATATGGGAGATAAGTTGAGAATACGAGTTGAAAAAGTAGGTTTATTATTTTGTGATTTTTTATTCTTTTTACCCTTTTACTTAAAAAATGGTGAATCATCCCCCATGGTTGACATCATCATCTTGAATCCTATTGGTCCTTATAAATTTTATTTTGGTTTTACATTTTTCTTAGGAGGCCCATTTTAGACCTCAAAATTCCCCTAATATGGGCACTGCACAAATACCAATACGAATTAGAACAAACGGTGTGTTTGTCTGATACTGCGCACTGATACGTTTCTATAACTCAATGTATCGGTGCGTTGATATGACATATGGACACTGCACAAATCCCAAGACCAATTAGAATGGCCCCATGTGTTGTATCACCAACACTGTGCCCAGATGTAGTTTTATAGCTTGACGGCCCGGTGCATGCACCTTTGACCGCCCCTGGCCACCTTCTAGATGACACGCACTGGTGCATTGACACCTTAGTAGCGCACCGATGAAAAAAAATCCGTAATAACCTTCGTCTGCCTAGCTTTTTAAGTTGTGTTGAAATTCCATTAAAAGCTCCACCAAAACCTCCGTAACCATAAACGAATGTTGTAGAAAATGTGTTTTTGACAATTTTGGCCAATTTTATAACATTAAAAACTTCCTTTATAACCTCCGCTAGAGGGTCTTTTCCTTGTAGTGTCCAATCTGGGAATACTAATATAGGCGCAGTAACCATTTTCTCCTTAAGTGTCTCTAGACTCTTCTGGAAGTCCTTGTCCTAGCCAAAAGAAGCGTCCTTCTTCAGCAACTTCTCCATCGGTGCAGTAATCAATCTGTAACCTTGAATAAATTTCTTGTAAAAGCCAGTATGTCCCAGAATTGAGCACAACTGCTTCACATTCGCTGGAGCCTCCAAGTTAGAAATAATAGCAACCTTAGTTGAATTGACCATGAATCCCTACTAATAGACAATATGAACCAAAAGAATCTCGAAAGGGACACAAAATATACACTTCTTCAGATTCATCGAAATCTAATGCTTCTAACAAGTATCCAACATTAGGTGCAGACTTGAAACATGCTTCTTCAGTAAGCTAAATACATTCTAGTCATCAAAATATACTTCTAACAACTTATGTATATAATCCTTGAAAGCAGCGACCACCACGCACAAGAATATAGTTGGCACATTATTCAGACCGAATGGCCTTACTGTGTATTGGAATGATTCCCATTATGTCGCAAAGGTCGTCTTACTTCTGTCTTTAGGTGTGATTCTTATCTGGTGGTATCGAGAATATCCATCAGTGAATGAGTAGGCCTCCTTCCCACCCACATTTTCCAAGACTTCATCAAAAAATTATGTTGGAAAAGGGCCACGCACATAGGCATCATTCAATTTGCGCAAATCCACACAAATCTTGATTTCTCCTTTGGTTTTATTTTCTTAGACCACCATGGGGCTTACCCAATCTTATTCTTCCACTGGTTCAATGATCCCTACAACAACCATTTTTTTCCAGCTCCTCCTTGACCTTCTGCTTATACTTAACAGGCCTGGCATCTGGTTTCAAAGTGATCTTCACCACACCAAGATCCCCAACAATCCCTTTTAACTCTGAAAACTTTGTGGAAAACAAGTCTTGATATTCAGCGAGCAGCTCCGCAACCTTAGCCACTATATCTTCATCCCAATAATCCCCTATTTTTGCAATATTAGGTTGTTCTTATGTTCTAATATTGACTTGCCTAATATTCATAGGTCCATTCACATTTGTTAATTCAACCACATGCCCTGCAACTGCGCATTGACCCTCAGGCTCAGGGATATTGATTTTTCTTGGGTCCTCCTCATTATCTTCAATTGTCACATTCTAGCATTCAACTATATATTTCATCTGTGCATCCCATGTTGGTAAGGCACATTCTTCGGATTTCTTTGTCCTGTCAAAGACCACATCTTGAATCGCATGTAATGCAGTATTGATGCATTTTAATCCGCTCTCAAAATTGAAAGTTAAAACAAAGCTTTCTCTTAGCATAGCCCAGTCTGTTGTGCCATATCATAACTCAACCTCTAGATACCAGTTCATGGGTATCCTACTTAAAGTATGAATGAATGTATGCACCCATCCTAGCTTCAGCTCTTCTCCCCAAGCTACAATCCACTTGCCTAAATGTATGCGCGGATCTTTTGTGCCTGCATACGATCCTTCCAACCTAGTATTGGGTTGTCTGAACCGTAGTCACATCATGGGTAGTACATTCTTCCCATCAGAAAAATTATCCTTGTGCATTTCCCACCAGCACGTTGGGGTTGAGCGCAGGACTAAATTAAGTACATGGAACCATTGTGCCTCTTGAACCACATTTTCAATTTATTATAAAAATATATTGACACTTCCTATACCATCATAGTAAGGTAATTCATGAACCTCAGAGGATATACATCGTAGAGATCTGGTTACTCGGTTGCAGTGTAGTGTAGAGACTTCATGCAAACGGTTATGCCAATTGTCCAACTCCTCATCTGATTCTAAGTGGCATGAACTATCCCTATCCTAGCTAAGCCTACCATTTGATGTAGGATTGATCCAATATTCATCCCTCGCAGTTAGCTTGCAAATATGATCAACATCCTCTTCTTTGAACACCGATTATGTGTATCTTTCTCCTTCTACTGTAGGGTCCAGAGGGACCACGACCCTATTTCCATTTTTTTCAAATACCATGCTTCTGTGCTTGAGGTTGATTATATCATTGGCCATGTCAATAGCCTAATACAAACCCAACACAGCAGGGTATGGATCTGAATCATCAACAATTTGAATAACTTAAAATTCATCCAAAGCCTTAACTCCTTCGCTATCAACTATCACTCCAGAAAATCTACCCATTGGGATAATATTTTGTTGATTTTCGATGCGCAGCTGAGTTGCAGACCATTCCAGCTTAGGTTCTCCCATTTTCTGCCAAGTCTACTTTGGTAATACATTTGCATCACATCCCAGATCCAAAATTACTTGATCCATTTCAAACTCACCTATCTAAGCAGCTAAGTGCATCTCTCGGTCAGTTCTTCTGTTGTTCTGTAAATTTTATTGTCAACCTTTTGTTCCATCTGGGGCTGCTCTTTCTCAGGGTAGTTATTAATCAAATCTTGAAGATTATCAACTACCTTATTATTGCACAGAATCTTGATACTAACCTACAAAAAAGGTTTCAACTCTGAAGGCTTGGCCACTTTTACGGTATCCATGGCAGGCTTTCTTAGTACTTTAGATGTGCCAGGATCAATGAAGTCCTTCTTTGCTTCGACAAAGTTTTTCTTCTCCCTTTGTAGATACAACCCTTCCTTTTTCTTAGAAGCTTTCTAGATCCAAACATCAGTGACAGGTCTCTTACCTTATGCTTTATCTTCTCCATTTCCTACACCATTTGTGGTCACAATATTCATGCTAGGTTCTTCGGCGCACAATTCTACTCTCATCATTTGAACATTCTGCATGGGTGTCTGCGGTTTATTTTCCTACATTTTTGCAAACAATATAGGGAAATCTTCAAGAACATGATCAAAATGTCTACAATACATACAAGAGATCAGTCACGTGCATAATGGCCAGCCTCTCCAAAGTTATAACAAATTAATTTCCCCCTTCCTCAACCAGCTCCTCCTCCTCTTCCTTGTCCTCTGCGTGGGAATCCACCATGCCCAAATGACGATGCAAGTGAATCTGGTCCTCTAACTTCGGCCTGCAATCTATACGAAGCATCCTATTCAATAATTAGATCAAAGATGTGAAAATTCTTCTCATCATGTCCCAGAGATCGACAAAATGTGTAGTAAGGTTGCTAGAGCTCCAAAATATATTTACCAATCCTAGGGTAGAAGTCTATCGTGTGCAGCCCATTTGCTCGACAAATCGCATACCATATTTTTGGAAATTCACTAGGCACTGCCACATTCTTAATCGGACTTGGTCCTCCAACTGCCAGATATTTATTATATACAGTACATTGATCCCTTTGATTCCCTTCAGTTTTACAGTGCACCATACGCACACATCCTTTTCTTTCTATTTTCTCAGAGTTTGTATCTCTAAGTGTAATGCAGCTAACTAGCTTTGGATTCGCTGAGCCCCAACCTATGTAGCTAGTACAGGCAAGGCTTCTAACTTCATGTTGATCTCCACAGCTTCAGCATGTGTCACAATCTTCTGTTCATTTAAGGACTGGCGCAGATACAGAAGAAGCATAGCAATGAACCATTCTTTGTGTTGCATGTAATCGATAGTAAATCCTCCATCCTTGATGGTGCACTTCAACCATTGATCTACCTCCCATATAGATTCATTCACTTCTTGGTGGATCGTCTTTCATTCATTCATGCATTGAGAATATGATTTTGGATTTTTGAACTGCTCCTTTAATGTGGTTCTAAGCTCATCATTTGTTGCATTAGGGTTTGTTTCCATATACCTCATGTACCGATCCAATGCATGTTCTTGAAATGCATTAGAAAGTTGCACTTTCTTAACATTATCGTTATTGATCTGCTGAGATTTCCACACAACATTTGCGACAAACCATAATTGGTCAACATCTTCATTTCCAACACCCTTGAAATTCTGCAATTTTATGGAAGTAGCCATATCGACTTCTGGTGGTAGAGGTGGAGGTGGAGTGGATGAATTGTTAGTGTGAGATGAATTTGGACGTGGATTGGATGGGATCTAAACTATGATCAAGTTCTCTTCTTCGGCGCGCACAAATTCACCAGAGCTACTTATTTTAGATTCCTCGTCGCTGTCAGATTTACCTTTGAGGGGGTTGTAAGAAAAACATTTTTCTAGGTCTACTCTGTAATTTTTCCCACTACGTGTAGTATTTCCAGGACCTCTGTACGTGGATTTGGACGGGCCTCTTTGTGACATTCACTCAATGTGGCTGCACAAAGTACCCTATTGACATAAAATAATTTTGATCCACAATTTCAATGAGCATAGAAACTTACCACTAGAGCCTTTGAAAAATCTCCTTTCAGCTTCAGAATATGACACAAAATTATCAATAGAAAATTCAATCACAAACCCACTCAAAATGCTATCAATCCAATAATCTACTGCGCGGGTAATTTTATTGCTATATTTCTCCAACTATTGAACCAGATCAGGAGTCCACCTTGTGATCCCATCATCCTTTACACAAGTCTGAAACTCAGCAACCCGAGATAACCACTCTTGTAACCCAGTCGCAAAGAAAGCAAAGAAAATTTCATGGATATGTGTATAAATTTACCTTTGCTCCTAATCCTCAGCAAACAACTTAGGGTTTCGGTTTTCTTGGATTGAAAATTTGTGTGCATTCTTATCCAACCAATCTTCCACTTCATTCTTCATCAGATGCCACAACATCACATCTCCTTCAAATAGATCCTGGTCCTGGCAATAGAACCATTCGTTGGCTTGAGGGGTCCTAACCTAGGTTCAGAGTGTTCTTTGTAACCAGCAAAACCCACCAACTACTAGCCCTTACGGCAGTGATCTTCTTGCGCAGACCAAAGTCTCACCTGAAGTAGTATGAGGGGGTGTTGAAACCAGGTTTCCACACCCCGAGGGAGAATTTGATGTGGACTTTAACCCTTATTATCATATATATTTCTACCGGCTTGTGCGAGACCTCACAGAAACCCATATTTGAATGTAGATAAAACCCTTAATAGATATGCGTAAAAAATATTATTATACTTTAGTCAGATCTAGCTTATTAGAGCAGAAACAACACTTACGCAATCACATAGATGGATCCTTTGTAATCACTTTAACACAGATGCAACCCTTACATGAATATAGAGATCTTGCACATATACTTAACTCAGATAAATGCGCATTCAACATAACTTATCTATAACTTGCAGTAATCAACAGATAATTAAACTAACATATTCATGCATAAACACAAAAATCACAATGGAACAGAGTTCGCAAAAACATCTTCTTTATTAACAGATATTCAATTCCGTACAATCCTTTCCAACTGCACACACAGTAGAAGAGTCCTTGCACACGGCTCGGGACTAGGTCTCAATTCACACAACTAGCATGAACCTTTATACCCAGACCGAACACAAACTAACCCAAAACTTAGATCAAAACATCAAAACATAAACATAAATATTGTATATTATATTCTCTTACTCGACTTAACTCTTACATATTTATATGACTCGGAAACGCACATACCATGGTCTCAAACCATGGTTTGAGACTCATGGTTTCCCTTTTCACCCATTACAATCATAAATGATATTTGACTCGCCCCAAATCCCCTTGACTTCTGCATGCAACGCATATTGACAAAAATTACACAGAATTATACCCAAAAACTTGACTCGAGGGGACCCTATCCCAACAACATAGAAATAATAAAGGAAGAGTTGAGAAATAGAAAAATAATAGGATACTAGAAAGAAACAATAATAATAATAATAAGCCTTGTAGAATCAAAAGGAAGAAGAAGAAAGCAAGAGATAGGTAAATGACTTATAGGCCCAGCATATGGATGATGAAGATCACTACTACCTTGAAGAAGTTCCTAAAAAAGTGTATTATGGTGGCAAGTCTTCTCAAGAATGGCATCAAATAATTATGGGATATGCTATTTTCTATCAAGAATAATATGACCAAGACATCTAGAAAGGATGAAGGACTATTCTTTGCACTTATTGGCACATTTGAAGATGATAATATTTGGGTAATCTACAGTGCATCATCAAAGCGTATGACTTGTGAGCACAAGAAACTAAAGACATTGTCAATAGGAAAATATTCTTACTTCTTTGAGCTATCATGTAAGAGGAATTGGATTAAGAAGAGTTATCCAATAAGAGGAATTAGATCAACCTCATTGGAGCTAGAAAATGGAGGAAATATTCATTTCAACAACATCCTATTTGTTCCAGATTTGTAAAAGAATCAACTTTCCATTTCATTTCTAGAAAATAAGGAAGATAGAATCACTTTTATAGATGGAAAGGTTGTAGTATGGGATAAAAACTCTAGCTGCATCAAAAATGAAAATGTGATTGGGATTCGTGAAGGAAGACTATATATATTGTTGAATCCTCTCTCTCAAGCTTTGGTTCACATTGAAATAATCCACATGAACTTTGGCATAGAAGGTTTGGTCACTTTCAATAAAAAATCCTACCAACCCTAAATTCAATAGTGAATGGCAGCACATAACTCAAGGAGGATCATGAAGGAGTATGTAAGGGATGTGCATTAGGTAAAAATGTTAAGAGACCATTTGTAAGTAGTGGTTCACGGTCAAAATAATTTATGGATCTCATTTATTATGATTTTTGTGTTCCCATGTCTCCAAAATCTCTTGGAGCTCATCTATATTATGTCACATTAATTAATGACCATTCAAGGAAAACTTGGGTTTACTTGTTGAAATCAAAGGATGAAGTATTCATCAAATTTCAAGAATTCAAATTTGAAGTGGAGAACCTTACAGAAAGAATAATAATTATTCTAAGGTCCAATAATGGAGGAGAATATACTTCAAAGGAAATGATAGCTTCTGTAAGGAATATGGGATTAAGAGGGAGCTGATAGACCCATACAATCTTGAACAAGATGGAGTTGCATATTGAAATAATTGATCTATTGAAGAAAGTGTAAGAGCCATGTTGCATGATCAATATTTACCAAAGTTTCTGTGGGGTAAAGTAGCAAAGACTGTTTTATACACTCAAAATCGAATTCATCACAAATTATTAGAGAACGTGAATCTTGAAAAAGTATTCACTGGGAAGAAACAAAGCGTTGACCATATTTTAATATTTGGCTATCATGTCTATATTCACATAATGAAGGATAATAGAAAGAAGTTGGATCCTACGGGAAGGAAAGGAACATTTGTTGGCTACAGTAATACTGCAAATACATATAGGAACTACATAAAGGAAGGACATCGAATAGAAGTTATTCAAGATGTGATATTTGCCGAAAGTATTGCATTCAATAAATTAAAGGACCTCTTGATGGACTCTGACGATGAAGAACTTCCTATATTTGAAGAGGAAGGTACTAGGAAGGGAGAATGTTAAAATCATGAAGATGAACATCCCACTAAACCTATGCAACCCCTAGTCATTCCTGAAAGTAGAAAGAGACCTAATTGGTCAAAATATACTCTTTTAGATGCAAAGGTACATGGAGCAGCCGAAGTCACATTTAGGGAAAATAAGAAGCCCAAAATATATTCTAGGTATGCATACTATGTGATGGAACTAAAAGAAGAAGAACCATCCACCTTTGAAGAGGTTAGCAAATATATAGAATGGAAACATTCCATATATGAATATTATCAATCGATAGTTGAAAATGGAGTTTGGGAGATCGTACCTAGGTTTGAGGACAAATATATGGTAAATTCCAAGTGGATCTACAATGACTAAATATACAACACATGGAAGTATTGATAAATATAAGGAAATATTTGTGGCTAGGGGATTCTCTAAACAATAAGGCATTTATTATGAAGAGACATTTGCACCTACAACAAGGTATACAACTATATGTTCACTGGTCTCTTTTGCAACATTGATGGGATGGAACATCCATCAAATGGATGTCAAGATTTCATTCCTGAATGACACTATTGATGAATAATTCTATATAGAGCAAACCTTGGGATTTGAAGTCAAATATAGAGAAACTTATGTTTGCAGATGAAGCAAGGAATTGTATTTATTTAATCAAGCACCAAGGGCATGGTATGAAAGGATGAATGCATACCTAAAAATATTGGGCTTCTCAAATATTTTTTTTTATCTTCATCTCTATATCAAATTTGTGAAGGATGAATCCCATACTCATTCTTCTATATGTGTATGATATTCTCATCACGTGTGGAAGGTTGAATCCAAGAATGTAAGAAGAAACTAGCAGTAAAATTTGACATGAAGGATATGGAGTTGGAAAGGACCTGATCATATTTATCTAGGTCAAGGAAACTATGTGATCAAGATGTTGAAGAGGTTTGACATGATGGATGACAAAATTATGAAAACTCCCATGATCATAAACTTTAAGAGGCTAAGAAGTTGCAAATCGAGGCTAGTGGATCTGAACATGGATAGAATACTGGTTGGATCATTGAAGTACTTGATAAATACTTTACCAAACATATGTTTAGCAGTGAACGTTCTCATTCATTTCTAGGTAGATTTGAAGCATGATCATTGGATAAAAACTAAGCATATGTTGAGATATATGCAAGGAACGATCCGCTACTTCCTAAAGTATTATAATAGGAATGATGTCCACTTGATTGGATATACAGATTACGGCTGGGGAGGTAGTGATCAAGATGGAATAAGTATTAGTGTAGGATGTTTTAGTTTTGGATCCTCTATGATCTCCTAGATGAGAAGAAAGTAAGAACCAGTTGCTTTGAGTAGTGTTGAGGCTAAATATATTGCACCCATTAAAGTAAGTAGAGAATTTTTATGGTTAATGAAGTTGTTGTCTAACTTGTTTTAATGACGAATCGACCCTACAATGATACATTGCAACAACACTAGCTGTATAATATTGTATTAAGACATAGTTTTTCATGGAAAGACAAAACATATAAATAACAAGTGTTTACATTCGAAAGCTGGTGCAGGATGGTGTGTTTTAGCTATGGTATATCTCCACTGATGAACGGGTAGGTAATATATTACCAAAATCTCTTCATAAGAATAAGCTTGTTTACTTGAGGGACAAACTTGGACTAGTTGATATATCCTCCCTAGTTGATAGGGAGAGATAGACATATTGTTCTTGTCTTCACTTTAGGAAGAAATAATGTAGGGTTAGATAAGAATCTGGCATACAATACTCTTTGAGGATGAGGTTGTGAATCCAAGATAAGAATAGTCATAAGAGGAATGATATTTGTTTGAGGGATGGAAATCCAAGATAATAATAGTCCTAGAAGGACATACCTTGTGAATAGCCAGGTGGGTTATGTGCCTTGAGAGACAACGATGATGGTGTATATCAGTCACTTTTATTTCCAGAATTGTGCTCTAATCTTGTGGATAGATAGAGCTATTATTAAAGGTCTTTTTATGTGACAATGTTGGTTAGTATGATGCTAAAAAAATGGCTTGCAAATATGACTCTTCTTATGAGATCTATTAGGTTGAAGGAAGGCTCATTAGATAATCCTCAAGCCCTAGAACAAGGAGAAAGTCAAAAAAATGTCTGAAGAAGTCTTGGAAGCCTAAAATAATCTCACACCTTTGGAAGTAGTTGTTGCTGGGAGGGCTGAAAATTTCAGACCTACAGTAGAGGCCATAATTCTATTGTTTGGGTTCAAGGTTGTGTTGTTGGAAGAGATTTGACTAGGTTTGACTTGGACAAAGGAAGCAAATCTTCAAGAATGTTGGACTTGGCCATGGAAGATTATTGTTCTTGGTCTAGAGGTTTTGGAATTGTTCAATTGAAGAATCTATAAGAAGATAAGAGATTTGTGGTTTTTTATCTCAAGTGGAGAGGTTTTGGCCCTGGCTTTCAGCCTATATCTTGTGTTCTTATGTATTGTTTATCTTATTTTTTTGGTAGATTTTTTATGGTAAGAACGACATAATAATAAGAGAAGAAGAAAATAAGTAAGAAAAAGTAAAAAGACATCACAAGTAGTTATCAAGTATAAGATAAATCACTTGTTGACCTCAAAGTTATGTGTATGATATCTTGTGTTGTTTAATCCAGCCAAGGCATATCCTTCATAACAATTTAATGGTGTGCATGCCCATATTTCAGATGGGGGTCCTATCCCAAATCCATAACACACACCTAACACCTCGGGGTCACCCATCCCAAAACTACAATCTACTCAGGAATGGTGTCGAGGAGACTAATGATTGAACCTGACAGTTTTCAGAAAAACAAATTAACGAAGAAGTTGGTCACTAAATAAAAATTCCAAAACTTTTTCTCTATTGTACAGGATGACAAGTGGAAGCACAGGATTGGCTCGAAAGACATCAAAGGATGGCGTCAATATCCACTAATAGGAGGTGGACACGGGACATGCAAATATGGAATATTTGGGCACCCAAGTGGCCATTTTCTAGGTGACAAGTGTCATCAGTCAAAGTTTGAAATGTAGCAGGGGTGACATCATCCTAGATGGATCAGTCAGAAAGATTCAATTTTTGGCATCTGGCGGTGGCATCAATTTATAGAGTACTGGGAAAAAATGGTAGTGTACAAAGCAAAAACCAATGAATAGAGGGTCGAGCGGACCCTATCAGCTAGCTCATCATGGTTGATGGAGTCCTAAAAGTTCAATAATGAGGCATGGGGGAATGCGTTGGGTTAAAAGGAAGCTTCTACCTTAGCGCTAGACATAGGTTCCATGCAATACTGGAGGACAAAATTGGGGCCAACCCTAACTCCCAAAATCTCATAAATTTTAAAGAATTGAATTAAATAGAAGGTCAATATTGTGAGAATTATCTTGTGGGATTATCTTTGGTCGCCTCTCGTAGAGGAGTGACCAATGGCTCGAAGTTATTAACAAAAACAAAAAGGCACACATAGGGCTCAAAAAGGGCTAAGCACCCAATAGCTTAGGTCATGGTCGCAGAGTCTAGTCCTATGGCATAAAATAGGAAAAGGGGTGAGAAAAATGGAATTAAAGGGAGAAACAATAAAACTGCTAGTTTAATTCTAGTCTTGACAGTTAAGCCATAATTGACTACAAATAAAATTAGCAGGTGAACTGCTAAATTCCGTAAAGAGACAAAATTCATAAAATTAGTAGAAAAGCTCAATTTAAGTGGAAGAAAAGGTAGTGAAGGTCAGTTAGACCTAGAGATGAAGCCCAAAACAACAAACATAGTCTAGAAAGACTAAGATGAATAGGACAAAGGAAAAAATAAAGAAGCATGAAAGAAATAAAAGAAACTTTAAAAGAAGCCCGATAAATCATAATCAATATTTAATGTTTTTGAGACAAATTTTCTATTGCAGCGAGGTGTTGGTATGGTGTTTTCAGTAATCATATATTGTTGTAGGTGTTTTTCTAAAGTGGTGACAAAGATTTACGTGTTTTTGAAAGAAGAGAAGGAAATCATTTATCCTAGTGTGAAAATTGATGAAATATGGAACAATGAGTGTCAAAAGAAAGTTGTAGCTTGCATATTAGGGGTTGGTACTCCTTCTAGTGGGTGTTGGAGAATATTTGGGGTTGTAGCTCCATTTAGTTATAGTTGGAAAAATCAGGGAGTTGTAGCTTCTTGCTAGTCGTGCCCAGAACTTTGTAATTGCAAGTTGTATTCTTTGCATGATTCTATTGATAGCTTAAATTGTTGCTTGTTTCTGAAATTTGGTTTTACTATCTTATTGTGAAAATAAATTTTAATTGGTAAATTGTTACAATATTGATTCACCTCCCACCCCCCCCCCCACCCTTCAGTATTGTCTTGGTTTCCAACAAAGGTCTAATGATGGGATGGTGATCCAAGGAGGTAAAGTGGGAAAAACAACAAAAAATATTATGAGGATATTTTATAGTCCAAAAACGCATAGGATGAAGCTTAGTAAATCACCTCAAAGCTTTAAAAATGAGTTCTTACTAGTCTACAACAACAAATTACCTTGTTGATTCATGAGATCCAACTTCATAGAAAAATAGTGAAACCCCTTATAGGTTTATTTATTTATCCTAATATATGGTACTATAAATAACTAGGCTTAACGAGGGTCTACTATTAGAGGAAAACTAAATCCTATATTACAAACTCACAACAATAAAAGCTAGAATTTGTTTTTGTAAATTTTTAAAAATCAACCCTTACATGTTTTTGACATGTTTTTTCATTTCCAAAATAGGCATACCCCTAAAATGTTGATTGGGATAAATCCATGCTCCTCCTAGAAGAATTGATTTGGAGAATATGGGAGCTTTAACTATTAAAAAAATCTCTTCCTGTGCCATCCACCATCCTCTTGAAACCTATAATCTGAAAAAGAAATAGAAAAGGAAAAGCCAATGAAAATGATCCAAAAAAGGTAGTAGATGGAAATAAAATTTGAGGAAGAAATATTTTACCCATGGGACAAAATCTAGTACTTATATGTGTTTATATTCCCAATGGGGTTAGAAATTTGTTGGATGTTTTATGTAGAAAAGGCTAGCAAAAAATTAGTTTCTAGTGGGTTTTCCTAGTCCAATAATTAAAATGAAGGTTAGATAACCCTAAATCTTACTCTTTACTATGTGTTATTCATAAATCTGAAGCAAAGAACAATAAATAGAAATTAAAAATATGAAACTAATTAATATGCAATAAGATCCATTATCACCCCATTGAATGTTTTATTTGCAGAGATCTTGAAGGAAAGTCGCAATTGTTTTTTTTAATTCATATTGGGTGGAAAACACATTTTTTAGGTCACGAAGTACATATGAGGGTGTATCTTGTTTCAAGGAAGTAAAATAATGAAATTCTAATTAATTTCAGAGACAAGCCTCGGGAAGTTAAAAATGTAGTGGAAAGGGACAAAAAGTTAGTGTACTTTAATAAGGTACTATTGAATAGAACAATAGTACCAATGCAAAGGTTATCCCAACATAGGTGGAATTCGGGAGGGAGAGGTTGCCACAAGCCTCCTTGACAGTAAACTAGTTGGACACAAGGCAAATACCTTGATAGATCATAGTGAGTCATTAATTGCTACAATAGACATAAAATTGAATAATGGTTAGTGGTGGAAACTATTTAAATGTCTAACGGAGAATTTGGACTAAAGTTTTCATTATTGAAATAATTTCTATTATTAGGGTGAAAAAGCCTTAGTGAATTGTTATGGAGTTTATATTGCTTATCTTTTACAACTGATATTTGTGATGCTACTTTATTTACTATGTTTTTTATGATAATTATGGAAAGTGTAAAGATTTATATGATGTCAATGCAATATATACTCCATTTTTTGAAACCCTAAAGGAATAAAATCCCCATGTGATACTACATTACTATTAGAGTTGGAATCCTAACAACCTGGAGGACGTTTGAAGATGGAACAAATAGAAAATTGTTTTGGCAAGGAGTTTGTATAGCTTTGGAAGAAGTTAGAATATTATCAAACATAAACTATTAAAATATTGCAAGAGGGGAACAAAGTGGCCTTTACAAAATTATAATAATTTAACAAAAAGGATAAAACATATAAGGAAATGAAGGGAATCCATTCCTTGAACCTGGTGATAAGAACACACAAAAAAAATAGGTATATGGAAATGGGATGATATTTAGATTAACATCAAGAAAAAAAAATCAAGATATATTATGATAAGCACAGGCCTATAAAACAAAGTATAAGAAACACTAAGGTAGAGGAGAATGCATGGACGTGGATGTATCCCCTAAAAATATGGAAAATCCTAAATGAGACACCATAGCTAGTGGTACATGTGTTGAGGATGAAATAAGTTGGCCAAATCTCAAGGAGCATGTTGGAGCAGGGTCTCCCAAAGGCTGTGAATTTTGTCCATTTTTGTATAATTCTGTATTGTTTAGTCTAACACGGGGGTTTTGGGGTGGGTCAAAGCCCCTAACGCATTGTAAATGGGTCAAGGGTAGACCAAGAATCCGCAAACCATGGTTTGCGGACCATTAGATGCGTAGGCTAAATCGCTATAAGTAGATGAACCTTTTTGAGTCATAGGTAGGAAGGAATAGAGATTGATGCGAAGTACGAATTGTTAGATCTGTGGTAGGGTTGTCTGGGTTAGGACTCCTGCTGGTTGTGTGCGCGGAGATCCTCTATCCTGTTGTGTGCAGACCCTGCTGGCTGTGTGCGCAAGTGGTAATTTGGTAATGTAAGAGGATTTTGGGTAATGATATATAGATGTGAAAGTATTGTGGACATTTCATGTATCTGGATCTGATATGCTATGGTTGATGTGAACTTGAGTTATATGATTACATATCTGTTGTAGCTGCGAACTGTCTGTGTTTATGGCACATGTATCTGTGATTTGTTAATCTGTTGCAATTATATTGTTCTATGATTATAGCTGATAGTACGCACGTGGATGCGAACCTGTTAAGTAGATCTGATAAGCTATGTTCTGGTTATTTACTGGAACTTCTGCGAATAGCCCCTTGCTGTAAAGATCTGATAGTTGCGAACTGGTTTGACTTACCTGCTCTCTCCCAGGGTGTGGAAACTTGGTTCTAGCACCCTCCCATACTGCTTCAGGTGAGACTTTGGCCTGCGCAAGTAGGTCACTACCGAAAGGGCCAATAGTATAGGGGTTTGTTGGAAAACCTTAACCTCCAAACCTAGGTCAGGGCCCCTCGAGCCAAAAAAATGGCTCTGTTGTCGGGACTAGGAGCATTTTGAGAGAGGTGAGGTAATGCCAAGACCGTATTGGAAACCTGAGAAGAAATAAATCAATGAATGGTTTGAAAAGCAGGTTCAGGAATTCGAAGTAAAAGAAAATCGCAGTAAGAAGTTGACCACAGAGTGGAAGAATAAGTACATTTTCATTGATATCTATGATATTTTCTTTGTAACAATTGCGATCGAACTCCAGGAGTGGCTCACAAGGCTTGTCGAGTTTGAGAAGTCTTGGAAAGACGAACGGGTCATGCAGTGGACCCCAGACCAGATCATGTAGTTAGAAAAGACAAAAAACACCATCACTCGCACGGTATATCACTGGGTGGACACTGTGATAGGAGGATTGTGACAGAATTTGCAGTCGATCAATTCGTATCCTACTCAAAAGCAGAGCGGAGGTTCTTCAAGGGTTTCCGGGGTAAGTTTTTGAAAACTTTGCCATTACTGATTAAGATATTGTTGTGTGAAAAAATCATTTTGTGTAGCCATATGGATTGACTGAGATCCGACCAGAGCGAGGGCACAATGCGCAGTGGTAAGTACTACAGAACTAACCAAGAAGGGGATCGATATGTCTATAGTCCAGTAAGAAATTTTTCTGTGCATAGCCCTCCATATACGCCACCTTCGAACCCTCACAGGGGTAAGAACTCGCCTCCACCCCCACCTGAAGATGATATGGCCTTGTACATGAAGCTACCTACCTTCAAGGGCGTGGGTGATGAGGACATGGATTGGTTCTGGTTTGTCGCAGGATCGATATGGAGTGCGCAAAACGTAGTAAGCAATGCGGTGAAACGAGCACAGTTATCCATTTCTTTTGAGGGGAGAGCCTTGGACTGGTACATGGGATACATTGACCAACATGTGAATACGACTATTAAGGAAATAAAGAATGCATTAAAGTAGCAGTTCAAGAAACCTAAGTCCTACTCTCAGATAGTAAACGACCTGAAGGATTTAAAGCAAGGACCGTCTGAGTCCATATGGGAAGCAGATCAATGATTAAAGAAAGTGATCAGAGAAGGAGGATTCCAGTATGACGACAGGCAACACACTGAGTGGTTCATTTCTATGTTGTTGCCCCACCTGCACGTACCGATGGGTCATCAAGGTATTGAAACATAAGAGAATTCCTTGGAGGTTTCCATGAAACTAGAAGTTGCACCAAGAGATGATACCCAGTTAGGAGTACAGCAGATACAAGGCCAGCTAGAGGCAATGCACATGGAGATCTAGAATCTGCGAAAGGAGTGAGGGATGGAGGCTAGCCCCGAAAGATGGTGCATACGATGTAGGGTGAATGGCCACACCAAAGATAATTTTCCGTTGCTCGCAGCCTACATGCAAGCCGGGGAACCCATCCCACTACGCCCTAGGGAAGCTACGGGACCAAGTGGGTCAGCGCTATGGTGCGATGATTGTCGTGTTGCTAGGCTGCATGATACCAAACATTATGCCTGCCTTGCCTCATATATCCTAGAAGTAAAGCAATAATGGTGTAGTTTTTGCAGGTTTGTAGGACATGATGAATAGAACTACCGAATGTGTGATCTGATGATCGACCGAGGAAACCTATACAGGGTACAGTCGAACCCCTCATCACCTATATCCCCCACAGGTATAGGAGGCTCCCCGGCCAGGGGCAAGGGACGAGGGGGAAGTGCAGGCAGAGGTAGAGGCCACCTAATCTGCTATAATTGCAGGGAAGTAGGCCAATTTGCGAGGGACTGCACGAACCCAATTTAGCAATCCTGCAGATATTGTAGACAGTTGGACCATGTGATTGAGGACTACTCGATTCTGACGGCCAAGGTGCAGGTAAAGCAGCAGACTCCTACAGATAATATACAATGGGTTAAGGCAGAACCTCGTGAAGAGGGGTTGAGCATTAATGTGATAACGCGCAGCGGTAGGACCATCGGGGGGTCGGCGGAAACAACTGAGACGAAGTCTCAGATCTGTAAAGCAGCTACTAAACCGGAAGGTGTGGGCTTACAGAAGGATAAGGAGACCTCTATCGTAGCTCGACCAGATAGTGCTCAAGACGAAACATCAGCTCCAAACAGTATAATTGAAGATGAGGTCAAACCATTCTTGCAGGCATGCATGAAGTTGCTGCGCAATCAACAGGTTGTAGAAAACTTCCAAGCACTACTCGACAGTTGCGCAGGAAAAGCGGACCCAGTCATGAAGATTAAGTATGTGCACAAAGTTTATGAGCAGAAGAGATGCACTGGCCGAGAGATGCGATTAATTGCGCAGATTGGTGATTATGAAATGGACCAGGTAATTCTAGACTTAGGATCAGATGCAAATGTACTACCTAAACAGAATTGGCAATGAAAGGGGGAACCAAAATTGGAATGGTCCACTATCTAGCTAGGCATGGCTAATCAACAGAAGATCATAACATTAGGAATATTGTCAAAGATTGTAGTAGATATCACCGGAGTTAAGGTATGAGCTGACTTTGACGTCATTCAGATTGTAGAAGATGCGGACCCTTACCCAGCACTCCTGGGATTGGATTGGGCCATTGATATGGGCGAAATTATCAATTTGAAGAAACGAAGCATGGTGTTTGAAAGTGAGGGAACAAGGGTGATCATACCGCTAGACCCTGTAGAAGGAGAAAGGTATACCGAGCCAGCACGTGAGGAAGAAGAGGTGGATCACATCTATAATATAACTGCAAAGGACGAAGACTAGATGAACCCTACAGCCGACTGTGTGCCTTGCTGGGAGAAGGACAGCGAATTCTTCTCCGACTTCGACGAAGAAATAGAAAATTGGCAAAACCAACTGCATGATATCTCTACACTACACTGCCTACGAATTACCAGGGACTTCCAGTATATTTCTTCTGAGGTAAGAGAATTACCTTGCTTTGATGGTTCTGGTAGTATAAAGGAATTTTTGCGAACCTTCGAAGCTGAGGTTCCCAGAGAATGAAGGCTATGGGCCCTTAATATAGCTATGCACGCAACGCCTGCGAAATGGTGGGACACACATAAGGGGGCATTTCAGGAATGGGAGAAATGTCAAGATATTATGGTACTGCGATTTAAACCTCTGACCAACGTGCACATCAAGATATTCCAGGGCCCAGGGGATCCGCGCAAACATTTTCTCACTTGGATGAAGCAATGGTGTGATTGTACTACAGAAGAATGGGTTCACTTGTTCATTCATGCCTTTGGACCCATTCTCGCTGCATGGTACCTCGATTCGAAGCTACATCAGCACACCTACTAGTGGAAAACCTTAAAAGATGAATTTTTGGGGACATTTGGGTTAAAGGGAGGATTGGAGGTGCTTGAGGAAGCTTTGCAGACTATCGATACCTTTGTATTTGGTGAATCCAACCCCGACACAGTAAGAGAAAGACCCACATGGGAAGTTCAGATGCAAGATATTGTTGAATTCCACAAGGCCACCATAGAATATTACGATGCATATCCACGCAAGGTCTCGATCATAGAATCAGGAGGTGATTGCACAGTTGCAGGACCTCCAATACATGTGGTGGATGGTACGAAGCCTCTCAAACCACGGAGCGCTAACATGAATACGACAGTACAAATCACGCTGGCTACAATTGGCCGGAACAACTGGGATGATGGGACAGTAGGCAAGATTTCGGAACTGCTCATGGAGTATCAAGACTGGTGTCCAGCCAAGTGTTTGGAGCCTAAGGAGGTCATGCGGGACTTAAGCGGTATGCACATCACTCTGAAATCAGATGCACAACCGGTAAAACAATGGCCTTATCGTACGCAGAAGGTTAGGGAGGAGATCAATAATATGCTCATCGAATCGGTCAAACGGTCGAACTAGGTAGGGCCTACAACTAAGAAGCTGTTGTGTTCGATTGTTGGATATACGGGCTACTACATAAAATTCAGTCAGGGATACGCACTGATCACTGCACCTTTGAGAACGCTGCTTAAGAAAGATGTTTCACTCATTTGGGATGACGTGTGCCAGAAGAGCTTTGAGATACTTAGGAAAGAGATGGTCTCTGCACCTATTTTCACTTCCCCTGATTAGGCAACGATATTTCATGATGATACTTCGGGGATTGCCCTGGAAGTGGCCCGTACGCAGCCTGGAACCAGATACAGTGGTCACCCGATCGCATGTGGTAGTCGGACAGTATCGGGTATAGAGCATGATTGCGTCACCACGGAGAGGGAAGGGTTGGCCCTGATCTATGCACTACAGAGGTATTGGTGCTATTTTCTAGGAGGACACTTTAAGATGTTTACAGATCATTCGGCTTCAGAGCACTTAGGGAACAAGCCTGTGTTTGGGGTGAACATATGCAGGTGGTTGCTACTATTTGAAGAATACGATGTTGAAATCATCGTCAAGCCAGGAAAATTGTGTATGGGGCAGGACCACTTGTCCTGAATTCAGACGGGTGAAGGACCCACTAGCTGGAAGAAAGGATTGCCTGAGGCGGAGTTGTTCACCATTAAGGTCGTGGATGCATGCTTCACTGAGATCTCTCTGTTCCTAACCACAGGCACGGAACTTGCCGAGTATTCGGTACGAAAAAAGGAGAGGGTTAACCGAGCGGCGGATTTTACCATTATCATAGGTCATGAAGTGTTGCGTGTTAGGGTCCCGTGATTTGGCTGATTGGCAAGCCAAATGACAGTGTAACATCAAACTAGTCTTTGGAGCCCAAGGACCTAGCCTTCCTAGACTCAGAGAGGGCTCTCTCTATTTGTGTAAGGGATATCTGTGTGTTTTCTTATTGTGTTCTGATTTTAGGCTAGTTATGAAGTAGGTTTTTGGTTTTGGTTTTTTGGTTGTGAGGGATGAACTGATCAAAGACTAAGATAGGTAAAAATATGTCAGATCAACTGGGCTATGGGGTCTAAAAGGTCAAGAAAGCTTTCAGGTGGTGACACAAGGTTGTTGAAGGGCCGATTTGAGCGAGGTAAAATAGATCTTTGGGTAAAATGGAGTGGAATGGACATTAAATTTGTGAAGAACAAAGGATTTCAAACATAAATAGTTTAATAGCTGACATAAAAATGGTAGGGCTAACCATTAATCATGAGAAATGTAACTATAAACTGATCAATGCATAGAAATAAACATTCAAGCCATGCATAGAGATATATGACTCTCTATCTTTAGGAAATGGCTATCAAACTTTGGGGAAAAAACATTTAAGACAAACAAACAACTTAAATCACTATGAAGGAATGCCTAAGCATAGTATTTCAAGCTATTGGGCACTTTGAAGCAAGATTAGGCAAAGGGAAAGATCAGTACAAGACCTCCTTCGTTCAACAAATGACAATCTAATCAATCAAAGAAAGGTTTCAGAGGTGGAGCTATGACTAGCCATGACTAAGCAGGGCATACCGTGAATCATACTTAGCATGCATAAAACCATAAATGAAACAAGAAAACAATATTTTTTAGTTATCAAAGAGCAATCAAGGATTCTTTGATATGACTAAGAAGGCAGAAAATATAGAAGCTATAAAGAAACAGGAAACTTGAGGTGCCTCCAAGGGCATGTCTCAAGTCTATTCTCTACTGTCTTATAGCAAGCAAGAACATGGAATTATGAATGAAAACTAAGAAGCATAACAGATAGGGACACTATACCATTTTACCAAGTCGAGGAATCCAACAACAAACCTCCTTCATCATCCAAAAACATTCAAGAAACTATCAACTGCATGAGACAAGTGTTTCTTCCAAGCTTGTATAACCATATATTGCTTCTATTCATCAAGTTCAGCCTTGTTTACAATGAAAGCCTTTGGAATATATAGGCCAATATGAGGGAAAAACTCCTAGTTCAACTTGCAATCTCATTGGCCTATCCAAAATATATGATTTTGTCCTTGAGGCTTTGCAAAGCCCAAGGCACAAAATATCTAATAAAATATCTCAAAAAATGCTAAAAAAGGAAAATAAATTGACTTTTCCTAACTAACCATGCACAAAAATAGCTAAACGCACATGAGGAAAAGTCACTTTTGAAAGGTACATTTTTCACAAAAATACATAAGAAATACATCAGCAGAAAGTCCTCTGACTTGCCGGCAACTTTTGGAGGCCTTCCTGATGTCAAAACGAGGACCGTGATGGCTCGTTGGAAATCTCTAAATGTCTATTTTCTGAAAATTCTTATTTTTCTCCAAACTAACCACTAGAAGTCCATCAAAAACTGACCTGTGTGTAAAAACCCAAAAAATAGACCTTGTTGATAAACGGGGCAGAGTGTAGAAAAAGTGAGTGTTTTTCGCCATTTTCGGGGACCAAAACAACTTCAAATGCTCTGAAAATTTCTGAGTAGATGCCCCTCAATTTTATGCATCTAATGGAACCACTCTCAAGAGTTGAGGATGCTCCAAACCAAAATGGCGGTGCCCATGATTTTATGCAATTAGGCCCAAAAATGTCAAAAAACAAGAACATGTCAAAATTTGCTCAATTTTGGTGAGCAAGTCTCTCAAGGCTTTTTAGAAACATGTCTAGAAGCTCGGGCCAAAATTTCAAGCCTAGAGGTGTCTTTCTCCTTTTTTCTCATCGAGCACCCTCTTTGGGCAATTTTGAGTTTTTCTTGTGCATCCTTCAAATTCCTTTGGGCAAACTAATTTGGCTTTTTGTAGCGCTCGTTGCTTCTGATACTCTTTACTGACTTACCAAGACCAACTTTTGAAATGATCATTGGAAAAAATCTTCAATCAAGATACCTTTTACTCCTTGCAAATCAATTTGTTTCTTTGATGTTAGTAAATAAGTATTTTTCAAAATGAAAACAAAATTACTTTTCATCACTGTGTTTTGAACAAATGTTTTTAACAAAATATGTTTGTGGTTTTTTGAAACGAAGTCTCTCTTTGTTTTGGTACAAAAAACCCTTTTCCTCAAACACTGCCCCTTTTGAAATCTCTGTTCTTAAAGGTGAACAAAAACCCCTTTCAATTCATAAAACTCCTTCTCCCAATTTCCATCTTGCCTTTGTGAGATCACTGCTTCTTTGTGGTTTTGATCGACAAGGTACTCTTTGAAATCATTTTTTTCAAAGACTCCTTCAAATTGATTTAAAAACCCTCTGCACACACTTTGTTTTGTCTGATTTTGGAGACTGGAAAACCTTTACTTCTTCATAACACAAAAGACTTCCTTCAATTTTCTACAAAGCCTTATCCTTTAATCACTGTCTCTCTCTTTTTAAGATGATCATGGTACTTTTGAAAACCATGTTTTAAAAGACTCTTTTCAACTGACAAAAATATTCATCTTCTAACCACTGCTTCTTCTCTAATATTTTAAACAAATTGCTTTCAACACCACTATTTTATGTATTGCACAAATTCAATTTGAAATGATGATTGTCCATGTTTTAATCACTGCTTTCTTTGTGGTTTAAACAACAAAGGGACTGGTTTAAAACACTTTTTTCAAATGCTTCTTCAAATTGATCAAGACCTTCTAATCAAAATGATGTTTTTCTTTTAGAGACTACTTTCAAAACTGCACTTCTTTGAAACTCATAAAGACCCTTTTATCTTATGAAAATAATTGTGTGACAAAGAGAATCCTTCGAAATATTTTGAAACCTAGCTCCTTTTCATGTTCCATTTCAGGGGTGTCAATAGGACCTCATCCTCTGCTTTTACTCAAATCCTTCAAGTTCTTATATGGTTTTATGTGAAAAGAAACAGTCAATGGCCCTTTGATCAGAGTAAAGTTGGTGCTTTATCTCTGAGGGTTCCCTAAGTTCTCACATTGATCTTCCAAATCAAACTCTATTCATACATGTAGCAACTCACCAACTACTTCATCATCATAGTGAATAAGAGCATAAACAAGAAATGCTTTTCGAGACTATAAATTCAATTTTTTTTAAGGTCAGGTCTTCTTCCGAGAGCAGTACGTAAGTCCCAAATCTGATCCATGACCTCTCCTAACCAGTTGAAGACAAAGATCCATAGCTAACTGCAGATCTCCAGTTGTCCCTTTCATTATTGATTTTACACTGTTCTCCATAATGATCTTTGTAAGCCCTTGTAAACTTCAACCTGGGACCCAATAAATAAATACCTTAACGAGGGAAATGTGAGGAATGTTTGAAAGAATAATCCTATATTGACTGTGGAAAATTTCATATAAATCTGTAAGATAACCCTTGGCTGCACAGGCGCGCCGCGCTCTTTAGAAAAATACAATGTTAATACCTACAGGCGCGCCGCGCAATTTTTCAAACGCGCCCTGCAATTTTGCAGCCTATTTTGGAGGCCTTCCCGGTGTCGGAATTGGGCCTGAGATGGCTTGTTGGAAATATATGGAAGTATAATTTCCAAATATGCTTGATTTTTTTCATTTGGTGTCCATTTGGTTATTCAAAAATTTATTTTCCCAACACTAGTCAAAATTGGTGAATCCTGGTGCAGAAATGCATAGCACTGTTTGTAGGCCACTTTTGGATGCCTTCCTGGTGTCGAAATTGGGCCCGAGATGGCTCGTTGGAAAGATATGGAAGTTTTATTTCCCAATATTCTTGATTTTTTTCATTTGGTTTCCATTTGGTTGTTCAAAAATTTACTGTCCCAACACTGGTCAAAAATGGTGAATGCTGGTGCAGAAATACATAGTGCTGTTTGCAGGCTACTTTTGGATGCCTTGCTGTTGTCGGAATTTGGCACGAGATGGCTCGTTGGAAAGATATGGAAGTATAATTTCAAAATATTCTTGATTTTTTTTTATTTGGTATCCATTTGGTTGCTCAAAAGTTGATTGTCCCAACACTGGTCAAAATGGTGAATCCTGGTGCAGAAATTCTCCCGTGACATTTGTATTTTTTAAATTTCTCACAAACCATGATACCTGTGTAGAAACAGAAGGAGGTTTTTCTTCTTGAACCTATTAGGGACAAAAACCTCTCTCACTTTTGTAAATTTCATATCTTTTTGGTCAGAAACTCATTTTGAAACAAACTGCCTGGGCGCTCCTTAACCTCTGTCTTTTGCAACCTTTGTCATATTGAATGGAATACTCCTCAAAATGATGTGGTAATCTATAGTTTATGAGGTAGGAATTTCTCTAAACCATGATTAAAAACTCTTTTTTTGAATCAAGAAAATCATTCATCTTTAAAACCACCGATGTAGCCCTTTAGAACCATAATGCCTACATTGTTTTATAAAATGAAAAGGTCATAAGATACTGCCATTTTTTCCTTCCAAAATCTATTGTCTATGAAAGTGGCCATAAGGACTCTGTTATGCTTGATTTGTGTATAATGGGAGATTATTACAAAATATTGTTTCAGCCTTTACAAATGGTCCTTCAAACCTATCATGAAGCTTTCCTCATTATCTGCTGATGGAGGTCATGATTGATTTTCTACTTGTCATTTTGGATATCCTCAAACAATGGTGGGCCCTCTAATTATTTGTGAAGGAGGCCTATGCTTGACAACTGCCATACCAACTGTACTTTTTGAAGAAGGTCTTCAACACCATACTAGTCCATTTATTTTGAAATAGTGACATTGTATCTTTTTGAAGAAGTTTATAAAAATACCAATCACTGCAGCCTTCAAAACCCCTAAGTATCCATTGTTGTTGCAGTAAGGAGGTCTTTTAAACCCAAACTTGACCTACTGTTGTTCATCAAGGAAGTGGCCTTTTTTTAAAAACCACTAATACAACTTTTTAAGACCATATAAAACAACAGTGTTGTTGTTATGCATATTGAAAGGTTTTCTCTATGATTATGATATGTCTTATTTCCTTACAGGCTATCTTGAAACTTGAAACATTGTGTTATGGCCTTTCTCATCCATTTTCACAATGTGTCCTCTGTCCTTTGAGTTAGCTGAAAGAGTAACCCTTGATGTTTGCCTTTCCTTCATAACTTGGAGTGAGTTTCTGCTCTTTGAATAGATCATTTTAAGTGATGACTGTGCTTTTTCCACTTGTCATGTTGAATTATCTCTTTTCAAAATAGTCCCTTGAGGGCTAATATCAACACAAACGGAGGAAGATGAGACTTAAAGTAAGTCATCCATGTTGTTATTCATTTTATGTCTATTTGTGGATTCACAGTTTCTTGAGAAGTCTGTTAACACCCTTAAATCTGCCAATGTTGGGTCAACCACACTCCAGCAGTTTTGCAACCATTTTCATCTTCTTACTCCTTCCCAAAAATTTAAGTTCAGCTCCCAAACTGTCTCTGGATTCAATCTTAATTCCAGAATCATAATGCATCAGGGTATAAGTAGCCTGCTTGTCATCTTGTATATCATATCATGGGCTCATATCAGTAACTGAGTCAAAAGTCCCTTATGCCATTTGAAAATGCCATAACATCCTCCTTACTTGTGGAAAGAACTTTTATTCCAAACAAGCTTTTGTTCTGCTTATAAAATTTCAATTGTTCCCACTGATTTTCAACTTTGACTTTCCAATTGAAAAAATTCTTAAACATAATCTAAACCTGTTGATGCATTTTTTTTTTCATCCCTTGGAAGGAGGTGGCCTACACCAACTCTGAAATCACTTAAAATACCTTGACCCTCTACTTTTAAATGAAGGAGGTCTTATTGATCCTGTTCCTAACCATCTGCTCTTTACTGGAGGAGGTCATTATCATGTTTCCCAACCATCTGCTCTTATACTGGAGGAGGTTAACACAATTATGACATTTCATCCACTTGCTCTTTGAAGGAGGCCTTCATAGTCATGATATTTCATCCATTTGCTAAATTGTGTCATCTTTATTTGCCACACATGTCTCTGCTTGGTATATCAGAATAGGTAATAAAGTGAAATCTTGACAATCTGCTATATGAGGCATATTTTGAGATATGTATCCTTTGTCAAATATCTTTGTGAACCTTTTAAACCAGAAACCACATGACATGTATTTGTAGATTATTTGCTTGCTAGTCATCATTTACTAACCTTTTTTTACTGTGTTTGCAGAGGTAAATTGGATTTGCTCTTTGACTAATGTTTTTATCCCAGGCTCAAGGCAACATAAGAAGCAGCTGTCTTCTTATGTTCAATTTGATGATGTCTTCTGGAATACTCGTACATTTCTGCTTTTGAGAGAGACACTGAAACACTGTAGATCAATCATTATATCAGTTTGGCTTTTGAAACATGTACTCCTGCTTTCTTTTCATTACAGCTCTCCATTTGCTTACTGATGGAAAATCTCTTCAATATGAGAAACTTATTTGGATTTGTCTCTTTGTTCTTGTCTGGATACAGTTTGTCATTTGATTTGCACCCTGCAGAGATGCAACAAATATGACTTTGAACCTTTGAAAGCTCCTTTAGTGTCTTATGGAGATTTTTCCCAATCTTAAGCATATTATTTTAGACTGTGCACATGCTCATCTCTTTCTGTATTAGATCTTTGTAGAATTTCTTCTGGACTGAGACAACAAGACCTCTTAGTGGCGCGACCTAGGGGTATATCAAGGTTTTCTTTTGTAGATTAAGCGCTAATTCAGGGCTGGTTGGTATTGAACAAAGGATTTTGGCTCAGGCTATTTTTTTCGAGGAAGGGATTTCTCTAAAGCGCCACTACCATTAGAAGCCGGAAACACCGATGTTTGACAACAAAGACATGACTTTGAAAACCGAAGATTGCTCTGATCATAGGCTGACAGGAAGGGCTAGGAAAGAAAAAATTTGTTTGGGGGTTTTCTAGATGAAAAATTGACATATGGAGATCAGCTTCTAGAAAACTCAGCTAGGAATCTAGTCATCAACAACAAGTGAAAAATATTGATGACTAACAGAGACTAACCACCATTATATGGAATGATTGGAAAGGGACACTTTGGAAGATTTGCAGACATGAAAGATCCATTATAAGATGACAATGACCAAAATGAAGTAGAAAATGTTGTGGAAGAAGCCATCAATGATGTTCTAGATGATGTTGAACATGTATTAGTTGATATTGTTGAAGATCTTTAAGTTATGCTTGCAAACAAAGCTCATTTTTGAGATCTATTAATCGGTTTTACTTGTAATGTTTAGACTTTGATATTTTATGAGAAGAATCCTTATTTTTTGCAAAAAAACATGTGATTACTATTATTTTTTGACATAAAATTCAATAAAAATGCTATTTTCTTAAGTTTTTTTTGTTAAGATTTTCCCAAAAATTAGTTTATTTAACATGTTTTTTTTAACAAAAAGTCTCTAAAAGTGTATTTTTTGCATTCTATTTGTATTGAAAATTTGTATTTTTTTGTCATATCATTCAAAATATTGGTTTTTTAGCAACAATTATTTGATGTGCATTGAAAAATTAATTAGCAATACATAAACTTGTAGAAAATATAAACTTTATAATATTGACCCTTTTTTCATTTTTTATCTATGTGAAAAAGTAAAGATATCATTACAAATTTTTATTTAAAAAAAAATATTTTTTTCTTTTTAAAACACAAGTACATAAATGCTCTTAAAAATAAACATCTCACGAAAGAAGAAGACATTATAAAATGTATAGTGTCAAAATAATTCCTCTAAAAAAACCTTGGTGATGATATGCCACCACTATTCAAAATCGACATAAAAAGCATCATAGAAAAAAAAATAAAAGAAAAAAATAAAAATAAAGTGCCAAAAACATGCTAAAAATATATATATATGATTCTGCATCACCACTTTTCAAAATCGGGTGTTTTTCTTGCTACGTCAAAAAGTACGTACCAGTGAAGTTACCTATTTCATCGGTAACAGTGTTAAGTGTCAAACTCAATATATCATGCCTCTAGGATGAGAAGGAAGCAAGTGTCATATCTCCAACAACCTGCAAGCAAAAGGTCAGAGAACATCAGTGAAAGAAAGTGAAAATAAATTAAAACACCAAATAATGGGTTTACAAAGTTCAAACTAATTCCCAAGTCTATTACAAGTCATTTTTCATTTCATATTAATCATGTTGCCTTGCAGAGAACTAGAAATTTCAAAAGGAGATAAAGCTGTGAGTTTTTGAGCCAAAATTTGGCTAAGTGTTAAGGCATTGTGTGCCTGGAGGCAGGCGCTGCGTGCATGGTAGTCCCCCTCGTGCAAATTTGTTCGGCGCTACGTGCTTGCCCGTTTCTTACCTGACAGGACCGGTAAAGGCCTTAGCGCTGTGCGCCTGGCACAAGGCGCCTGCCTTTTCCCGACTCGCCTGACAGGCTGGGCAGGCGTTGCACATTTGTCCAGGGAGGCCCTCCAAGCAAAACAACCTCTAAATCTACTTCAAATTGTTTTCAAGCTACCTCCCGAGGATACTTGAGCAATTGTTAAGGGAAGATGCCATCAAATGCACTCATTTGCAAGTTTTTTTTAATGGTTTGATTGAAAGGAATGAACCCCTAAGGAGCAGCCCTAAGGCTTGAAACTTGAAATCTCTGTTTAAGCATTCCTCCATCTGCTTTCAAAGTGAATCAATAATAGATAGAAGAATTACATTATGAGAGGTTGCTCATTCACCCAAAGTTGTGCCTACACCTATTCCTCATAACACTCATACACTTAACCCCTTACATTGCAAAAGCATTGAAATTGAATGCCCTCCTTCATCTCACATTGCCATTAGTGCAAGGTGTTGTCAAAGCAAAGTTTAAACAAACAACAAAGGATTATCATCAAGTTGTTTATAATCTTATTTGGCCTAGCATATACTTACACCCTCCCCCATTCATCTCATTCATAAACAGAACTGCCTTTTTTCATCACCATTCCATTACCCTCTTCCATATCAGTTTCATTTTAGTTCTAGGGTTTTCAAAGGCATGAGCAATCAAATTTAAATGAAAAAGGAGGCAATTATAAATCAAGAAGTGATAATTCAAGCAATGAGGAGGCAGATGCCAGTGTGTCAAAGAGCATTGAAACAAGAAGTGGCAGTGAAGAGGTCAGATGCAAATGAAGAACCAAACAGAGAACAATGAAACAAAGGTCAGCAGCAATGATGATGGCAGTAGGTCCAAGGTTCATGAGAGCAGTGAGGGCAGGAGGAAATCAATCAGTGAGGCATATTTCAATCAAAGAGAGAAATGAATCAAATGAAAATAAGGAATCAAGCTCTGAAGACTGAAACAAAGACCAATGAGGCACAAATCAATGAATCATATAAGGACAATGCAGAAATAAATAAGGAGGAAAAAGACAAAGGAAACCTTGAAAAATTGGCTGATATATCCCCACAGGCATCCCAAACACAACGGGCAAGGAAAATCCAGAGTGTGGCATCTTTTTTAGGTTTTTATATTTTTGACTGTTTTTAAGTGTCAATAGCGCAACACCTATTGACACATCCATTTAAGGAGTGTTTTACATTTTTGGATTCATCAGGCCCAGGGCATCATGCACACAAAATTTCAAATCATTTGGAGCAGTTTTAGTCCCCCAAAAGGGTCAAAAACACCCAAAATTTCACCTTTCTGCCTTGTTTTTAGGGCTGGCGCTACACCCTTATCAACCTTGGGAGTTTTTGTTTTTGAATAGGTGAATGAAGTACAATTAGAAAACCAAGGGTATTCTTGGAAAGTATACTCAACAGATTTCCAAGGAGCTATCACGAAGCTCATTCTGACATCGAGAAGGCCTTCAAAACTTGGCTGCAAGGTGACCCAGTTTTTCAGTGCAAGCGTTGTGCCCTTGGACCTCACTATTGTGCCCTTATCTACAAAAGTCAACAAAAGACACTCATTTATGGAAAATAGATATTTTATGGTTTTTTTTGGAAAAATCACTTTAAAGTTAGGTGTTAGAAGTTATTTTGCATTTATTTCATTAGATATTTTATGCCTTGGGCCTTGCATGGTCTCTTTGGACATAAATGATATTTATGAGTAGTTGTTGATATTTTCAAACCCTAGTTATGTTTTTTGTCTTCCTTGCAAGTTAAATAGAGCATGGAGGCCTCATTGTAAATGTTGGTTGATTGTGGAGAAAAACCTCATAGACTTTGAGTTGTGAGGAGTTTTTGGCTTTGGAGCCTTGTAGATATTTTTGGACTGAATAACAATGGAGCCAAGCACTTTGCAGGATTCATGAACATGGCTAATGGTGATGTATTTCTTGTTTTTTTTTCATTTTCTTATGTTTTACATATTGTGTCATCTTCCTCTTGCATTAGAACAGAAATTTTAGCTTAAGGTATGCTGTCAAAGCTCATTAAGTCCATCTGCTTCTCTTGCTTTCATGGTTTTCCTCTGCTTGGTCAATTTAGAGAATTCTTAGTTGCTTTCTAATCCCACTTAGATTTTTTATCTTAGGAATGACCCATTAGAGTCAGTCCCAAAGAGGTTTATCATTAGTCTTGCCCTTTGGAATCACTAAAACATTGTTTTTGAGGTCTTTACTTCAAAGTATTGTTGATTAGGTTTAGTTAAAGAGGTCTATGATTTTCCATGCCCTTTGGCTATCCTAAATAGTTTCTTTGGAGGTCTTTATAGCTTGATTAATGAAGTTAGGAGTTCCCTCTTCTTTAATCTCTGCTATATGTTTCCTTTCACTTTTTCTTTGATTGAAGGTAGATAGCTGGAGAGGATAGGAGTTCCCTACTCTCTAGGGTTTACTAGATTGTTGTCTTGATGTTTTCTTGCTAGGGTTTGGTCAAAGAAGCATGGTATGCCCTGTCTTTGGTTTTGTCTTCATGCATATTATCCTTAAAGGCCCTTCTTGTTGTAGTATTTGACAAAGGATTCTTAACACCCTTTGCACCTACTTTTTTCACAATTTAATGTTCACTTCACTCACCTAAGCCTTGAAGATCCATTTAGCTTTGTTATACTTGCCCTCCGAAGCATCCTTGACCTATTGTTGTACCTTTTGAAACCTTTTGCAGACTCCATAGCCCAATGGTCTAAACCTCTCCTACTATATCTATTTCTGCTTGACAACCTACCCAACGAACCAAACAAACAAACAAACCCTACTCTTTATAACTAGCCTAAAATCAAGACCCTAAACCCTATCAAGTTCATATCCTTTACACTAATATAGAGAGAACCCTCTCTGAGTCTAGGAAGGCTAGGTCCTAGGACTCCAAAGACTGGTTTGATGTTACCCCTATTCATTTTTCTTTGCCAATATGACAAATTACGGGGACCTTACATAATGGAGATCACGGTGTGACTTCTGAGTCAGTGACAATCTAAGTATTCCTTAGGACGTCAAAAAACCAACAAACATCCTTAGATTGGTATTTAGCTGTTGAAGGTGGACATCAAAGTTGAAATAATCCACCTGGCGAATCCACAACTCTCAATAGACCTAAAGACTCCACTGGTAGAGAACTCTAGATTGGTTGAAAAGATTCAGTGACCCTTTCTGATTTACAAACATGGATCCAAGGATACAAAGGAGATATACTCCAATGAACATATATCATATCCCTAGATTTCCACACAAGATGCCTCAAATATATTGGTTTTCAAACCTGCCTATGTTTCAAGATGAAAAATTTGATGACCCGTTGTTACATCTCATCAAATTTCATATACATGTATGAAGGTTAAAAGTTAAATGGCATGAGGACTGCCTCATGAAAATGTTCATGGGGACATTAGAAGGTAAGGCAAGGAAATGGTATGAAGGCCTAGACCCTGGTAGTTTGTTCTCTTTGAAGGATTTCCACAAGGTATTTTATGAACATTATAAAGAATATTGTCCATTTCTATCATTAGCTGAAAATTGTTGTGATCAATCTGAAGATCTCATACTATACCTTATAAACATTGATGAAGATTTAGGAAATTAGCATCCTGAAAGTTTATTAGAAGAAGTACATGTTTTTCATACTCCAGATAACTATCATGACAGCCAAGAGGAGTTGGTTGAGGATGAAATTGATCAGGAAACAAGAAAGATCCATAGAATTTCTCTAAAGAGACAAGTTTTGATTCTTCATCTCTTCTAGGAGAGGCCTAAGAAGACATTCAGCCTCAGAATCAACCTTCACAAGAAAAAGAGAACTACTGTATTTCTATCCAAAGAAAAAGAAAAATGCCTGCTCTTTTAACTGAAGAGGAAAAAAATCAGGCTCTAAACATGCAACCATCCTCTAAACCTTCATGTGAACAGAACATTTTTATTTGTTCTCATGCTAATTCCAACTACCACAAATCAGAAAATGGACGTGTAGGTCAATTTGAAGAAAATAATTTGATAATCCAATATTTTTGATTGGTGACATTACTTATTTTGATGATTTTCCAAAATTTGATCAGTATGATGATAGTCTTATTCTCCAAATAGAAAATCTTGTAGAACAATCAACAGTTGGTTTGTGGGAGGAATTTTAGCTTCATCAAAATAGTAATCAACCAATACATGTCAGATATGATACTGATGAGGAAAGTCTAGAAAATTTGGAAGTAAGTGAAGGATCTCTGACTCTTTTCTCTACTTCATTTCAGTCCATCAGAAATAACTTTCATGTGATTGGAAATCAACAGTTTTTCAGTTTTGATGTTGAGGTTAAGGAGGATGATGAACTTCTTGAGAAGTTGCAGCCACCAAGTCCCATTGAATCTCAAATTGTAGATAAAGATTTAGAAGTTGATAATCACATGAGAGTTTTTGCACTTCTTTCTCAAGGAGATTTATTGCCAAAGAGTACTCCTGCTCATCAACATGATGGCCTTCACACATAATTCAGTCCACTCAAGCAGAACAAATCAACTTTGCTAGAGGACAACATTGCAATATATGATGAGGCTGCTAGTAAAAATGATCATGAATAAGAGGAAGAGTTTCTTTCCCAAAGGAATCTCAAGCTGAGCCAAGTGGAGGAAAGAGTAGTCCTGGATGAGGTTTATTTTTTAAATCATCAGAGCCAGGTATTGTTGCAAGACCCCTTTGCTGTTTTCTTAGAAACATTTGAGGAGGGAGTAAAATATGTTAGGAGCAGTTTGATGCAAGGTTTAAAGAAAATTTTAAGCACTATTGTTCAAACACAAGTGAGGTGGAAGTGGCCTTTTGAATTTTTCAGCATACTCAAAAAGCTAAACCAAGATCACTCATGGAATCATCTGCTTGATTGGTTATATCGGAAAAGAGAGTTCACAAAATGAATATATATCATGTATAGGTTAGCTTAGGATAGATAGGAATGCAAATAAGCTAAGCACTATGAGCATCTTTCTGGTTTTTTAGTCTTATAATGCTGATCCAAAATGAAAAAATAAAACAGAGAAAAGAAGAAAAAGAGGGCATATGAAAAGAAGACGTACATCCCCATACCCAAAAAGAGTACTGCTGAAAGTGTGCAAGCCTAAGTGCCACTACTGTTGAGCAAAATAAAATCTTGTTTAGTCATTTAGCCTAATCATGAATAAACATGTTTTAAATTTCTGTTGATAGGTTAGTGAAAGAAGACTTGTCAAACCATTTAAGCTTGACTTGTCAGTAGATTAGATTAGGAAAAGATGTTGGTTCTAAATGCTCAAATCTGAACCGAAGAGAAAGAAAGGGATGCCTAACAAATTTTAAATCACAACCCTCATGCTTTCTAGTTATTTTATTGTACAAAAATAATGTCTATGTGCAGCTTGTTAAAATTCCACATCCCATGACAAATCAGATTGCCTAATCCTGGTTTAGTCATGTTTTCAATTTCATGTTAGTAGGATAGAGAAAGAAAAATATGTGAAACAACTTAATCTTGGCTGATTTTTAGACTAGGTAGAAAATAAGAGAGTTAATTAGCCTAATCTGAACTCTTGGGAGTGATAAGAGTACAAGTAGATAGTTTTTTTTTATGCTTTCAAAAGAAAAGAATGTCAAGGGTTTGCCAATCCAAGTGCACCCAAAAGAAGAAAAAATGTTAGGTAAGGTATGATGGGTAAGTAGAAATGAGGTTGAAGAAAACATGTCTTTCTGATTTTGAGATCATAGCTTCAAGAGAACATCAACAAATGAAAGAAGAGAAATCTGCCAAAATATAAGTAAGGCACTGGTCTTCAAAACTCAGAGATTTGAGCTCTGAGGTCCTGGACACCTTCTGAAAAGGAGCTGCCCTCCCCAAGTGGAGCCACTATTAGTCATCAGTAATTTTTACTATCTATAGATGACTAAATATTAGTTCTATATTTCTAAAAACAAGATTCCTGAATATTGTGAGTTTTAGAAATCTCACTGCCTTCATTAGCCTTATAGGAAAATTTTACCTATTCCATCATCTTGTCATTCCATGGTCACCCTGTCACTCTTTCAAACTCTTCCTAAGCTTATACCTATCACTTTCAGTCTCCTTCCTTGCCTATAACTTCATTGGCTCTGTTTTTACCTTACCCATAACTCCACTTTACCATCTAGGGTTTCCTATAACCTACCCTTTCCCATGTTCCCTAGGTTCATTGAGCATTGATGGTCTCAAAACTCTCTGTAGGCTCTTTAGATAAATCAAGTACATTGGATTTTGGATCTTCATTACACCACTTTGTCAATACTCTTATTTTACACTTGAAGATTCCAAGCCAATTCTCAGTCAAAGACTAGGTCAAAGAAACCCCACTTGTTCAATTAAGGTTTCACAGGTTGCAAGGTCATCATTGGTATTTCAGAATTTGTGTTTCTTTGTTAGAATATGGTTCAGAGGTCTTGAAATGTTGAGACATGGTTAGTCAAGAAAAGGTTTAAAAATCTCCAAAGAAGACTACCATTCAGTTTCATGGTCTACACATGAGGTAATGGACAAGCTTGACACTTTTTCTAGAAGAGGTCCATCAATAGAAGAAAGTGATAAGGTAAATGGTATGTTCCTAAAATGAAGACACCTTGCAGCCCTGCATACAAATAGTGTAAAACTGCCAGTCAAAGTGCAAAGGACAAAGTTGAGTTTCATGATGGAAGCAAAAGGGGTTTTGAAGATGTCACTGTGATTAGATCTCCAACTTGTGAGAGGTGAACTTGTCATACATCAATAGAAAAAGAAATGCCAAAATTTTGAGGCTACTGCTGTGTAAGACAAACGTGTCAAGTCTTCAAAGGTAGAAAAAGGAATATTTCATGCCTCATTGACCAAAAGAAAGATAAAAATCATCAAAGCAAACCTGCAGAAGGTAAATAGTATCAGTGTGAAAGGTCAAGTTCATCATCTAATCATCTCCAAGAAAAAAATGTACAAACTGCCAGCCAAGGTAAAAGGATAGGTTTCAATATTGTGGAAGCTATAAGAAAGTTCCTAAAGATGGTGTCTTCTGTTTTGAGTCCCAAAGTTTCAAACTCAATCTATCATGCCTCTAGGATTAGAAGGAAACAAGTGTCATATCTCCAGCAACCTGCAAGAAAAAGGTCAGAGAACATCTGTGAAAGAAAGTGAAAATGAATTAAAACACCAAATAATGGGTTTACAAAGTTCAAACTAATTCCCAAGTCTATTACAGGTAATTTTTCATTTAATATTAATCATGTTGCCTTGCAAAGAACTAGAAATTTCAAAAGGAGATAAAATTGTGAGTTTTTGAGCCAAAATTTGGCTAAGTGTCAAGGCAATGCGCGCCTGACACTCCCCCTCATGCAAATTTTTCCGGCGCTGTGCACCTGCCCGTTCCTCACCCGACAAGCCTGATAAAGGCCTTAGCATTGCACACCTGGAATAAGGCACCTGACTTTGCTCGACTCGCCCGATAGGCTGGGCAAGCGCTGCGCGTTTGGCCAGGTAGGTCCTCCAAGAAAAACAACCTCTAAATCTGCTTCAAATTGTTTTCAAGCTACCTCCCAAGGTCCTTCAAGCATTGTTAATTAAGGGTAGATGCCATCAAATGCACTCATTTGCAAGTTTTGTTTGATGATTTGATTGAAAGGAATGAACCCCTAAGGAGCAGCCTTAAGGCTTGAAACTTGACATCTCTATTTAAGCATTACTCCATCTGCTTGCAAAGTGAATCAATAATAGATATAAGAATTACATTATGAGAGGTTTCTCATTTACCCAAAGCTGTGCCTACACCTATTCCTCATAACACTCATACACTTAGCCCCTTACATTGCAAAAGCATTGACATTACATGCCTTCCTTTATCTCAAATTACCATTAGTGCAAGGTGTTGTCAAAGCAAAGTTTAAACAAACATCAAAGGATTATCATCAAGTTGTTTACCCTCTCATTCAACCTAGCATACTTACACCCTCCCCCATTCATCTCATTCATAAACAGAACTGCCTATTTTCATCACCATTCCATTACCCTCTTCCATATCAGTTTCATTTGTAGTTCTAGGGTTTTCAAAGGTATGAGCAATCAAATGTAAATGAAAGAGGACACAATGATAAATCAAGAAGTGATAATTCAAGCAATGAGGAGGCAGATGTTAGTGTGTCAGAGAACATTGAAACAAGAAGTGGCAATGAAGAGGTCAAATGCAAATGAGGAACCAAACAGAGAACAATGAAACAAAGGTCAGCAACAATGATGATGGTAGTAGGTCCAAGGGTCATGAGAGTAGTGAAGGCAGGAGGAAATCAATCAGTGAGGCATATGTCAATCAAAGATAGAAATGAATCAAACACAAATAAGGAATGAAGCTCTGAAGACTGAAACAGAGACCAATCAGGCAAAAATCAATGAATCAGATAAGGACAGTGTAGAAATCAATAAGGAGGTGTTGAAGCCTCGAAAACTGTTGCAACAACATTGGGGATAACCACCCAGTCTGGACCTTAAAACAACTCCTTATCCATTTGTAGTAGTGGCTCTGACTAGTTTGACTAGGTCCAATTACCTTTTCCCTATTGCTATTGGTTTAAAATGTATCTTTAACTACCAATAGACAAGGATATCAGATCACTTCTTCTTGCTGATCGGGCAAGAGAATGACCCTTAAGCTGATTTGGGTTTAGCTAAACCACAACTAAGATTTTGCCTCTTCGAGAAGAGGACTTAAAAGAATGTAGAACCTAATCTAAATTCGAACTTATTCTATAATGCAAACAAAAGAAACTAATCTAAATCCTATCTCAATTAGGTAGATATAAATCTAACCCAACTAAGAGCAAGATAATTAAATAATGAGAATTTAAATATGTTTGGCTTTTAATTAATATCAAGCTAACGAAGAAATTCAATTAGCTGACATTTGTGAATACCGAAACACATCCTATTGAGACCATTTAACTGAAATAATAAATCAACAACACTCCGGAAGAAATTCACAAAAATGATATTGATTGTCAAATCAGTCAAGCCAAAAATTAAACGATAATATGTGGAAGAAATTCACAACACATTACTATTTAATAAATCAATTTTATAAGACAGATTTATGAGTAAATAGTTACTCATAAATCAGAGTTTAATTCATAAAAGCAGAGATACATAACAATATTGGGACAAATTATCCATATCAACAGAAATGCATAAACATGAATAAAATGAAACAACTATTTTATTAACCTAAAAATGAAATTAGTATTTGATATAGAAATGCGAAAAATACCAATTAATTGAATCTACTTCTCTGATCCCAGTCTCTAATAGTCCTTTACATTACTTTAATTTCTGCTTTCAAAACTAGAGCTACAGAAATGCAAACTCTGTCCATCATACATAATTCAAGATATAAAGAAAAACCCTCAATAATGTTCAGATTTGAAATTTTCTCTCCTCCCCATCTACAACTCTAAATTCATATTACATAAATGCTTTTAGAAGTCTGGAATTGCAGAGGAGAGTAGCCCCATTCACATTCTACAATCTTCCATTTATAATATTTCCAAAAGAATTTTGAGAAGAAATTTTGTTGAAGAAAAATCTCCCCAATTTAATTTAATTTGCTCAAAATTTCAATCTTTAATTGCTGGAGCATTCTTATTGATTGAAATCCTTTTCTCCATATCTCTTCCACTGTTTTCCTGCAAAATAAATCAAAATAAATTAAGATGGAATAATAAAATCAAAATGTCATTTATGGCATTATTACAAATCCAATCAAATGCAATTTAATTAATTAAAAAGGAAATCTGAGCTTTTTATTGATGCTCATAACGATTTTAATTAACCAAGGATATCATTGATGAGCGAATCTGTAATTAGAAGAGGCTTTGGGCAAATGAAAATGAAGAAAATAAAACTCAGAAAATTGATTTTGTTTTAGAAATTCGGAGCTTGATCTTCTGCCTGATTTTACACCCAATAAATGACTAAATCTGTTAGTGAAACCTTTTCAGAAATGTTCTCCTTGATTTTCTCTTTCCAATGAGCCGTCCTGGACCTCATTTGGCCAAGTAAAACTCAATCTATGAGCCTCCAAAGTTGATAAGTCAAATCTGATATAAATCTGGAAATTCTGTTGCTTGGGCTAAAAAAATAAAATTTTAAATTAAATTCTAATCCTAAATTAAATTATTATATTTAATTAATTAATTCTAATTAATTGCAATTATATTATTCATCTAATTTAGTTATAATCTAATTCTAAATTAAGTTTTAATTATCTATTAATTAATTATAATTACATTATTAATTGTTAATTATAAACTAATTATTTAATAACCTATTTATTAATGAATATTAATCCAACTAAAAAATATAATTAACTATTTATTAACAAACTAATCTAGTAAATAATTAATTTAATTAAATTAATTACATTTTAAATATTAATTAATTTAATTAATTTAAAATTAATTATTTTAAAAATTTAAATAATAAATTTATTATTAAACTAAAACTAAACTAACACTATATTAACTTTAAACTAACCTACTACTAACACTAACATATAGTAACCTGCCACTCAACTTCATTAACCTAACACTATATTATATTATACTTAACATTCCCATTACTCTAACATTAAATTAATTTTAACACTATCACTCCACTTCACTCACGTATGAGTGAGTTTGAAACAAAACAAATGACTTGTGCCTTTGACATCGCCATTGGCATATCGGAGGTGAGGGCCATCGGGGTTTCGAAGAAATGGATCCCATGACAAATCCCGATGCGATGTTCCGATGATTTGTTTTTTTATTATTTTTTATTTTTTGTATTTTATATAAATTTGTTTTTATATTAAATTTTAATTTAATTATATAATAATTAATATAATTAATTTAAAATTTAATGTTAAAAATTAGTTTTTTTGTTTTGGTTTCATTTTAATGATTTTAAGTTATGAATTTTTCCAAGGGATGATTTGCCTAAATAAACTACCACCACTTTGATATAAATGAACTACATTCACTTTGACATTTTGGATTTTTTTGAGAATAGTAATTTATTTGAAAATTGGAATAAATGACTGAAATCCTAATGCTTTATGATTTGGCTGTATAAGTGAAAATAAAAATTGTTAGTAATAACTAACTAGGGGTTATTATTCAAACTAAATGAATTATTGAAAAAATTTAATTAAAAAAAATGAAATATTGTACATTTTACGCATTTTTAATCCAGACGACATAATTGATTAGATTTCAAATGAGTGCCATTTACAAACCAATTAACCAAATGAGGTGAGACAAGCATCAATGAAAAGCTTGTAAAAAATCGATTTCAACCAAGCAATCAAAACAAAAATCTAAAGAAGATGAAAAATCAATAAAATCATGAGGTAATTAACTTAATAAAAATCTTAAAAGGCACTTAGCCAAAAATTTTATAGAAAGGGTCCCCATTATTTGAAATGAACTAGTCAAAAATGGGAGGGGCGGGGGGAGGGGGTTGTGTTTTACCGCAAAAATTGGCAATACACGGGAGAAGAACCAGTTATCTCTGTTTGATATGAATGAAATTTTCCTAAAATTAAAATAAAAATAGTTAAAGAAGAGAAAATTATTTTTTTGGAAAGCTTGACTAGTTTCATTAATCTGAATAAAAGAAAGAATTATCTTATTGTGATTTTATTAAAATTCCTCATAAATTAAAATATTTCAAAATTCTATATCAATCCTTAATTAGTTGTAGGGATAAAGCAGGGGTCACTTACATCTTAGCTTTTAAAATGTACTCATTTGTCACAGGTAGAGCCACTGCTACCAACAAACATCTATAGTCTCGACAGGGTTACCTTTTAATCATGAATGATTCATAATCCCATCTATTTAAGAATTCTTGACCTAGATATAAATCCATATATATATATATATATATATATAATTCTTAAAAGCCATTTTCCTAGATTGCCAGATAGTTGACAATGCCATTCACTGGTTATAATTGGACTGAACAAGATGGCTCGTGATAAGACATCTCGTCTTATAATTGTTTGCAATCATAAGCCATTACCCTGGTTTGTTTATCAGTGTTGTTAATGTCAGCCTATTTTTCCCCCATGATCAAGGTAATCAGGCTCGCGATGAGACCTCTTATCTTTTAAGTTTAAATATATTTGTGGATTACACTCTAGAAAAATAAAACTTTTTTAAATAAGGAGAATCATTAACTCCTTAAGAGTTTAGAATGACAATTTCAGAGTTAAAAGTGTTTTGCTGTAAAGTGTCTTTACTTGGTTAAAAATAACTTTTATTGACTGATAATAGAATTTTGAAAGATCTTAATAAAATATTGAAATGTCAAAATAATTACAATTTTGATAAAAAATAAGTTTCTCAGATTTCATGATATTTCGTCAACTTCTCTTGTTTTGTAATCTCTTCCTTAAGTATGTCTACCTTTATAATAAGAAAAAAAAATTATGTTAAGAGAAATAAGAGACTATTAACAATTTTTTCCTATGTCTGCCAACCATTGTTAGGTAATAAGAAGGCCTTCCATATAAATCATGGAAAATTCACCAAAATCAAAACTAAAAATCAAACGAAAATAATTCTTAAGCTAAAGTGAGAAAAGAAATTAGCAAACAAAAGAAAACGAAGAAATTTAAAAGTGGAAAGGAAAATCCAAGTTTTTGAAATACAAACTCTAACAAGAATGTTTATACTAATGTCTCAACAACATGAAGTAAAAGAAAATAATCATGTAATCATTCCTTCTTATGTCGAGATCCAGAAAACTAATACCTTACAAGGTTGTAAGTGTTTTAGGCTTTAGATAGCAGTGATGATAAAATTCAGCCATAATGAAAAAATTTTGTTTGATGTCAATCTTGTCGTTTTCAAAGCATTATCTTAATTATTTTCTAATAAAAATAATGCTTTAAAGAAACAGATTAAAGTTTCAAAAACTTCCTAGTGTAACTGTTTCAATGAAGATTATCGTTGCTTCTTGAAATAAAACCAGGAGAAGAGCATAGGGCTTCCAAAATATGATTTGGCAGGTGATTGAAAGCTTTTATGAAGAGCTGCAAAATAGATTTAAATATCAACATAAAAACAAAACTGAAACTAAAGTAATGAAATGAAAATTAATGAAAGTGGGTACATGAATCTTACCATTGGATAATTGCACTTGATCTTACCTGAAGGTATCAATTTCTCCAATACTAGCTGACTTCTTCTTTTAGTTGACATTAAAAATATGAAGAAGGCAAACTAACCAAAATCCTATAACCTAAAATCATTATTTATTTATTTAAACTAAAGCAAGCAGTAAAATGTAAAAAACATAATGCTTTGTGTTCAAGGGAATTGAAAATAAAACAAATGCATCAGAAATGATTTTGGGAATTTGCAGTGATGAATGTTCTCAAAATATTATAAGTTTTATACAAATTCCATGATTTTTATAAATTGTTCAGAGTTAAGACCAAATTTAAGATAATGAAATTTAAAATAGAAAGGTCTTGAATTTCATATTTAATTATGGAATTATTTAAAACTGAAATATATGAGAAATCAAAATGATTTGAATATGCTGCAAATTTGTCATTAATTTCTTTAGTATCATAATGGTTACCCAAGATTGTTTTAAATTAACACAATGCCTTATCAGATGATTCGTATTTCATGTAGAGGTATGTGTTGGAGTTTATCGCATTGGGGGTTGCAGTAACAAATTATCGATATGAGATCATGCAAAAAAGAATATGTGTGATGAGATGGAGCGATCATATCATTGAAGAAATGTATATCAGGGATAGTCATGTTGGAAATTGCACATCGCACACTGCATCTTGCGATTTGTATTTTGTACATTGCACATTGCGCATCGCAGATTCAGAATAGTGACATGACCATGAGAAATGATGAAGCGATTGCGATATCGGCAATGCGATGGATGACGTGGCTTTCGACATGAGCATCAAAAATGCGATGAGCGATATTGATATCAGCATATCGGAATATTGGAAAATAGTCATGTTGGAAATGCCAATATGATTCTTGCGATAGCAGCGATGCGATGGATATTATAATCGGTGATGAGCGAAGAGCAATCAGCGATTTAGTGAAAAGTGATAGCGATGAGAAATCGACGATGAGTTATCGCATCGCAACTTTTGAAAGGAGCACAACATTAAGTTTTTTGCCGATCCACAAATTACAATAGGAATTATCGCATCAGAGTTTTCTTTTTTTAAAAAGGAATCAATTGTGAAAGGACTCTGCCGAAATGCAATTGCGATTAGACTTCATCAGATCAGAGCTTTTTAAAATAGAAATATCAAAATGTGGTTACTCCGATTTGCGATTTCCGAAAGGATTCATCGCATCGGAACTTTTAAAATGAATGAATCAGCCTTTTTTTAAATGTGATATGCGCGTTTATGATATGATTCATTGCATCAGAGCTTTTGTGATGAAAAACAAACTTTCCAATTTATTCCAATATGATATGTGATCGGCGATCGGCAAAAATTAAGTGCATGATGTAACAATATGATATGCCAATATGCGATGGAGAATGAGCCCGATAAATATATTATAAAAGTTTAATATCGCATCGGGTCCGAGACATTGGTGCTTTTAAAATTATGACCCTACCACTATTGCGATTGAGCGGACGCGATATTTCTTATGAACTTGATCTAAATTTAATATCGGGTCCCGAATTATATGTATATCACAATATTGGTAAAGTTGATTATTGGAGATCGGTGATTCAAGATAATGAAAATATATTCAATTGAAAACCTCTGAGATGCGAAATGCGATATGGTATTTTATGAAAAATTGAATGAGGTAACACATTGGAGGTCTTGCATCAGAAATCAAGTTGAAACATTTCAGACATGAATCTTGCGATACTATTTTTAAATTTCAATTGGGTTTTCTAATGAATGAAAGTAAAGTTAAAGAATGCTCAAATTCTAATGAATCACAAATAAAATCTCCCTGAACCTGTTGCAAATTTGAAATGGGTTTGTTGCTTACTTCAAGTTTTGAAAACAAACGAAAACCTGCAAATAAAACAGAACAAGAATAAAAAATAAACTAAGGAAAAGAGAAACTATTAATAGATGAAAATGAACTTGTAAATGTGTACCTAGAAGGAAATTGTCTGTAAACTTACCTCGTGAATCTTTGAATTCTTCCTTCGATTTATCAAAATTATAACTTTGTTCAAACTCAAATTGGAGTGTACAATCAGCCTAAATAAAATCTGTTTACTCATGTTCAGGAAATCTGAAACTCATAAAATTCACTAGAAATAAATATGAAAATAGGCTTCCTTTTGAATTGCAACAACAATTTATTTCCTCTGCTCATTCCGAATTAACTTGAGAAAAATATGTGATGTTATAGTGACTGTTTAATAATACTTTTAGTAAATAAATATAATGTGTATTGCAGCACTAAAGATCAGGATGGGATAACACCACTAATTATTGAAAAATATCAACACAGATTTAAATGTGTGCACACGACAAAATGGACACCTTTAAGGTCACTTAAAAAAATTTCGAAGAAGATAATATGAACTTCATGTGATTACAACGAAAGGTTAGACTGACCAATAATGATTACATTGGAATTAAGCTTATAATAGACAGTCATACATTTCATGGGATAATGAGATCATGAAGCTTTTATATCCTCAAAATCTTTAACAAATAAATTTCAGAAGAAAATCATATAAGGATATTTCAAAATAGAGAAAAGTGGGT